>CM053030.1:529161095-529639064 GCA_028564925.1 Lithobates sylvaticus
TAATCTGTTTTATTCTGACCATTTTGAAAGACAGCTATATTCTATTTTATTTTATTCAAAATTCAAATTTTGAAGTTCAAATTTGTAAGACCGCCATATTCTTTCTATTTTATTCTAATCTATTCTATTCTTTTCCATTCTTTTTTTATTTATTTTTTATTTTATATTCTTTTATTGTATATTCTATTCCTTTCTTTTCTATTCTATACTTTTTTGTTGGCTATTCTATTCTTTTATTTTATATTCTATTCTGTTTTATTCTAATCTTTTTGAATTTTGAAAGACAGCTATATTATATTTTATTTTACTCAAAATTCAAATTTTGAAGTTCAAATTTGTATAACCCACCATATTCTTTCTATTTTATTCTAATCTATTCTATTTTTTTTCTATTCTATTCTTTTTTTATTCTATTTTATATTCTTTTATTTTATATTCTTTTATTTTATATTCTATTCCTTTCTATTCTATACTTTTTTTGGCTATTCTATTCTTTTATTTTATATTCTATTGTGTTTTATTCTAATCTTTTTGAATTTTGAAAGACAGCTATATTCAATTCTATTCAAAATTCAATTTTGAAATTGAAATTTGTATAACCACCATATTCTTTCTATTTTATTCTAATCTATTCTATTTTTTTCTATTCTTTTTTATTCTATTTTATATTATTTTATATTCTATTCTGTTTTATTCTATCCTTTTTCTTTTTGCAATTAGAATTTTAGAAGACGTCTATATTTAAATACAAAGCCATATGTTTACATTTCAATTTTTTTTTTCAAATTCCTTTTCGAATTTGATTCAAATACATCGCTATATTTTCTATTCTATTCTAATCTTTTTGAATTTTGAAAGACAGCTATATTCTATTTTATTCAAAATTTTCATTTTGAAGTTAAAATTTGTAAGACCGCCATATTCTTTTTATTTTATTCTAATCTATTCTATTTTTTCTATTCTATTCTTTTCCATTCTTTTTTTTTTATTCTATTTTATTTTCTATTCTTTTCTTTTATTTTCTATTCTATTCCTTTCTTATATATTCCATACTTTTTTTGCTATTCTTTTCTTTTATTTTCTATTCTATTCTTTTTGAAATTAGAATTTTAGAAGACGTCTATATTCAAATGCACAGCCATATGTTTACATTTCAAATTTGTTTTCCCAATTAGTTTTTTGGAATTTGATTCAAATTCATCGCTATATTTTTTATTCTATTCTGTCATATTCTAATCTTTTTGAATTTTGACAGACCGCTATATTCAATTTCATTTTATTCAAAATTCGAATTTTGAAGTTCAAATTTGTAAGACTGCCATATACTTTCTATTTTTTTTTCTAATCTATTTTATTTTTTTCTATTCTTTTTTTATTCCATTTTATATTCTATTCTGTTTTATTCTATCCTTTTCTTTTTGCAATTAGAATTTTAGAAGACGTCTATATTCAAATACAGCCATATGTTTACATTTCAATTTTTTTTTTTCAAATTCCTTTTCGAATTTGATTCAAATACATCGCTATATTTTCTATTCTATTCTGTTTTATTCTAATCTTTTTGAATTTTGAAAAACCGCTATATTATATTTTATTTTATTCAAAATTCAAATTTTGAAGTTCAAATTTGTAAGACCGCCATATTCTATTTTATTCGAATCTATTCTATTTTTTTCTATTCTATTCTTTTCCATTTTTTTTTTTTATTCTATTTTTTTTTATATTCTTTTATTTTATATTCTATTCTATTCTTTTTGCAATTAGAATTTTAGAAGAAGTCTATATTCAAATACACATCCATATGTTTACTTTTCAAATTTGTTTTTCCAATTCGTTTTTTTGAATTTGATTCAAATACAGCGCTATATTTTCTATTCTATTCTGTTTTATTCTTTTTTTTTATTTTATATTCTTTTCTTTTATTTTATTTTCTATTCCTTTCTTTAGTACTCTATACTTTATTTTTTGCTATTCTTTTCTATTCTATTATATTCTATTCTTTTTGAAATTAGAATTTTAGAAGACTTCTATATTCAAATACACAGTCTTTTTGAATTTTGAAAGACCGCTATATTCTATTTTATTTTATTCAAAATTCAAATTTTGAAGTTCAAATTTGTAAGACCGCCATATTCTTTCTATTTTTTTCTAATCTATTCTATTTTTTCTATTCTATTCTTTTTTATTCTTTTTTTATTCTATTTTCTTTTATATTCTTTTCTTTTATTTTCTATTCTATTCCTTTCTTTTATATTCTATACTTTTTTTTGCTATTATTTTCTTTTCTTTTATATTATATTCTATTTTTTTTAAATTAGAATTTTAGAAGACTTATATATTCTAATACACAGTCTTTAAAGAAATCAACAATATGTTTCCATTTCAATTTTTTTTCGAATTCCTTTTCAAAATCGATTCGAATACATCGCTATTTCAGGCAAATTTTTGTTTCATTATTTTCTGTTTTGCCTAAATTCATTACTGCTGTAATTCAGAAATTCGGATTACCTCCAAATAAGTTTCGTCCGAATTTTCGGACCGTGTCTAATTGCCAAATTAGGGCAAATTAAACTGAGCATGTGGTGGAAAAATGCTGACTTTGCGTGACAATCCCCGGTCAAAACAATCGATGGATCCAGAGACAGGCAGCTGAAGTTATGTGCAGATCTACAAAGCTTTCGATTATTATGGTATGTCATGTTCCTCCTCCTTACTTTTCTTTGTCCCCCACCAGGTGGTACCACGCCAGCCTCACCCGCCTGCAGGCAGAGCACATGTTGATGAGGGTCCCTCGTGACGGGGCGTTCCTGGTGCGCAAGAGGAGCGAACCGAATTCTTATGCCATTTCCTTTAGGTGAGAATGAGAATAGGATTTGGAGCGTGAAGGGGGAGCAGAGAGGGCTCCACAAGGGGGCGCTCCTTGGTCTGGGGTTCTGAGATTCTTTCAAGATTCAAGTATTGATAAATAAGACAAATGTGGACACTGGACACACCACCCGGGGCTAACAAAAGTCAATCGATGTACACAGGGTGTGTGTGGTACTTCCTGTCCTTCTGCCCCACTGCTTCTACCCCCCCCCCCCCCCCCCCATACTAACCGGCAGTTTCTGACTATCAATATGACAGTTGGGTGTTACTATGTAGACAGCTGCTGCTGCACAAAAAAATGTGCAGACAGGAGATAGAGGGATACAAAATAACATTGTTTGTAAACATTGTTCAGACACGAGATAGAGAGATACAAAGTAACATTGTTTATAAACATTGTTCAGACAAGAAATTGAGAGATACAGAGTAACATTTTTTATAAACATTGTATTTCTCCATCTCCTGTCTGATCAATGTTTATAAACAATGTTACTTTGTATTTCTCCATCTCCTGTCTGATCAAAGTAACATTGTTTATAAAAACATTGATCAGACAGGAGATAGAGAAATACAAAGTAACATTGTTTATAATTTAATATCATAAATATATACATTTAATTATTACATTTAACTGACATTTTATTTTATAGCAATTAAATATATTTAATTATTACATTTAACAGATTTTTTAAAAAATGTATAGAAATTAATCTATATACTACATTTAACATTTAGTTTATAGCAATTTTAAAAATATATATATATATATATATATATATATATATAGGTGTGTGTGTGTATGTATGTATGTATGTATGTATGTGTGTGTGTGTGTGTGTGTGTGTGTGTGTTTATATATATATATATATATATATATATATATATATATATATATATATGTGTATGTATGTATGTAAAAAAAAAGTTTAATGAATGTATTAACTTATTCCTAAAACAGTTTTAAAATATTTTTTATTAATCATTTTTCAATTAAAGTTAATTAAATATATTTAATTGAATTTTAAGTATAATTTAATAATTAATAAAAATGTAATTTAATTTATTAACTTAGTTTGGAATGGGGTCATTGTCAATTGAAAGAAATGATGGAAACAGGTCTTTTTGTTACGCTTTGAATACATTGTATTTTTAAATCTTCTGTCTATATTACTAAAATATGGAATGTAGAACAAATAATGACGGAGTTGTGTTATCGGTGCAAATAGCGGCATTTTCTCTAAGCTGCCTCGTTTTCTCGCAGGGCGGAGGGGAAGATCAAGCACTGCCGCATCCAGCAGGAAGGGCGTCTCTTTATGCTGGGAAGTTCGGCCGAGTTTGAGAGTCTGGTGGATCTCGTTAGCTATTATGAGAAGCATCCTTTGTACCGCAAGATGAAACTTCGCTACCCTATTAATGAGGAAGCTCTGGAGAGGATGGGCACAACGGTGAGTAGACAGCCAAACCCCCCCCCCCCCACCCACCCCATCCTGAAAAACCAAATGCTGCAACGTTAAGTCATTCTCCTGGATTTGTTTTTACACTATATGGATGGTCAAAAGGTTTGTGGACACCCAACCATCACTTTTAAAGCGCAAATACAACAGTTTTTATAAAAATATAAATTTATTGTTACAAATTACAAAAGAACATATAAATATTTGATTTTAGATCATTTTAAAGGAATACATCACTGAATGCATATGAAAAATTGCAATGCCGATAAGTCTCTACATGTTTCGCCATACATAATAAGGCTTCTTCAGGAGAACTGTTAATATTGCATGTGCTATGATCCCTATAATGAGAAAGACAAGATATCAAGACACTCAACTCTCACTTTATTGACTGCAGACAATGACTGCAGACAATGAAGCAGCAGTTTGAGGGCGGATTGCAGGCGCTATTTCTAACGCTATAGCGCCTGCAAAACGCCCTCGGTGTGAAAGGGGTCTTAGAGACTGAGTTTGTTCAACTGTTTTAAGCAAAATAAAAATCCTAAAAAGGAATTCAGGTTTAGACATGTGCACCGCCGAAGAAATTTGTTCATTTTCGTTTTCGTTTCATTCATTTTTTTTTTTTTTTCGTTTTTTGGGTCATTTATAACGAATAAAAAAAAAATTCGTAAATTCATACATTCGTAAATTCGTACATTCGTAAATTCGTACATTCGGAAATTCGTACATTCGTAAATTCGTACATTCATAAATTCGTACATTCGGAAATTAGAAAATTTGGAAATTAGAAAATCAGAAAAAGTAACTAACTATTAAATTAGGTATTGTAATTTCCTTTCAAATTTGGCTGTTAGTGAACGTAACAAATACAAATTTATCCAATGTTACGACTTATCCGAAATAACGAATGCCACATCTAAACAAATGGAAGGGAACAAATTAATAACTAATAATAATAAAACGTTTTTTATTATTATTATTGTTATTGTTATTTATTATTATTAATTCATTACGTTCCATTCGTTTAGATACGGCATTCGTTATTTCGGATAATTCGTAACTTCAGATAAATTTGTATTTGTTACTTTCACTAACAGCCAAATTTGAAAGGAAATTACAATACCTATCATTTAATAGTTAAGTTATTATTATTAGGTAATTATTATTTCAGATTTCCGAATTTCCGAATTAATGAATGTACAAATTTACGAATGTACGAATTTCCGAATGTGATAATGTACCAATTTACAAATTTTTTAATATTCGAATTTACCAATATTTGGAAAAATTAGTTAATTCGGATATTTCCGAATTAACGAATTTGTCGAAATTCGTTAAAAAACGAATTAGAAACGAAACGAATTGCACATGTCTATTCAGGTGTCGGTCGCTACAGTTACTGGGTCATCAACCCTGGGAACCCCTAGACAAGGACAACGAGTTCCGAGCTGGTGGAGGTAATCGGTAAGCCCAGAAAAATTCAGCCGCTCCTTCGGGGGTCAGTGCTACAGCTGTATAGTTTACCTTCCGATTCAGGTTCTATATGAGGGTTTCTCAACCAGGGTTCCTCCCAGAGGTTGCTAGGGATTCCTTAAGCAATTTTTCTGCCTTTTAGATAAGTTCCCACTGACACCATTGATCTAGATTTTGATTTAACTATATGTAAGGGGGTAATTCTTCCCAACGACCTCAAGTGTAAGGAGCATTTTTCCCACTGACCATCACACTAATGTATCATGGGTTGTGGATACAGTAATTTTTAGCAGGGGGTTCCCTGAGACCAGAAAGTTATTTCAAGGGTTCCTCTGTAATGAAAAGGTCGAGAAAGGTTGTTCTATACCATTAAACTATTCTTTTGACCAGAAAAATGTCTTTTTCTTCAGGAACTGGATTACGGTGCCCTCTATGAAGTTCGGACTCCGCACCACTATGTGGAAGCCAACAAAATGCCAACATCTCGGGTAAGATGGAGGGTCGATACAGTCTGAGCTTTGTAAGGGCCACATCACAGATGGGGGGAATTTCTGGAGTTTAAAGGTCACTACAATTGCAGCTGGATGCCAGTCATACCTTTTGAGCTCCTAGTGTCTTAAGAACAATGGGTTGGGGGCAATATACTTTTCATATAGAAGAAGGCACATTCAGATGAAGTCAGGGGATCTAGTAAATTTACACTGCCGTCTGACCACTCTGAATGGTCACTGGTGGGTTTATCTCGCCTGCTTCTATGATGGAGACTCAATGACAAGACCTCCAAGAAGCTTCTGTGTCCCCACCCTTTCAATCGTCTAATGCAGATATTCTCAACCAAGGTTCTGTCGAACCCTAGATTGTCAGGGTTTTTTTTTGAGATGTGATTGACCTTCGTTTTGATGGTGGCTACATAGTTCAGGGTCAACGCCACTTGGAATGACACCAATGATTTTTTTGTTGCTGTCTGTAAAAAGGGACATTCTTACCATCACTGTAAGGGGGCATTTTTTTTCCACTGCCCCCCAATTAAATTGGTTTTAGAAGGGGTTCCCCAACATCTGAAACATTTGATTTTTTTAAGGGTTCCGCTGAAATAAAAAGGTTCAGAAAGGTTGTTTTAATGTAATGGGTGACCTTAGTAACCAATGGGAATTGCGAAGTGATGGGGCTAAGCATGACATTCACAGGAAATGTCAAGATTTGCATATAAAAATAAACAGTTGGCTGAAGTTCCCCCAAGGCAGAGCTGGCGCTGGATGGTCCAAGTACGTATGATTATGCTATGATTTTTTTACATAGAATGATTCTACTTTGGTTCCTCTATCTTACATCTACGGCTAGCATCTCCTGGCTTGCCAGGGCAGTAGTAGCGAAGACGTGGTCTTTTACAGACCCACATACCTGGCTTTGTTCCTTTTGCAAGTCTCCTGGTCATGGTGTGCCCTTTCTGAAGGTATCACATAATTGTCATATGATCCCTTTGCGATGATGTAGTGCTGATGTGGGCTTCACTGACAAAGAGCAGCCAGCTTGTAGAGCAACTATTTGAGGGGACAGTCCTTTGCCCCTCGTTCATCAGCCAGCTAGCGTTGGGGCCCAGTTTTTACAGCAGTTTGTTAGGTGTACATATGTGGGTTATGTTGCACACTAACATGCATATTACATATTCTCTTAAGAGTTTACACAAGCAATACAACAGCAATACAACAGCAATACAACAAGAGACATTCATTTCTGTTATTTTGGAACACCTTATCTTTAGGGGCACAACAGTGTTGGTGGAGTGCTGGACCCTAATATAAAGAAATATTCTTTGTTCTGAGATAAAATACCGCTCCCTAGAAGCCAGCAGATAGGTCATAGCAGCAGTTAGTACAGTAGAAAGACAAGAGTGCCACGGGGGTCTATAGAGGTCCAGCATGTCTGTATTGGTAACAGCATAACTCATGTAAATAGACATGTTACAGGAGCTCATTCGTCTTTCTTCTACATGACTAGTAAACACAATACATGAAACATATCAATGTGATAACATCATCAGAAATCTCAATAAGACAATGTGAGAATAAAAAAAAAAATTATACATTTAAAAATATATATATTTTTTTAAAATATTTTTTAAATTATTCATAATATTACATCTTATTGAGATTTTCCTATATCATTATTGCTGTTATTAATAAAGATTAACACAGACCCTGGGGCGTTCTCATCACTCTACTACAGGGAACTTTAAGCACTTTTTGCTGAAGTTTTGTCCAGTAAACTTGGCCAATGCTGGTGGTTATATGCGATATGGTGAAGGTCACACCCTTTATATTGTCAGAAGTTTTTTATTGCCATGATCATTTCCCTTCTGGATTGTTAACATCTTGCTCTCTCCGGCCTGTATCTCCGCAGTGTATGGTGAAGGCTCTCTATGACTACAAGGCCCAGCGGGAGGACGAGCTTTCCTTCTGTAAGCAAGCCATCATACACAATGTGGACAAGCAAGATGGCGGCTGGTAAGTTTAGACCCGCTGGTGGTATCTGCCTGTTCTAAATGCCTTTTCGAGTAGCATTTCTTAAAGCTCAACTCCAACCAAATTTTTTTTACTTATGGAAAGAGTAGGGAAGGGTAAAAGAGTTTTAAAGGGAGTGATGCTTGAGGGACAACCCATAAAACCCTAAAAAAAAAACTACTGCAAACACTGGCATACAAAAGGTCTTCCAGCTGGAATTTAAACAAACGTCAGTGACTACAGGCACTACATGGGCCCTATGAGAGCCAGCAGCTGCCACTGAAGGTCAGGAACCGATCATAGGTGTTCCTGATCATGTGATCACTGTCACCTGTGCAGGCTGGAGGCTTCACTGACAAAGAGCAGCTTGAAGAGCAACTATCTGAGGAGACAGTCCTTTGCCCTAGTTCTTCAGCCAGCTAGCGTTGGGGCCCAGTCTTCACAGCTGGTCCTTTACAGTGCGATAGGTGTACACATGTGTGTTATGTTCACATTAACATGCACTGTTAATATTAAACTATTACATATTATTCCACTAAGAATCATTCTTTCAAGAATTTACACAAGCAATACAAGAGACATTCATTTCTGGTAGTTTAGAACACCTTCTCAGCTTGACTGAGCCACTATAATACCTTGCTGTGGAATGTGGAGATTAAAGCTGGCCATCGACAGGTATTTCTTTTTTCCATTCAGCCTGCAGAAAAATACGGCCTCTGAAAACGATATCAATGAGTATAAGGCCCCTTTCACACTGGGGCGGTTTGCAGGCGCTATTGTGCTAAAAATAGCGCCTGCAAACCGACCTGAAACAGCTGTTGCTGTGTCTTCAGTGTGAAAGCCCGAGGGGGGTAAAACCGTAAAACGACGGTAAAGCGGCGCTAAATATAGCACCGCTTTACCGCCAGCGCCCCAACGCCCCAGTGTGAAACTAGCCTAAGTGTTAAAACAGGGGTTGTACCATAATCGAAGACCAAGGAGAAAAAGAGCAAATGGACTATCTCAATGCAATGTAAAGAGGGATACAACTGATATATATAAACAATCATATACAATTTAGAAAAAGTTTATTGATACATAATACATGACAAAAGATAGGTTACTTGGTCATGGACAGTGTTTCCACTAGTTTCGCGGACTGAGCCACTTCATCAGGAAAAACATCTGTCTTACAAATGTTTTTCCTGATGAAGCAACTCAGTCCACGAAACTAGTCGAAACACTGTCCAAGACCAATTCACCTATGTTTTTAACTTACTACTGGCTTCTTTTGTGATGTATTATGTATCAATAAACTTTTTCTAAATTTTATATGATTGTTTATATGTATATATATCAATTGTATCCCTCTTTACATTGTACCTAGATAGCCCATATGCTCTTCTCCTTGCTAAGTCCTGGCTGGGGACCAGGCTCCCAAAACCCTTTATCTCATTTAGCCTGCAGGCTGAACACAAAAAAATAAACTAACCAATTCCTCTATCCACACAAGGGAGGTGGATAGAGAAATCCCTCCCACCAGGACATTGTATTCCTACAGCAGGACCGGCCACTGTCAGAGTACGCTGTAATTGCTCATTGACTCAAGTTTTCCAGCATGTCCCTTCAACGGAAGTCGATCACACCAGCAAGGGACGGCCACACATTGATTAAAATGCTGTCATTCCCTGCTGAACCGGCCAAATTTCAATGCGTCTATGGCCGTCTATAGCCAGCTTAACTGTCGCTAAATATCGCACAAAAGGGCGTTTCCATGGAGAGAGGGGAAAACATCAATTTGTTCTAATAATAAGGACTTTATAGCAAGTGAAAAGATTATATAAATACTCCAATATTAGCATATAAGCACTTAATATTGTCATTTAATAAATGAAAGCGGAGCTCCACCCATGAGGGGATACTTCGCTGGTTTGCTTCCTCCACGGATACATTTGGCACCTTTTGTGGGGGGGGGGATAACTGGTTTTGACAGGTATCTGCTCCCACTTCCATGTTGCAAAGTTCGCCCCCCCCCCCTCCTTACCCCACCGGCGGGCCATTCACAAAGCGCAGCACGCTTCGCGCATTTGCAGTAGGGAGCTGCAATGCTAAACTGCCGGCTTCCCTTACAAGAAATGGCGGCGGCAGCACCCGAGAGCCGATTGAAAAAATGGCTGGGGTGAAGACACCGCTGGATCCCTGGACAGGTAAGTATCCTACAATTAAAAGTCAGCAGCTGTAGCTGCTGACTTTTAGGCTGGAGCTCTATGGTAGACATGTGCAATTAGTTTCTTTCTTTTTCGTTTTCCGTTAAAATTCGTTATATTCGTTCATTCGTTATTGTACGAATGAATGAATGATTCGCTAAAAATTTTAACGAATGTTTGAATCAAACGAATACGAAAAACAACGAAAACCCGAAATAACCAAATTGGAAACAACGAAACTACGAAAGAAGAAAAAACGAAAACAGGAACAACGAAAATCAAAATGAACGAAAAAATTCGTACATTCGTAACTTTTTTTTTTTCTTGTTGAATTGGTAATTTTCCGTGTCTCTTACAATGGCGCTGCTTAACGTGCTTCGAATGGATTGAACGAAAAAATTCGTACATTCGTAACTTTTTTTTTCGATTCGTAATTTTCCGTGTCTCTTACAATGTAATAATAGCATACACATTACATAACATTATGAATTATGCTCCGATTACGAATCTACGAAAACAATGTTACGAAAGTACGAATAAATCAATCTTACGAAAGTACGAATGTAACTAAATCTACGAAAATACGAACGCGTCCGAATTTCGAATAAACGAAAATTAAACTAACGGAAAAACGAATCAACGAAAAAATAACTCGAACACCGACGACTTACGAAAATACGAATCGTTATGAATACGAACACCGACGACTTTACGAATTTACGAATCGTACGAATCAACGGAAACGAAAGGAACGAAACGAAAATAAACAAATTTTTCGATTGTGCACGTCTACTCTATGGAGGCGGTTCACATATCTCCGTTGCGGCTGCAGAGCGAATTGCACCCGAGTCCTGTGCGTCTTTGGCTCAGTTTCAGGTCCAAATTCAGGAAAAAATTCAGGCCTGATTTGTCCCTGAAACGGAGAACACGCATCGGACCCCCTGCTGCGAGCCGCATCCGTCTGCAGTGTGGGCCCGGCCTTAATTTTTTTCAGAAGGAGCCTGGAGCTCTTCTTTAACCCACATACGGACTGCCCGCCGTCATTATACGGCGGCTCTTTGAAGAGGAATATCGTTGTTGTGGCAGCAGCTAGCTACGATAACCCCAGTATCCACTTCTTCAGCCGGGCGGTCCGCTTTAAGATAAAAGTGGTCTCAGCGGCGGATTCACCGCAAGATCACTTTAATCGCCTCTCCAGTGCCCTTCCGCCCCTTACCGGAGCCGGCGGGGGCGATCGGGTCCTCTTCTGTGTTAGGTATGGAGCCGAGTGAAGGGGAAGATGGCCCCCACCCGTCTCCATACCATTGCAGGGCGGAAGCGACGTCAAACCGTCACTTCCACCCATAGCTTTTAAAGGGACATTTTTATTTTTTTTATTCAAACGACTTTTATTTTTATTTTTTATTGCATTTTAGTGTAAATATGAGATCTGATGTCCTTTTGACCCCGGATCTCATATTTAAGAGGTCCTGTCCTGTCATGCTTTTTTTTTTTATGCTTTTTTTTCTATTACAAGGGATGTTTACATTTCTTGTAATAGGAATAAAAGTGACACAATTATTTTTTTAAAAAAGAACAGTGTAAAAATAAAAATAAAAAGTAAAATAAATAAGGAAAAGCGAGCTTGTGCGCAGAAGCGAACGCATATGTGAGTAGCGCCCGCATATGAAAGCGGTGTTCAAACCACACATGTGAGATATCGCCGCGATTGGTAGAGCGAGAGCAATAATTCGAGCCCTAGACCTCCTCTGTAACTCAAAACATGTAACCTGTAGAATTTTTTAAAGGTCCCCTATGGAGATTTTTTTTTTTTTTTTTTTTTTTCAATTCTATATTTTATTTTATTTTTACCCCAAAAATTTTTTTTACATATAAACAAAGACATTTTGTTGCTTGGGTATCAAAAAATATAACTTAACACAGAATAATTATTTATTATATATATATATATATTATATATATATATATATAATATATATAATTATATATTATATTATACTTATTATCTACCATACAAACAAAACGAAACAGAACATTTTTATAGGGGAAAGAAAATAATAATAATAAAAAATAAATTAAAAAGGGAACATTTTAAAAATATAAATGGTTCCCTTCTCTCTCTAGTATATCCATTCTATCATTCATGTGTATATTTTTTTGGGCAAAAGTTTGTCGCCATTCCACGAGCGGGCGCAATTTTGAGGCGTGACATGTTGGGTATCAATTTACTCGGCATAACATCATCTTTCACAATATAAAACATAAATTGGGCTAACTTTACTGTTGTCTTATTTTTTATTTTTTTTAAAAAATTTATCTTGTCCCAAAAAAAAGTGCGCTTGTAAGACCGCTGTGCAAATACGGTGTGACAGAAAGTATTGCAACAACCGCCATTTTATTCTCTAGGGTGTTACAAAAAAATATATAATGTTTGGGGGGGTTCCAAGTAATTTTCTAGCAAAAAATAAATGATTTTAACTTGTAAACACCAAGTCTAAAAAGTAGGCCCAGTCCTTAAGTGGTAAAACATACAGTATAATAATTATATTTCTTTAACAATGTTAGTATCATAACTTCCCCCCTTCCTATTCCTGCAGACAGCATGACCACAAACATTGTAGTGTTTAATATCAGTAATGTCTTCTCTGCTCTCCCTCTGATGGGCTGTAGGTGGCGCGGGGATTATGGCGGGAAGAAGCAGCTTTGGTTCCCGGCGAACTACGTGGAGGAAATGAGCAGCGCGCTGAGCACAGAGGAGGATGACTCGGTACGGAGCGCTGCGCCCCTCTGCACGAGCAGAGTATGTGATGAACTAACACTCTCCTGTATATGTTGCCAACATACGACAACTACATGAACGTCTCTCTGGGAACAGCACCCATGTCAATCCATGAATGTATACATTTTAACGAATCATTGTATCTATGAGTGCTAAAGGATAAGTCCACCATACTTGTCTTGAGTTCCGGGGTCTGTACACCCGCTGTGCCCGTTATGAGGGATTCCCACCATCCCTGTGCTGAGTTCCCGGGTCTGTACACCCGCTGTGCCCATTAAGAGGGGTTCCCACCATCCCTGTGCTGAGTTCCCGGGTCTGGACACCTGCTGTGCCCATTATGAGGAGTTCCCACCATCCCTGTGCTGAGTTCCTGGATCTGTACACCCGCTGTGCCCATTATGAGGTGTTCCCACCATCCCTGTGCTGAGTTCCCGGGTCTGTAGACCTGCTGTGCCCATTATGAGGGGTTCCCACCATCTCTGTGCTGAGTTCCTGGATCTGTACACCTGCTGTGCCCATTATGAGGAGTTCCCACCATCCCTGTGCTGAGTTCCTGGATCTGTACACCTGCTGTGCCCATTATGAGGGGTTCCCACCATCCCTGTGCTGAGTTCCCAGGTCTGTACACCCGCTGTGCCCATTATGAGGGGTCTCCACCATCCCCGTGCTGAGTTCCCGGGTCTGTACACCTGCTGTGCCCATTATGAGGGATTCCCACCATCCCTGTGCTGAGTTCCCGGGTCTGTACACCTGCTGTGCCCATTATAAGGTGTTCCCACCATCCCTGTGCTGAGTTCCCGGGTCTGTAGACCTGCTGTGCCCATTATGAGGGGTTCCCACCATCTCTGTGCTGAGTTCCCGGGTCTGTACACCCGCTGTGCCCATTATGAGGAGTTCCCACCATCCCTGTGCTGAGTTCCTGGATCTGTACACCTGCTGTGCCCATTATGAGGGGTTCCCACCATCCTTGTGCTGAGTTCCTGGGTCTGTACACCTGCTGTGCCCACTATGAGGGGTTCCCACCATCCCTGTGCTGAGTTCCCAGGTCTGTACACCCGCTGTGCCCATTATGAGGGGTCTCCACCATCCCTGTGCTGAGTTCCCGGGTCTGTAGACCTGCTGTGCCCATTATGAGGGGTTCCCACCATCCCTGTGCTGAGTTCCTGGATCTGTACACCTGCTGTGCCCATTATGAGGGGTTCCCACCATCCTTGTGCTGAGTTCCCGGGTCTGTACACCTGCTGTGCCCACTATGAGGGGTCCCCACCATCCCTGTGCAGAGTTCCCGGGTCTCTACACCCGCTGTGCCCATTATGAGGGGTTCCCACCATCACTGTGCAGAGTTCCCGGGTCTCTACACCCGCTGTGCCCATTATGAGGGGTTCCCACCATCTCTGTGCTGAGTTCCCGGGTCTGTACACCCGCTGTGCCCATTATGAGGAGTTCCCACCATCCCTGTGCTGAGTTCCTGGATCTGTACACCTGCTGTGCCCATTATGAGGGGTTCCCACCATCCTTGTGCTGAGTTCCCGGGTCTGTACACCCGCTGTGCCCATTATGAGGGGTTCCCACCATCACTGTGCAGAGTTCCCGGGTCTCTACACCCGCTGTGCCCATTATGAGGGGTTCCCACCATCACTGTGCAGAGTTCCCGGGTCTCTACACCCGCTGTGCCCATTATGAGGGGTCCCCACCATCCCTGTGCAGAGTTCCCGGGTCTCTACACCCGCTGTGCCCATTATGAGGGGTTCCCACCATCCCTGTGTCGGGGTGTTGACTCCACCCAGGAAAACTCCTCCGATTACTAGATTGTTTTACCCAAAAGTAACAATGTGAAGTTTTACAGTAACAACCCTAAATATCTTGTCTATGAAGACTCAGCGTAGTTGACCCTCCCATCCAGAATTATTCGCTTGCATGGTGATGTTGGGAAACTTTTGTTGATACTCAAAGTGACTTTTGTTGCCAAGATTGATAAATGAGAGGCTGAAATACTCTTCCAGAGGAAAATGCTGCTGCAGGCTCCCTCCAGTGACACATCTGAAGACCGAGGGGACTTGGGGAGAGGAGAAGCTGATATTGCACTCTATCCCTTCAGCAGAGGTCACATGACTATGTACCCAAACCCAGCACTGAAGGGAGCTCAGAACAGCGTTTTCTCCAGGAAGGCGTTTTCATTGCCATGTATGCACCCGGGACAGACTGATAACATTCCTTGTGTCAGTAGAGGTCTACTTTAAAAATAGTCACCGCTGTGCATGCGCCTGATGACTCCGCCTTTTTACTCCGCCTTCAATTACCAATATTATTTTTTCCCTCCGTCTTTTAGACGCTGTTTTTCGGGCAGTCTGCGGAGAACAGCCCCCTGGGAAACTTCCTGAAAGGGTTTATAGATGTGCCCTCCTGTCATATCGGTGAGTATCGGGGTTCATAAGGAAAAACTTTTTTTTTTTTTTTTTTGGTAGTTTTGGATGGAGAGGATTAGAATAGTAAAAACAGCAATTTTATTGAGCACTCATGTTTAAAAAAAATAAATAAAAAAACCCTAATGCCGCGTACACACAATCGGAAATGCCGCCAGCAAAAGTCCGATGAGAGCTTTTGGTCGGAAAATGCGACCGTGTGTACGCTCCATCGGACTATTGCTGGCGACAGATCGAGAGCAGGTTCTCTATCTTTCGGTCGGAAAAAGAAAAAGTTCCGATCGGAAATTACCATCGTCTGTAGCAATTCCGACGCGCAAAATTTCTACGCATGCTCGGAAACAATTCGACGCCTGCTCGGAAACATTGAACTTTATTTTATCGGCTCGTCGTAGTGTTGGACGTCACCGCGTTCTTGACGATCGAAAGTTCAGAGAACTTTTGTGTGACCGTGTGGATGCAAGACAAGGCTGAGCGGAATTCCGTTGGAAAAACCATCCAAGTTTTTTCAGACGGAAAATCCGCTCGTGTGTACATTAACCCCTTCCCGCCGAGCGTACACAGATATGAGTACTCGGCTTTCGGGGGTTATACCGGGATGATGCCCGCAGCTGCAGGCATCATCCCGGTAACGTTGTTTAGAGCCAGCGATCGTCTTTTCCGAGGATAACAACCAATGCGGCTACAAGACGCTCGGTTGTTATCCGGGAGGAGCGGGAGGGGACGACCCCCCCCCCCTCCTGCCGCCTCCCGCCGCTCTTCCCGAGGCCTCCCGGTGGCACGGGAGGGTCGATCGACGATCCGGCGCTTCAGGCGGCAAGTGAGAGACTGGCTTCATTCCAGTCTCCTGGATGTAAACACGGAAGCGACGTCACAACGTCACTTCCTGTTTACTCGGCTGCCAATGGCGCCGGTTTTAAAAAAATATACAGTATTCAGATACACCGTTTTCGGTGATCTGAATATTTTGTAGTGCAAAGGAGGGATTTGGGGTCTTTTAGATCCCCCGATCCCTCCATAAAGAGGACCTGTCACCACCTATTACTGTCACAAGGGATGTTTACATTCCTTGTGACAGCAATAAAAGTGATCATATTTTTTTTTTTATTTTTTTTAAAAACACAAATTTAATAATTTTTTATAAAAATAAAAATAATAAAAAAATAAGAAAAAAAATGTTTTATTTTTTTTTTTTAAAAACACAATTTCATAATATAAAAATAAATATAAGAAAAAAAAAAATGTTATTTCTTTTTTAAAAAAACAATTTCATAATATAAAAATAAATAAAATAAATAAGAAAAATTATTTTTTTATTTAGTTTTTTAAAAACACAATTTCATAATATAAAAATAAATAAAATAAATAGAAAAAAAAATGTTTTTATTTATTTTTTTAAAAACACAATTTCATAATATAAAAATAAATAAGAAAAAAAAAATGTTATTTCTTTTTTAAAAAACACAATTTCATAATATAAAAATAAATAAAATAAATAAGAAATTTTTTTTATTTATTTTTTTAAAAACACAATTTCATGATATAAAAATAAATAAGAAAAAAAAAAAATGTTTTATTTATTTAAAAAACACAATTTCATAATATCAAAATAAATAAAAGAAATAAGAAAAAAAAAAAACATTTTTCAAAGCGCCCCCCCGTCACCGCGAGCTCGCGCAGCAAAGAAAACGCATACGGAAGTCGCGCCCGCATATGTAAACGGTGTTCAAATCACACATGTGAGGTATCGCCGCGATCGTCTGAGCGAGAGCAATAATTCTAGCATTGGACCTCCTCTGTAACTCTAACCGTAAAAAAAAAAAATGTAAGCGTCGCCTCTGGAGATTTTTTAGGTACCAAAGTTTGTCACCATTCCACGAGTGCGTGCCATTATAAAGCGTGATATGTTTGGTATCCATTTACTCGGCGTAACATCATCTTTCACATTATACAAAATAACTTTACTGTTTTTTTTGTTTTTTTTAATCCATGAAAGTGTCCCTTTAGCCAAAAAGTTGCATTTTAAAACACCGCTGCACAAATACCGCGTGACATAAAATATTGCAACCACCGCCATTTTATTCTCTAGATTCTCTGCTAAAAAAAAAAAAAAATATATATATATATATAAAATATATATATAATATATATATATATATATATATATGTTTGTTTGGGGGTTCTAATTAATTTTCTAGCAAGAAATGGGGATTTTAACTCGTAAACACCAAATGTCAGAAATAGGCTTAGTCATGAAAGGGTTAAAGTGGAGGGCCACCCTAAAAAAAAAAAAAAAAAAGAGCATTAATATTCTTAAAAAAAATAAAAAAAAAAACATTTGAAAAAAAAAAAAAGTCTTAAAGTCTATAAAAGACTGCCAATCAAAAACACATTAATAATTAAAAGAAAAAAGTCTACGATATCAAAAATAATATATACAGTGGTGTGAAAAAGTGTTTGCCCCTTCCTCATTTCCTGTTCCTTTGCATGTTTGTCACACTTAAGTGTTTCGGAACATCAAACCAATTTAAACAATAGTCAAGGACAACACAAGTAAACACAAAATGCAATTTGTAAATGAAGGTGTTTATTATTAAAGGTGAAAAAAAATCCAAACCATCATGGCCCTGTGTGAAAAAGTGATTGCCCCCTAAACCTAATAACTGGTTGGGCCACCCTTAGCAGCAACAACTGCAACCAAGCGTTTGCGATAACGGGCAATGATGCTTTTACAGCGTCCTGGAGGAATTTTGGCCCACTCATCTTTGCAGAATTGTCCTAATTCAGTTACATTAGAGGGTTTTCGAGCATGAACGGCCTTTTTAAGGTCATACCACAACATCTCAATAGGATTCAGGTCAGGACTTTGGCTAGGCCACTCCAAAGTCTTCATTTTGTTTTTCTTCAGCCATTCGGTGGTGGACTTGCTGGTGTGTTTAGGATCATTGTCCTGCTGCAGAACCCAAGTTCGTTTCAGCTTGAGTACACGAACAGATGGTCGGACATTCTCCTTCAGGATCTCTTGGTAGACAGCAGAATTCATAGTTCCTTTTATCACGGCAAGTCTTCCAGGTCCTGAAGCAGCAAAACAGCCCCAGACC
This sequence comes from Lithobates sylvaticus, assembly GCA_028564925.1. Lineage (NCBI taxonomy): Eukaryota > Metazoa > Chordata > Amphibia > Anura > Ranidae > Lithobates > Lithobates sylvaticus. Next base: position 529,179,881 of record CM053030.1, read on the forward strand.
ATCACACTACCACCACCATATTTTACTGTTGGTATAATGTTCTTTTTCTGAAATGCAGTGTTCCTTCTACGCCAGATATACTTGGACACACACCTTCCAAAGAGTTCCACTTTTGTCTCATCGGTCCACAGAATGTTGTCCCAAAAGTCTTGGGGATCATCAAGATGTGTTGTGGAGAAATTGAGACGAGCTTTGATGTTCTTTTTGCTCAGCAGTGGTTTTCTCCTTGGAACTCTGCCATGCAGGCCATTTTTGCCCAGTCTTTTCCTGATGGTGGAGGCATGAACGCTGACCTTAACTGAGGCAAGTGAGGCCTGCAGTTCCTTGGACGTTGTTGTGTGGGTCTTTTGTGACCTCTTGGATGAGTCGTCGCTGCGCTCTTGGGGTAAATTTGGGCGGCTGGCCACTCCTGGGAAGGTTCACCACTGTTCCATGTCTTCGCCATTTGTGGATAATGGCTCTCACTGTGGTTCGCTGGATTCCCAAAGCTTTGGAAATGGCTTTATAACCCTTTCCAGACTGATAGATCTCAATTACTTTCTTTCTCAATTGTTCCTGAATTTCTTTGGGTCTCGGCATGATGTGTAGCTTTTAAGGATCTTCTGGTGGACCTTACTGTGTCAAGCAGCTCCTATTTAAGTGATGCCTTGATTGTGAACAGGTGTGGCAATAATCAGGCCTGGGTGTGGCTAGAGAAATTGAACTCAGGTGTGGACAACCACAGTTATAGTATGTTTTAACAAGGGGGGCAATCACTTTTTCACACAGGGCCATGATGGTTTGGATTTTTTTTCACCTTTAATAATAAACACCTTCATTTACAAATTGCATTTTGTGTTTACTTGTGTTGTCCTTGACTATTGTTTAAATTGGTTTGATGTTCCGAAACACTTAAGTGTGACAAACATGCAAAGGAACAGGAAATGAGGAAGGGTGCAAACACTTTTTCACACCACTGTATATTAATTACATTTAGAAACCTATAAATCACAGCAGTCCATGCATTCCAACAAAAAGTGTGGGGGGGGGGGGGATGGGACTAGAGTGTAGTAACATTAGTCTGAACCGGGACTTATAAAGGGGCCCTGTGTTGGGGGGTAAAGGGCCCTTGGATCAGTGCGGAGGGTCCTAGGCTGGGAGAGAAGAGCCCCCACCCCCAACTCCTGGTATTTAGACCTAGTTAAAGGTCCACCCAGAGGGGGCAGGAAGGGGTTCAAGAAACTGTGGAGTTTACAGTTTGATGCATTGCATGTATATTTTTAAACTGTTTTCTGATTTTTTTTTTTTATAACCCCGCCCTCTCCACCCCCCCCCCAAAGTTTTATCTAAAGAAGGTCGGGGCCCCAAACCGTACATGTTCACGATCCACTCCCAGCAGATGTCGCACCCCTCGCAGGCGCTGGACGTGGCAGCCGACTCACTAGAAGAGCTTAATGACTGGATAGCGAAGATACGAGAGGCCACCCAGAACGCCGATGCCAGGGTGAGTCCACATTGAAACGTGTAATACTCCCGATGAACACTAGAGGGCAGACAAGCAACTGCAAACTAATTTATAATCATTCTGGTTCTGTCCTCCTATCAGCAAGCTCTGAACAATGCATCATAGCCTAGGTTGGCTCTTCATGCTGCTTCTCCCTCCCTCTCCTGTGAAGCGGATATAAAAAAACAAATTAACCACTTTTGCCGACTGCAATACATTTATATAAGTTGCGGCTTTGAAGTGGTTCACTGGTATTACGGCTGAAGATATCGGCCATAACCCTGGTATCGTTTTTTTTTTTTTTCCAGCCGGCGGCTGGCTTTCTCGTGAAAGCGCTCCGAGTGGCTCACGAGCCGCTGGATTGCTTTTTCAGAAGAGGCTGCCGGAGTTTCTCGGGCTTACCATTTCCGCCGGTTTGCCCAAGAAACGATCTGACGGTGCCGCCGGCTGGTGAGCTGGTGAGAAGGTCATAGAGTGGACCCTTTTTGACCGCCTCTATGGCCTTGGAGGCAGGGCTGGTGCAAGAATTTTTGACACCCTAGGCGAAACCTAATTTTGCCGCTCCCCTTGACTCCACCCCTGACCCTACCCCCTTTTCCCTGCCCATGTAAACCCCACCTTTTTAACGAAGCGCCCATCAAATGCAGCCTCACCAGCGCCCATCAAATGCAGCCACACCAGCGCCCATCAAATGCAGCCTCACCAGCGCCCATCAAATGCAGCCTCACCAGCGCCCATCAAATGCAGCCTCACCAGCGCCCATCACATTTAGCCTCACAGCGCCCATCACATTTAGCCTCACCAGCGCCCATCACATTTAGCCTCTCCAGCGCCCATCACATTTAGCCTCTCCAGCGCCCATCACATTTAGCCTCACCAGGACCCATCACATTTAGCCTCACCAGCGCCCATCACATTTAGCCTCACCAGCGCCCATCACATTTAGCCTCACCAGCGCCCATCACATTTAGCCTCTCCAGGACCCATCACATTTAGCCTCACCAGCGCCCATCACATTTAGCCTCACCAGCGCCCATCACATTTAGCCTCTCCAGGACCCATCACATTTAGCCTCACCAGCGCCCATCACATTTAGCCTCTCCAGCGCCCATCACATTTAGCCTCACCAGCGCCCATCACATTTAGCCTCACCAGCGCCCATCACATTTAGCCTCACCAGGACCCATCACATTTAGCCTCACCGGCGCCCATCACATTTAGCCTCACCAGCGCCCATCACATTTAGCCTCACCAGCGCCCATCACATTTAGCCTCACCAGGACCCATCACATTTAGCCTCACCAGCGCCCATCACATTTAGCCTCACCAGCGCCCATCACATTTAGCCTCTCCAGGACCCATCACATTTAGCCTCACCAGCGCCCATCACATTTAGCCTCACCAGCGCCCATCACATTTAGCCTCTCCAGCGCCCATCACATTTAGCCTCACCAGCGCCCATCACATTTAGCCTCACCAGGACCCATCACATTTAGCCTCACCAGCGCCCATCACATTTAGCCTCACCAGCACCCATCACATTTAGCCTCACCAGCGCCCATCACATTTAGCCTCACCAGCGCCCATCACATTTAGCCTCACCAGCGCCCATCACATTTAGCCTCACCAGCGCCCATCACATTTAGCCTCACCAGCGCCCATCACATTTAGCCTCACCAGCGCCCATCACATTTAGCCTCACCAGGACCCATCACATTTAGCCTCACCAGCGCCCATCACATTTAGCCTCACCAGGACCCATCACATTTAGCCTCACCAGCGCCCATCACATTTAGCCTCACCAGCGCCCATCACATTTAGCCTCTCCAGCGCCCATCACATTTAGCCTCACCAGGACCCATCAATGAATGTTTGCTTGCTTCCATTCATTCAGGAGTCGGGACACAGACACAGTCCTCCGCCACCGCTGCGCCTCTGACACTATCTGTGAACAGAGGGGCGGCTGCCTGCTGATGCTGAGACTTAGTTACTTGCTGCAGAGAGAAGAGAGTAGGAAAACCAGTGGCTGGGCGCCCCCTAGGCAGCATGGCGCCCTAGGCGGCTGCCTAGTTTGCCTAGTGGTAGCACCGGCCCTGCTTGGAGGATCGGAGCGACGTCATGACTTCACTTCCGGTCCAGGTTAGAAGTAAACAATTTTTTTTTTTTTAAAGCAAATAGACTGTAGGGAAATAATAGTGATACAGATGAGGGATGACAGGTCCTCTTTATGGAGTCAAAAGACCCCAAATCTCTTCTTTACCTTTAAAAGCAAAAGATCAAAAAAAAAAAAAAAGGTAGAGAAGAGATTTGGGGACTTTTGACTCCATAAAGAGGACCTGTCATCCCTTATTTATATGACAAGGGATGTTTACATTCCTTGTAATTCGTAAATAAAAAAAGAAAAAAAAGAAAGGAAAGGGAATGTGTAAAAAAATAAAATAAAAATTATTAAAATCGCCGCCTCCTTGTAATTCGAATAAAAGTGATACATTAAAAAAAAAAAATGAAAGGGAATGTATAAAAAAAATAAATGTATTTTGGCCACTAGATGGCAGTGATGATATCGGAATCGCACATCATGGAGGAAGTACGGCAATTCCCCCCCTGATGGTGCAAATTCTTTATCCATAGATCCCCAAGTCTAATGACTGAGCTGCAATACGCTACTTTTTCTTTTTTGTTACCCTTTTATGGTTCAGGGCAATTTTTCCATTTGCTTTTTGGCAGCCAGTAATTACCAGTAATAGCCAGTGACGGGACAAGGTCAACCAGCGCCCAGGGCAAAGATGCCCCCCTTTCCTTAAGGGTTAGGGTCAGGGTGCCCCCCCAACCCTGCAATAAACCATTGCGCCAGGGGCAGCCGCCCCTCCTGCCCACCCCTTGTCCCGACCCTGGTAATAGCTATTTAGGGGGGGGCGATTAGCAGCAGGGGAAGTGGAGGACGTAGGAGATCTGTCCCAGAAACTTTGCTGAAGATCTTCCGGGGTGCGTCTCCGTGGTCTGAGGGGTCTCCAAACTTTTCAAACAAATAGCCAGTTTACTGTCCTTCAGAATTTAGGGGATTGTGGCCGGCGGGGGTAGAAAATGTCCCAGGCCCAGCATCAAGGAAAATAAACATGGCCACGGTGTTGGTCAGTAGGTGGAGTAATGCCTCATCATTGGTGTCAGTGGGAGAAATAGTGCCCCATCATTGGTATTAGTGGGAGGAATAGTGCCCCATCATTGGTGTCATTGGGAGGAATAGTGCCCCATCATTGGTGTCAGTGGGAAGAATAGTACCCCATTGTTGGTGTCAGTGGAAGGAATAGTGCCCCATCATTGGTGTCAGGGGGGGAATAGTGCCCCATCATTGGTGTCAGGGGGGAATAGTGCCCCATCATTGGTGTCAGGGGGGGAATAGTGCCACATCGTTGGTGTCAGTGGGAGGAATAGTGCCCATCATTGGTGTCAGGGGGGGAATAGTGCCCCATCATTGGTGTCAGGGGGGGAATAGTGCCCCATCATTGGTGTCAGGGGAGGAATAGTGCCCCATCATTGGTGTCAGGGGGGGAATAGTGCCCCATCATTGGTGTCAGTAGGAGGAGTAATGCCCCATCATTGGTGTCAGGGGGGGGGATAGTGCCCCATCATTGGTGTCAGGGGGGGAATAGTGCCCCATCATTGGTGTCAGGGGGGAATAGTGCCCCATCGGTGTCAGTAGGAGGAGTAATGCCCCATCATTGGTGTCAGTGGGAGGAATAGTGCCCCATCATTGGTGTCAGTGGGAGGAATAGTGCCCCATCCTTGGTGTCAGTGGGAGGAATAGTGCCCCATTGTTGGTGTCAGTGGGAATAATAATGCCCCATTGTTGGTGTCAGTGGGAGGAATAGTGCCCCATCATTGGTATCAGGGGGGGAATAGTGCCCCATCATTGGTGTCAGTGGGAGGAATAGTGCCCCATTGTTGGTGTCAGTGGGAGGAATAGTGCCCCATCATTGGTGTCAGTGGGGGGAATAGTGCCCATCATTGGTGTCAGTGGGAGGAATAGTGCCCCATCATTGGTGTCAGGGGGGGAATAGTGCCCCATCATTGGTGTCAGGGGAAATAGTGCCCCATCGTTGGTGTCAGTGGGAGGAATCGTGCCCCATCATTGGTGTCAGTGGGAGGAATAGTGCCCCATCATTGGTGTCAGGGGGGGAATAGTGCCCCATCATTGGTGTCAGGGGAAATAGTGCCCCATCGTTGGTGTCAGTGGGAGGAATAGTGCCCCATCATTGGTGTCAGTGGGGGGATTAGTGCCCCATCATTGGTGTCAGGGGGGGAATAGTGCCCCATCATTGGTGTCAGGGGGGGAATAGTGCCCCATCATTGGTGTCAGGGGGGGAATAGTGCCCCATCGGTGTCAGTAGGAGGAGTAATGCCCCATCATTGGTGTCAGTGGGAGGAATAGTGCCCCATCATTGGTGTCAGTGGGAGGAATAGTGCCCCATTGTTTGTGTCAGTGGGAGGAATAGTGCCCCATTGTTGGTGTCAGTGGGGGGAATAGTGCCCCATCATTGGTGTCAGTGGGGGGAATAGTGCCCCATCATTGGTGTCAGTGGGGGGGAATAGTGCCCCATCATTGCTATCAGTGGGGGGAATAGTGCCCCATCATTGGTATCAGTGGGGGGAATAGTGCCCCATCATTGGTATCAGTGGGGGAATAGTGCCCCATCATTGGTATCAGTGGGAGGAATAGTGCCCCATCATTGGTGTCAGTGGGGGGAATAGTGCCCCATCATTGGTGTCAGGGAGGGGAATAGTGCCCCATCATTGGTGTCAGTAGGAGGAGTAATGCCCCATCATTGGTGTCAGTGGGAGGAATAGTGCCCCATCATTGGTGTCAGTGGGAGGAATAGTGCCCCATCATTGGTGTCAGTGGGAGGAATAGTGCCCCATTGTTTGTGTCAGTGGGAGGAATAGTGCCCCATTGTTGGTGTCAGTGGGAGGAATAATGCCCCATCATTGGTGTCAGGGGGGGGAATAGTGCCCCATCATTGGTGTCAGTGGGAGGAATAGTGCCCCATCCTTGGTGTCAGTGGGAGGAATAGTGCCCCATTGTTGGTGTCAGTGGGAATAATAGTGCCCCATTGTTGGTGTCAGTGGGAGGAATAGTGCCCCATCATTGGTGTCAGGGGGGAATAGTGCCCCATCATTGGTGTCAGTGGGAGGAATAGTGCCCCATTGTTGGTGTCAGTGGGAGGAATAGTGGCCCATCATTGGTGTCATTGGGAGGAATAGTGCCCCATTGTTGGTGTCAGTGGAGGGAATAGTGCCCCATTGTTGGTGTCAGTGGAGGAATAGTGCCCCGTCATTGGTGTCATTGGGAGGTATAGTGCCCCATCATTGGGAAGAATAGTGCCCCATCGTTGGTGGGAGGAATAGTGCCCCATCATGGTGTCAGTGGGAAGAATAGTACCCCATTGTTGGTGTCAGTGAGGAATAGTGCCCCATTGTTGGTGTCAGTGGTGGGATAGTGCCCCATTATTGGTGTCAGGGGGGGATAGTGCCCCATCACTGGTGTCAGGGGGGAATAGTGCCCCATCATTGGTGTCAGGGGGGGAATAGGGCCCCATCGTTGGTGTCAGTGGGAGGAATCGTGCCCCATCATTGGTGTCAGGGGGGGGAATAGTGCCCCATCATTGGTGTCAGTGGGAGGAATAGTGCCCCATTGTTGGTGTCAGTGGGAAGAATAGTGCCCCATTGTTGGTGTCAGGGGAGGAATAGTGCCCCATTGTTGGTGTCAGTGGGAAGAATAGTGCCCCATTGTTGGTGTCAGGGGAGGAATAGTGCCCCATTGTTGGTGTCAGTGGGAAGAATAGTGCCCCATTGTTGGTGTCAGGGGAGGAATAGTGCCCCATTGTTGGTGTCAGTGGGAAGAATAGTGCCCCGAGGGCTGTATAAAGACCAGCAAAGGGTCGCATTTGGCTGCAGTTTGGAGACCCCCCGGCTCTAAGCGGATCTAAACTATTTGTAATCCTTATTCTGGTTAGGAAGGTAGATTAGATTTACTTGTGTGTAAAGTGGAGGAGCTCCGCCCACCAATCTTTTTTTTTTTTTTTTTTAGCCATTCTGACACTTTGCTAAACTCTATTTATTTACATTTCCTCAGTTGCTTCCTGGTTTCTGGCCTAGGCCAAAATTATGTCGTACATCCCAGGCGTCTTCATAGGAGGGGCTCTCAGCTAAGCATACCCTCCTCCCTACATGACTGAGCTAAGGGCAGATGGATTCCAGGCATTCAATGCTACATGGATCTGTCGTTATTCAGGAAGGCCACAGATATAAATGCTGGGGGAGGGGGAGGGGGGGTACCTGTATGCACCGTATAACACTATGCGCCTCTATATGTTCACAGATGCAGGAGGGGAAGATAATGGAGAGGAGGAAGAAGATCGCGTTGGAGCTCTCTGAGCTGGTCGTCTATTGCCGCCCGGTGCCTTTTGATGAAGAAAGTAAGACGTTCGCTTCTGGCAGATTATTTGCAGATAACTATGTGGTGTGACAGGGAGTCCCCCCCCCCCCTTACCTGTACAGACATCCGATAACGCAGATAGCAAGGAGATAGCTGCCGTCTGTCTCCAGCTCCACCCATTGGGGGGCGTGTCATCCTCCTTGCTAGCTGCGTTGTCGAGACATTCCTTAAAACTGCAGTTCTGTACTTCAGGGACGTGCGGTGAGGTGAGCGGCTGGTGAGGCACCGGCTAGTATCAGAGCAAGATACACACAGGTTACATACGCCGCGGTCGTTAGAGCGAGAGCGATAATTCTAGCACTAGACCTCCTCTGTAACTCTAAACAGCATCACCTATGGAGATTTATAAGAACTGAAGTTTGGCGCCATTCCACGAGTGTGCGCAATGTTTAAAGCGTGACGTGTTTGGTATCTATTTACTCGGCATAACATCATCTTTCACATTATACAAAAAAAATGTTACTTTACTGTTTTTTTTTTTTTTTTTAATCACGAAACAGTTTCTTTTAAAAAAAAAAAAACGAATTTGAAAAATTGCTGCGCAAACACGGTGTGACATGAAAAGTTACAACGACCGCCATTTTATTCCCTAGGGTGTCTGCTAAAAAAAAAAAAAAAAAAATATATATATTATATATATATATATATATATATGTGTGTATAGGTATGTATGTATGTTTGTGGGTTCTGAGTAATTTTCTAGCAAAAAAATTATGATTTTTACATGTAGGATAGAAGTGTCAGAATTGGCCTGGGTGGCGAGGGGTTAATTACCATAAGTAAGTAATATACAAATAATTATTATATATTGTTTTTAATAGACATGTGCACTGACAAAAAATTTGTTCGTTTTCGTTTCGTTCGTTTTTTTTTTTTTTGGAAATTTGAAAATTTCTAAAATTCGGAAATCCGAAAATTCGGATTTTCAAATTTTCGAATTTCCGAATTTAGAATTTTCGGATTTTCCGAATTTCGGATTTTTGGAGTTCCGAATTTCTGAATTTTCAGATTCCGAATTTTCGGATTCCGAATTTTCGGATTCCGAATTTTCGGATTCCGAATTTGGAAATTCTAAAATTTGAAAATCCGAGAATTCGAAAAAAAGAGAGAGAAAATCAGTAAAATTCTAAATAATAACTAACTAGTAATAACTAACTATTAAATTATAGGTATTGGAATTTCCTTTCAAATTTGGCTGTTAGTGAACGTAACGAATACGAATTTATCTGAAGTTACGAATTATCCTAAATAACGAATGCCGTATCTAAACAAATGGAATGGAACAAATTAATATTAAATAATCATAATAAAAAGCTTTTATTATTATTATTGTTATTTATTTATTATTATTATTAGATCGTTACGTTCCATTCTTTTAGATACGGCATTCGTTATTTCAGATAATTCGTAACTTCGAATAAAGTTGTACTCGTTACGTTCACTAACAGCCAAATTTGAAAGAAAATTCCAATACCTATAATTTAATGGTTAGTTATTTTTAGTTAGTTATTATTTCGAATTTTACAGATTTTTCTTTCTTTTTTTTCATATTTTCTCATTTTTGAATTTCCGAATTCCGGAAATTCGGAATTCGAAAATTCAGAATTTCCAAAATTCAGAATTTTTGGAAATTTTCGGAATTAACAAATTTGTCAAAATTTCGGAACTAAACGAATTGCACATGTCTAGTTTTTAAGGTAATTTACTATATTTTCAATATCTGTACTCAAGCAGGTGGCTTAACGAACAAATTACTGAAGTTCGAAGTTATAACTTCCAACCAGTAATTTCACAGTAAATAGATAAATAATAAATTATTATCTTATAACACATATAGCATAATAATATATGATTTCGCTCGTACATTTTCAGCAGCCGCAGATTCTCATTCTTCCTCTTAACTGTGTGAGAAAAACATGGGATTGTGGGTAAATCTTATACACATAAACACATGTTTTTTCCTTGTAGATAAGAGGGCTGGGCTGGAAGGGTGCATTTGTCTTTTAGACACGCCCCCTTCTATGGCACTGCAGTGAGAGGCGTGCCTCCACTGCAGCATTTTTATTGGACAGCTGGGACCAATGGTGCTTTACCATTGGTCCAAGACTCCAAGCTGTCCATTGAGCTCAGTGCCAAGAAGTGAGGAGAGGCACTGTGAGCTCATCCTCTCAGTCTGCTGCAAACAGAGTGTGTCGGCTTGTATTTAAACTGGCTGCTCTGTATGTAGCTTCCGACAGGCTGCACAAGGAGCCTCGTATCTCAAGAACCATAGATGATAAAAGCCCCACATTTTGACCAGTGGTGGGGTAGGACTTCAGATACCTACCCTCTCGAAGCTCAATCGTTTTTTTATGTTTATGGCAGGTGAGGCTGAAAGAGGTCAGGATTATATGTAAAACCCTGGCATTAGAAGAGGATCTGAGAGTTGTGCTATTGATCTTGAATTTAAGCCCAGCTTTGGAATAGTTGAGTTTTAAGTGGTGTGACAGCCAAACAGATACGTCCGTTAATAAATTACTGACCATGGCAGGAGGGATAAATAACAAGAACAAGAGAAGAGATGGAGTTGTAGATGACCCTCAAGGAAAGCTTAGATAGGTAGTCGGAGAACCAAAAACAGCCTTGAGGAACCCCTACGGAAAGAACAAGAGAAGAAGAGATGGAGTTGTAGATAACCCTCAAGGAACGCTTAGATAGGTAGTCGGAGAACCAAAAACAGCCTTGAGGAACCCCTACGGAAAGAACAAGAGAAGAAGAGATGGAGTTGTAGATAACCCTCAAGGAACGCTTAGATAGGTAGTCGGAGAACCAAAAACAGCCTTGAGGGACCCCTACGGAAAGAACAAGAGAAGAAGAGATGGAGTTGTAGATAACCCTCAAGGAACGCTTAGATAGGTAGTCGGAGAACTAAAAACAGCCTTGAGGAACCCCTACGGAAAGAACAAGAGAAGAAGAGATGGAGTTGTAGATGACCCTCAAGGAATGCTTAGATAGGTAGTCGGAGAACCAAAAACAGCCTTGAGGGACCCCTACGGAAAGAACAAGAGAAGAAGAGATGGAGTTGTAGATAACCCTCAAGGAACGCTTAGATAGGTAGTCGGAGAACTAAAAACAGCCTTGAGGAACCCCTACGGAAAGAACAAGAGAAGAAGAGATGGAGTTGTAGATAACCCTCAAGGAACGCTTAGATAGGTAGTCGGAGAACCAAAAACAGCCTTGAGGGACCCCTACGGAAAGAACAAGAGAAGAAGAGATGGAGTTGTAGATGACCCTCAAGGAACGCTTAGATAGGTAGTTGGAGAACCAAAAACAGCCTTGAGGAACCCCTACGGAAAGAACAAGAGAAGAAGAGATGGAGTTGTAGATGACCCTCAAGGAACGCTTAGATAGGTAGTTGGAGAACCAAAAACAGCCTTGAGGAACCCCTACGGAAAGAACAAGAGAAGAAGAGATGGAGTTGTAGATAACCCTCAAGGAACGCTTAGATAGGTAGTCAGAGAACCAAAAACAGCCTTGAGGAACCCCTACGGAAAGAACAAGAGAAGAAGAGATGGAGTTGTAGATAACCCTTAAGGAACGCTTAGATAGGTAGTCGGAGGACCAAAAAAGAGCCCATTCTTGGAGGCCAAGGGAGTGAAGCTTTTTTGAGGAGAGGGTGGTCAACTGTACCAAAAGCAGGAGAAAGGTCTATGAGTACAGAGTGGCAGCCATTAGTTTTGGTAGTTAGTAGGTCATTAGTGAGTTTTAGCAGTTTCTGTTGAGCGTTGCAGGCGAAAGCCAGACTGTAAGGAGCCTAGAAGGTTGTTATCAGTGATGAGTTTCTGGGTAGTGAATGTGACCCCCCTTCAGTGTCATCTGACTTCTGTCTTTGCAGAGATCGGGACAGAGAAGGCCTGCTACCGCGACATGTCTTCATTCCCCGAGACCAAGGCAGAGAAATACGCCAACCGCAGCAAAGGGAAGAAGTTCCTGCAGTATAACCGGCGTCAGCTGAGCCGGGTCTACCCCAAAGGACAGCGACTGGACTCCTCCAACTATGACCCACTTGCCATGTGGATTTGTGGAAGCCAGCTGGTGGCCCTCAATTTCCAGACTCCAGGTACCGGTCACACATGCAGGGGCTAATTTAACAAAAGGAGCAAAGATTGTTCACTTAGCAACCTGAATGTTGACCTAGCTTAGTGAATAGGCTGAAGCTGTGTTTGCTTTCGATACCCAATGTAGTGCAAGGAAAATAAGGAAAAACAGCATTTTTGATGGCATGTGATTGGTTGAATAAAGTTGACACAACTTCACCTTAGGGTATGTGAACATTCACTGTGATAAGAGGGTGGTGAACGGTCCCTACTCCATTAGTAGTATAACGAGAACTGAAATTGAAGCGCCGCACCACTGCTAAGAGGTACAGATACAATTTTATTCTATTAAAAGTCAGGGGTATAGCCAACGTGTTTCGGGGCGGGGGTCTAAGCACCCCCTTCATCAGGGCTTGACTGGAAACAATGTGAACAAGCCAGAAGTGAACTGGACTTCAAAATACAATGGTATTTTTCCAGTGTGAAATACAAGCAGAGGCCTTATCAGCAGCAGGAAAAAATACCATTGTGGGTCCAGTTCACTTCTGGCTTGTTCACATTGTTTCCAGTCAAGCCCTGATGTAGGGGTTGCTTAGACCCCCCGAAACACGTTGGCTACACCCCTAACTTTCAATAGAATAAAGTTGTATCTGTACCCTTGGCAGTGGTGGGCTGCTTCAATTTCAAAGAGGTCCAGATACAACTTTATTCTATTAAAAGTCAGGGATATAGCCAACGTGTTTTGGGGGTCTAAGCACCCCCTTCATCGGGGCTTGACTGGAAACAATGTGAACAAGCCAGAAGTGAACTGGACCCACAATGGTATTTTTTCCTGCTGCTGTTAAGGCCACTGCTTGTATTTCACACTGGAAAAATACCATTGTGGGTCTAGTTCACTTCTGGCTTGTTCACATTGTTTCCAGTCAAGCCCTGATGTAGGGGTTGCTTAGACCCCCGAAACACGTTGGCTACACCCCTGACTTTCAATAGAATAAAGTTGTATCTGTACCCTTAGCAGTGGTGTGCTGATTCAATTTCAAAGAGGTCCAGATACAACTTTATTCTATTAAAAGTCAGGGATATAGCCAACGTGTTTTGGGGGTCTAAGCACCCCCTTCATCGGGGCTTGACTGGAAACAATGTGAACAAGCCAGAAGTGAACTGGACCCACAATGGTATTTTTTCCTGCTGCTGTTAAGGTCACTGCTTGTATTCCACACTGGAAAAAGACCATTGTATTTTGAAGTCCAGTTCACGCCTGGCTTGTTCACATTGTTTCCATTCAAGGAAGGGGGAGCTTGGACCCCCAAAATGTGTTGTCTACTTTTTTTGATTGTATCCCTGACTTTTAATGGAATAAAGTTGTATCTGGGCCTCTTAGTGTGTGGCGCTTCAATTTCAATTCTCGTTACATTACACTTCAAGCCAAGGAGACTGTGGAGATCCTCTGAAGTGTAGAAGCTGCTTGCCCAGGAACCAGACCATTTACACCAACATCCATACCTAAGATAACCAAACCAGTAAGATAACCCTTTGGGTCCAGCGTTATCTTTCCACTTTTCTCAACCACTCCATTAGTAAGTCAACTCCACAAACTCAGGTTCTCCTCCTCCCCTGAGGTCTCATAAAAATGAAGGGTCAACTAAATGTGTCATCTCCGTGTAAGAAATGTCTAAGATTTTGGCTGCTGAGGGTCTTCTACATCACTTGTACTTTATATAACCCTTTTACTATGTGTTTATAGACAAGCCCATGCAGCTTAACCAGGCGCTCTTCACGCTGGGCGGACAGTGCGGGTACGTCCTACAGCCGGACATCATGAGGGATGACCTTTTCGACCCGTTCGATAAAAACAGCCTGAAGATTGTTGAGCCAATCACAGTGCAGATCCAGGTAGGTGGCAACCAATTTGCTGTTAAACTCCATCATTAGTCGTTGATTTGAGTAGATTATGGGTTGAGTGAAGCCAAGTCCCTCAAACCCTTAGTTTGTTTTCTAAGTTTGTACAGTCATAGAGTGGTATGTATAAGCTGTTTCCATTCTCACAAGGGTCCAGGTGAGGAGTATCGTCTCTCTAACATAAAAATACAGTATGCAAAATCAGTATAGGGCTGGTGATGGTAAGTCACCTAGGAAGCCCAGAAGACAATTCTTTGAATTAAGGATATTGGGGAGATCCAAGGTTACTTCAAAAAAGCTGTTAATCTTTGACCAGAATTGTTGTATGTATCTACTTTTACATAAAGCATCTCGAGAATTTCCACAGCCCGTAAAAAAAAACATTTGAGGTTGGAAGGCCCAGTTTACCTGGAGTATAATAGACCTGGGGAAAGTTTTGGTCGAGTCACCCTGTCTTTAAAGGATATTATTCATGTAAGTGGGTTCAAACTCGGTGACTCTGCCTTTTCTCTCTGTGCCATTGTATCTAGAGGTGCGTTCCATTAGGAGGACTTAGTAGCATTTAAGGACAAGTTGGTTTGTCTGTGGATATTCTAAAGGCAGACTTTCTCAGCCTTTTTCCTCCTGGAACCCTTGAAGTTTTCAGGTCTTGGGCAACCCCTGCTTAAAACGACTCACTGGAGGTCATTTAGCAAAATGCCTCCTTTATTCGTGGCCAGTGGGAAGAATGTTCCTTACATTGGAGGTCAATGAGAAGAATGTTCTTTACATTGGTGGTCAGTGAGAAGCATAATCCTTACATTGGTGATCAGTGGGAAGAATGTTCCTTACATTGGTGGTTAGTGGGAAGAATGTTCCTTACATTGGTGGTCAGTGGGAAGAATGTTCCTTACATTGGTGATCAGTGAGAAGAATGTTCCTTACATTGGTGATCAGTGGGAAGAATGTCCCTTACATTGGTGATCAGTGAGAAGAATGTTCCTTACATTGGTGATCAGTGGGAAGAATGTTCCTTACATTGGTGATCAGTGAGAAGAATGTCCCTTACATTGGTGATCAGTGAGAAGAATGTCCCTTACATTGGTGATCAGTGGGAAGAATGTTCCTTACATTGGTGATCAGTGGGAAGAATGTTCCTTACATTGGTGATCAGTGGGAAGAATGTGCCTTACATTGGTGATCAGTGAGCAGAATGTTCCTTACATTGGTGATCAGTGGGAAGAATGTTCCTTACATTGGTGATCAGTGAGCAGAATGTTCCTTACATTGGTGATCAGTGGGAAGAATGCTCCTTACATTGGTGATCAGTGGGAAGAATGTTCCTTACATTGGAGATCAGTGAGAAGAATGTTCCTTACATTGGTGATCAGTGGGAAGAATGTCCCTTACATTGGTGATCAGTGGGAAGAATGTTCCTTACATTGGTGATCAGTGAGAAGAATGTTCCTTACATTGGTGATCAGTGAGAAGAATGTTCCTTACATTGGTGATCAGTGGGAAGAATGTTCCTTACATTGGAGGTCAATGAGAAGAATGTTCCTTACATTGGTGATCAGTGGGAAGAATGCTCCTTACATTGGTGATCAGTGAGAAGAATGTTCCTTACATTGGTGATCAGTGAGAAGAATGTTCCTTACATTGGTGGTCAGTGGGAAGAATGTTCCTTACATTGGTGATCAGTGGGAAGAATGTTCCTTACATTGGTGATCAGTGGAAGAATGTTCCTTACATTGGTGATCAGTGAGAAGAATGTTCCTTACATTGGTGATCAGTGAGAAGAATGTTCCTTACATTGGTGATCAGTGGGAAGAATGCTCCTTACATTGGTGATCAGTGGGAAGAATGTTCCTTACATTGGTGATCAGTGGGAAGAATGTTCCTTACATTGGTGATCAGTGAGAAGAATGTTCCTTACATTGGTGATCAGTGAGAAGAATGTTCCTTACATTGGTGATCAGTGAGAAGAATGTTCCTTACATTGGTGATCAGTGAGAAGAATGTTCCTTACATTGGTGATCAGTGGGAAGAATGTCCCTTACATTGGTGATCAGTGGGAAGTTAAAATGCCACCCTTGCACACAGTTAAAAGATCATTGGTGTCATGCAGCTGGCTCTACCAAGTGGTGTTGGCCACAAAACTTTGCAGGCATCATCAAATGGAAGGTCAACCATCCACAGATCAAGGAACCACAAGCAACCTCTGGAGGAACCTTAGGGTTCCATGGAACTCTGGCAGCTCTAAGGCTTGTGGAAACAAAACTGTTCAATAACCACATATGGCAGTTGGTGGTACTTCAAATCAGAGTGTGGGAAAAGTCCAGTCTCCTCTTGGAGCTGTTTGATTGACCTACTCTATGGCTTTTTAGTTGGATATTAATGGGTACCCCTATTTCGCTTACATAGTACTTTCTCCTAACATAGTCCTGTCCTCTTATTGCTTCTGATTGTGGTAAAATCTCCAGCACCACTGACGGGTACAGTTAAAGAAAACCTGTCAAGATATAAATATGGAGGCCAGGAGACCTGACCACACTGGCTATATTCCTTTTCTAGATAATTAGCTCAGCAGGTAGTAAAGCAAGGCTGAAGATGACCGATCTGCAGCTCATACAGTACGTCTAAAGATGGCAGCTCCAAATCCCCCCCCCCCGACACATCCCCTTTAATTTGTGTGTTTTTGGACTTTCTTCTTCCAGATCCTGGGCGCCAGGCACCTTCCGAAGAACGGTCGCAGCATCGTCTGCCCCTTTGTGGAGGTGGAGGTCTGCGGCTCGGAGTTCGACAACAGCAAGAACAAGAGCGACGTTGTGGGTGAGTCCGATCGGGTGTTCCACCTTCACACCAATGTAATCAGTCTTGTAGGCACCCCCCCTCCCCCCCTGGCAACCTTCTATACTTTGCTTAGCACTTCATTTCATCCAATGTCTGAAATAATCACTGTCTGTATTGTTTCTAACAATAATGCCGCGTACACACGATCGGAATTCTCGTCGGAAAAAACTGTATCGGTTTTTCCGACGGAATTTCACTCAAGCTGTGTTGCCTACACACGGTCACACCAAATTCCGACGGTCAACAACACAGCGGCATAAAACACGTTCAACGGCACTATAAAAGGGAAGTTTAATGCTTCTGAGCATGCGTCGGAATTTTGCGTGTCGGAATTGCATACACACGATCGGAAAATCCGATAGAAAGGTTTTCCGTAGGAAAAATTGAGAACAGGTTCTCAATCCAAAGTCCGTCGAAAATTCAGACAGAAAAAGACCGATGGGCGTACACACGGTCGGAAAATCCGATGAAAAGCTCCCATCGGACTGTTTCCATCGGAAATTCCGACCGTGTGTACGCCGCATAAGAGTCAGGCAGGTTGTTTTACAAATTGATATTTTATGTGGAACTCCAGCCACCAATAAAGATCTATTTGCTGCTCTTTTGTCTCTTGAATATACCATTGGAATTAATGTATTATTATTAGGGTTGCACCAATACTAGTATTGGTATTGGTTCTGATTGGTTCTGATAACGAGTATTTGCACAAGTATCGGTACTTGTGCAAATACACCAATACCTAAAACCGATACTTTCCGGCTCGGTTCTTTGAGCTGTCAGTGGGTCCGGTAATTGGAGCTGTGAAAAACCAAAAAAAGCAGCTGGCGATGTTTATTAACAACATTTCTCAGCCTCTGAAACACTAAAATAAAAAGAAACATTGTTTCTTTTTGTATCTTTCTGTTTCTTCATCTGCAGATCAAAGGGATGAAATGTGAATAATGTGCAAAAAAAGTGATAACTCAGAGGTATAAAAACCCAAATTTGTCAATCACACAGTCCATCAAAAGTGTATAAAAAACAATTAAAAATGTGTTTGAAAGTCCCAACCGAAGGTCTTCAATTCACCGATGTGTCAATCAGGGGCCAATCCGGAGTCTAGTCTCGGGAGGGGCACTGCCGGGCAATTTATCGGGCAATGGCTGGTTTTGGCACTTCAATCATCCCATCACCATGGTTGATATGGTGTCAGGATGGTTGAAGCGAATTATTTCCACTATTACATTGTTATATAAAATGAAATAATTAAACTCACCCTAATGCAGAATCAGTGGGAGCCCTGAGTGTGTCACTTGCCAAGTCACCTTCCACACGTTGTGTATTATCACTTGCCACATCGCCTGTCACCAGATGCAGATTGTCACTTGCCATGTCACCTGCCACACGTTGTGTATTGTCACTTTCCTGCTAAGGTGGGGACTGTCACTTCCTGTGTCCCAGAGTGAAGTCAGGTAGCTGCCCGCTGCTGCCTGCACAGTGAGGGTGGAACTGCAGAGATTCAGGGCGGGCGCTGGGCAGTGAGAGATGTCATCTCCCTGCTCCCCTGCCCACTGATTGGCCAGCCGCCCGCTCACCTGCCAACTGGACCACCCACTCACCCACGAGCTACCCCGCCGAGCCACCCGCTCACCCACCCTCCAAGCTGCCCGCCGAGCCGCTCGCTCACCCACCCGCAACTAATTTCCCGGGGGGGGGGGGCAATTGCCCCATGGCCCCCCCTGGATCCTTCCCTAGGGTCAATAAGTAGAAAAAATGCGTCTGGTCAAATCTTGCAATCACCACCCGTGAGATAGAGACACTTACCAAAACATATAGATCCACAGGCGTGCACTCCCAGTTACCCCATGTGCATTCGTTTAATGAAGATTCCAAACAATACGTCATACATTTACCAATCCAAAGAGGCGTGGCGACATCACGTGTGTTAGCTCGGCCCAACATGTTTCGTCATAACTGATGGCACCACGCAAGTCAACACACCTTTTTTTTTTTTCTTTAATAGGGGAGGTGACACCATAATTATGAACCATCAAAGCCCCAATAATGTTTCCTTTCCTTCTAAAATGTCCAACAGGCTTAGCCAGGCCTCCTTTGCAATCACAATTGAAGATTATATATATATATATATATATACAGTTGTGCTCATAAGTTTACATACCCTGGCAGAATTTATGATTTCTATAGATATCTATATAGATATATAAAGTATATATAGATATGTATATATATATATATGTATATATCTATAGATACCTTTTATTTATTTATTTATTTATTTATTTATTTATATTTATATATATATATAATATGTTGACTTGCCCCCGATGACATCAGTTATGACAAAACACGTTGGGTGGAGCTAATGCACGTGACGTTGCCACGCCTCCTTGGAAAATGTCTGAAGTATTGTTTGGATTCTTTGTTATACAGTCTGGGGATGTTTTTTATTCAAGCGCTTGATTTTTGTATTAATATGAGTAGATTTTATACACTTTGAAGTGCAATAAAAGTTTTTTATTTGAATTCACACTGGATTTTTCCATGTTTGGTTTGATGCTGAACCTCGTGAACTATATGGTTACTATTGATGCCGCTGCATATTGGAGAGTGAGACATACCACAGAATCCCAACAGCACGGGTCGGATCACGTTGTGATGTCATACTCATCCATATGCTGATGTGACTCTGTAGTAGGGTCTAAATGTTCCGGTAAGAGGCTCTATCTCTATCTCATGGGTGGTGATGGTCCACGTGGCGATTGCAAGATTTGAGCCGATGCACTTCTCCTTTTTGACACAGCTGTGATTTGAAGGCCACAACATTTTTAATTGTTTTATATACACTTTTGGTGGACTTTGTGATTCAATATTTGGATTTTTATACATCTGACTTATCACTTTAGGTTTGCACATTATTCACGTTTCAGTTCCGCAAGCTGTTTATTATATCAAGTGCAAAAAAAAAAAATGCCTGTTGGATCCTTCCAGAAACCCATTGAGCTCCTAACTTCCTGAAATCCCAAGCAGTGTTATCCGCCTTGTCCTCTTCTCCTCTGTAGACTACAAAACACTTCCCTCCATATTTTGAGGAGGAAGGTTTTCTGTAGTCTCTGCCTACGTTGGCAATACTACCCAAGAACAGAAATGTCAAATATTGCAGGTCGCCAATCTTTTGGATGTGGTGGCTGCATTTGTTTTTCTTCTTTTCGGGCTTATTTCCTCTTCCTGCCAATAACACTTCCTGTCAAAAGGTGCCGAAGCTCACTCCACTTGTGTCTGTACGGGAGAAGTGTTGTCATTCCAGGATGCTCTCTTAATTTGGACTGCAGAACACCTCCCCCTCTCCTCACCCCCATTACACTGTTTTTGCACTTATTGAACAGTTATAACAAAACCCTTTTATTGGCATTTTTGGCAGATCAGAAGGGAGCAAATACAGTAAGCGAAGTTCATTAAATGTAACGACGCCGCACTCCTGACAGCCCGCGTGTTAGATTGAGATGGAAAGCGGCCTCAGCCTAGGCTCCTCCCAGGCCACGCCCTCCGTTAATTCGGGACTAAATGCGTCAGGACATGGCCTGGGAGGAGCCTATGCTGGGGCCCTTTTCTATCTCAATCTAACATGCGGGCCGTCAGGATTACAGTGTCTTTACATTATATTTTGGACAGCTGGCTGGGATGAGCTCTACTGACAGCGGCACCCAAGTGTAGTGGATCACCGGAGTACATTGGAGCAGCGCTCCAACCAGTCTAATCGGGTCAAAGTGAAGTTTGTTTTTAGGCTTTATATACACTTTCATTAGTACATAGCTTTAGGTTTACTATATCCCTCCGTATTGGTTTACTATATCCTCCCCGTATTGGTTTACTATATCCTCCCTGTATTGGTTTACTATATTCTCCCCATAATGGTTTACTATATCCCCCCATATTGGTTTACTATATCCTCCCGTATTGGTTTACTATATCCTCCTCATATTGGTTTACTATATCCCCCCGTAATGGTTTACTATATACCCCCGTAATGGTTTACTATATCCCCCCATATTGGTTTACTATATCCCCCCGTAATGGTTTACTATATCCTCCCTGTATTGGTTTACTATATCCTCCTCATATTGGTTTACTATATCCCCCCATAATGGTTTACTATATACCCCCGTAATGGTTTACTATATCCCACCCATATTGGTTTACTATATCCTCCCCGTGATGGTTTACTATATCCTCCCCGTAATGGTTTACTATATCCCCCCCCCGTATTGGTTTACTATATCCCCCCCCGTATTGGTTTACTATATACCCCCGTATTGGTTTACTATATCCTACCCATAATGGTTTACTATAGCCCCCCGTATTGGTTTACTATATCCCCTCGTATTGGTTTACTATATTCTCCCCATAATGGTTTACTATATCCTGCCGTATTGGTTTACTATATCCCCCGTATTGGTTTACTATATCCTCCCCGTATTGGTTTACTATATCCTCCTCATATTGGTTTACTATATCCCCCCGTAATGGTTTACTATATACCCCCGTAATGGTTTACTATATCCCCCCGTATTGGTTTACTATATCCTCCCCGTATTGGTTTACTATATCCTCCCCGTATTGGTTTACTATATCCTCCCCGTAATGGTCTACTGTATCCTCCCTGTATTGGTTTACTGTAGCCTCCTCATATTGGTTTACTATATCCTCCTCGTATTGGTTTACTATATCCTCCTCGTATTGGTTTACTATATCCTCCTCATATTGGTTTACTATATCCCCCCCCGTATTGGTTTACTATATCCTCCTCATATTGGTTTACTATATCCCCCCCGTAATGGTTTACTATATACCCCCGTAATGGTTTACTATATCCCCCCATATTGGTTTACTATATCCCCCCGTAATGGTTTACTATATACCCCCGTATTGGTTTACTATATCCCCCCATATTGGTTTACTATATTACCACCTATTGGTTTACTATATTCTCCCTGTAATAGTTTACTATATCCTTCCCGTATTGGTTTACTATATCCTCCCCGTAATGGTCTACTGTATCCTCCCTGTATTGGTTTACTATAGCCTCCTCATATTGGTTTACTATATCCTCCCTGTATTAGTTTACTATATCCTCTTTGTATTAGTTTACTATATCCCCCGTATTGGTTTACTATATCCCCCCCGTATTGGTTTACTATATCCTCCCCATATTGGTTTACTATATCCCCCCTGTATTGGTTTACTATATCCTCCCCGTATTGAAGCATGCGCCTCTCTTCCCTGTACAGCTGATAACGGTTTGAACCCGGTTTGGTTGATGAAAGAGTTTGTATTTGACATCAATAATCCCGAGTTTGCCTTCCTGAGATTCGTGGTGTACGAAGAGGACATGTTCAGCGATCCCAACTTCCTGGCTCAGGCCACATTTCCCGTAAAGGCGCTAAAGACAGGTGAGCGATGTCGGCTGCCATACACTGATTTATATACATTAATTTATATAAATGTATTTTTATACATTTTTTACATTTCATGTTGCTCTTTAGCCCTGATGAAGTGCTTTAACCCCTGAAATGCGTTGGGTTTGTAATTGGAATAAACTTATATCTGTAATTGAATATAAGGCCCCTTTCACACGGGCGGATCCAGTTTCAGACATCCGCTTGCTCAGCAGGGATCGATCCGTTGATCTCCGCTGAGCCGGCGTCTCCGCACACTGGGCAGGGATGGACCTGTCAGATCTCCGCTCTCCTCTATGGGGGGATCAGATGAAAACGGACTGCCTGTCCATTTTCACCCAATCCGATCTGGAGACCCTATTTTCCATCTGTCTGGATTTAGCGGACCGGATCAGGGGGCGGATTGGATGTCAGCGGACATGTCACTTCTGACATCCCTCGCTCCATAGAGATGTATAGAGCGTCCGTTCAGGACGGATGTGAACGCTCCGCCCGTGTGAAAGGGGCCTTAGAGAGCTTCAGTTCTAGTTTCACTTATCAGAGTACAATGTAAAAGATCATTGATCACCAACACAGCTCAGTGCACCAGGCGTGAAATAGGCCTTAGTTTAGGTAACCCATTGTGCTCTGGGAATCCTTTTAAAAAAAAAAAAAAGAGAAAATCATTTGGAGTAAAGTTTTTTTTTTTTTTTTTATGTTTTTTAATGTTTTATGTTTTTAAACTCCTTTTTAGATCTCCCTTTTGATATATATCCAATATATACCTGAAATCTATCTATTTATATTATCTCACCATGGGAGCTGGAGAGAAAAGGGAATAGTGGTGTCACCTTCACTTGGCGTAAGCAGTGTGGCAGTAAAATGTAAATCACAAAGCAGGCTGAACAGCTGAAAAAAAAAAAACAGCCCACATGCAATGTATTTTGATTTCAGCTCTATGTTTGGGCGGAGGCCTTCTGTAATCAGCAGAGCCCATGAACCATTGTGCAGAGACAGGATTTTGCTGACCCGTATTTTCTGTGTCTAGGCTATCGCTCGGTCCCACTGCGGAATAGTTACAGCGAGGAGCTGGAGCTGGCGGCCCTGCTGGTGCACATTGAGATCGCCAACGCTAAGGTGACGTATCTGAGATCTTCCCTGGCGGGTCTCCATCACACCTAATACACTGGGTGTACCTATAGGGGCTATAAGTGGACCTGTCATTTTTCAAGGACCTTTTTTTTTTTTCTGTCAGTCAGAATGAATGAAGCTATGAAATGATTTGCCGTGTCTAGTATCACAGCTGCCTCTCTCCAGAGATAGTTAGCCTGACTTTCAGATAAGAGTGAGGCCGGGTTCACATACAGCAGGGAAAATAATGATTGGTTCCCCTGCAGATTTGGTAAGTTTGCCCACTTACAAAGAAATGAAGGGTCTATCATTTTTATCATAGGTGTATTTTATATGATGGAGACAGAAAATCAACCAAAAATCCAAAAAAATCACACAATACAAATGTTATAAATGGAGTTGCAATTTAGTGAGTAATATAAGTATTTGATCCCCAAGCAAAACACGACTTGGTAGTTGGTGAAGAAACTAGACATGTGCAATTTGTTTAGTTTCAAATTTGTTTAATGAATTTAGACAGATTTGTTAATTCCGGAATTTCCGAAATTACGAATTTCCGAAATTACGAATTTCCAAAATTACGGATTTCTGAAATTACGAATTTCAAATATATACAAAACTTCATAAATTTAAAAAATTCTATTATTTGGAAATTTGAAAATCCAAGAATAAGAATGAAAATCTGAAGATTCAAAAGAATGAAAATCTGAAAATTCAAAAGAATGAAAATCTGAAAATGTGAAAATATAAAATAATAACTAATAATAAATATTAAATTATCGGTATTGGAATTTCCTTTTAAATTTGGCTGTTAGTGAACGTAACGAATACGAATTTATCCGAAGTTACGAATTATCTGAAATAACGAATGCCATATCTAAAAGAATGGAACGTTACGCTCTAAATAACAATAATAATAAAACCTTTTTATTATTATTAATTTGTTCCATTCCATTTGTTTAGATGCGGCATTCGTTATTTCGGATAATTCTTAACTTTGGATAAATTTGTCCTCGTTACGTTCACTAACAGCCAGATTTTAAAGGAAATTCCAATACCTATAATTTAATAGTTATTATTTACAATTTTACTGATTTTTCTTTCTTTTTTTCAGATTTTCGCATTTTTGAATTTTCCAATTTTCGAATTCTGAAAATTCGGAAATTTGAAAATTCGGAAATTTGAAAATTCGGAAATTCTAAATTCGAAAATCCGAAAATTTGTAATTTGAAAATCGGACATTTGAAAATCCGGATTTTCGGTTTTCCGAAAAAAGAAAAAAAAACGAATGAAACTAAAACGAACAAATTTTTTGTCAGTGCACATGTCTAGGAGAAACCCTTGTTGGTGATCACAGAGGTCAGACGTTTCTTGTAGTTGGTGACCAGGTTTGCACATCTCAGGAGATATTTTGGTCCACTCTTCTTTACAGATCTTCTCTAAATCCTTCAGGTGTCTTGGCTGTCTCTTGGCAACTCAAAGTTTCAGCTCCCTCCATATATTTTCTATAGGATTAAGGTCTGGAGACCGGCTAGGCCACTCCATGACCTTAATGTGCTGCTTCTTGAGCCACCCCTTTGTTGCCTTGGTGGTA
The DNA here is from genome assembly GCA_028564925.1 of Lithobates sylvaticus. Classification (NCBI taxonomy): domain Eukaryota; kingdom Metazoa; phylum Chordata; class Amphibia; order Anura; family Ranidae; genus Lithobates; species Lithobates sylvaticus. Next base: position 529,204,821 of record CM053030.1, read on the forward strand.
TGTTTTGGGTCATTGTCATGCTGGAAGACCCATCCATGACCCATCTTCAGTGTTCTGGTTGAGGGAAGAAGGTTCTCGCCCAAGATTTTATAATACATGGCCCCTCAGTGTGGAAAAGTTGGCCTGTACCTTTTAACAGAAAAACAGCCCCAAAGCATCATGTTTCCACCTCCGTGTGTGACTGTAGGGATGGTGTTCTTAGGGTCATAGTCAGCATTTTTCTTCCTCCAATACCCGGCGAGTCGATTTAATGTGATAGAGCTCAATTTCGATCTCAACTGACCACAGAACTTTCTCCCAATCTTTCTCTGAATCATTTAGATGTTCATTGGCAAACCTCAGATGGACCTGTACATGTGCCTTCTTGAGGAGGGGGACCTTGCAGGCGCTGAAGGATTTCAGTCCATGGCGGTGTATTGTGTTACCAATGGTTTGTTTGGTGACTGTGGTCCCAACTGCCTTGAGATCATTCACAAGCTCCTCCCGTGTAGTTCTGGGCTGATCCCTCACTTTTCTCATGATCATCCTCACCCCATGAGGAGAAATCTTGCATGGAGCTCCAGACCGAGGGCGATTGATGGTTATTTTGTATTTCTTCCATTTGCAAATAATCGCTCCAGCAGTTGTCTCCTTCTCACCAAGCTTCTTGCTGATGGTCTTGTAGCTCATTCCAGCCTTGTGTAGGTCTACACTCTTCTCCCTGATGTCCTTTGACAGCTCTTTGGTCTTCCCCATGATGGTGAGGGTTTGAATGGAAGAAAGAGATTCTGTGGACAGGTGTCTTTTATACACATAACGAGTTGTCGTTAGGAGAACCTTCTTACATTGACAGGACTAATCTGTGTACCACATGAGCCCCTACTGGAGCCAGTCTGTGGGAGCCAGAATTATTGTTGGTTGGTAGGGGATCAAATTCTTATTTTACTCACTGAACTGCAACTCAATTTATAACATTTGTATCATGTGTTTGTTTTCTGGATTTTTGGTTGATATTCTGTCTTTATCATTTTAAAATACACCTATGATAAAAATGATAGACCCTTTATTTCTTTGTAGGTGGGCCAACTTACAAAATCTGCAGGGGATCAAATCAATACTTTCCCCACTGTATGTGCGGCTGCGGGTCCCAGCATCCTTGTTCAACGGTTCAGGTGCGAATCAGGTCCAGATTTTTGCCTGAATCTGCACCTGAATCGGACCCAAAGAAGCACAGGACCCTTTTGGAATGCGAACCATGGCTGCCCAGGACCTGTGTGAACCAGCTCCATTGAGAGCAGGTCACACTCGCACGTCGTGGGCATTTTTTCAGTGCGCATTTTGGAATATTTGTAGCGTTTTTGCCCAAATGCACGTCAGCTACCTGCACTTGGGGTGCCATTAACAATCAACTCAGAGTCGAGTCAATAGTTTCCCTGGGAAGAGGTAGCTGAAAACTGTTATATTTATCATATAAATTATGTTATAATATGGAAATCATCAACCTCTGCTCACAGTGATGGTTTTGAAGGTTTACTTAGAAAAGTTACAAAAGAAAAGTAAATAATAGAAAGTAGAGGAATTAACATGCATGGTGATCCTTTAGATAAGGTGTACAAAGGATCTGACCTCTTGATCAAAACCGGAGGCTTCGAAGGGCCCAGTCCTGGACAGTTGTCATGTAGGACCTCCCAGATATAAACATTTTACATATGAACCCATTCACTTAGGAATTGGGACTAGGAGCACATGACTAATTTTAAGAGACATTTAGTTCTGTTATCTTGGAACACCTTATTGGCTTTACTGACCTCCAGACTCCCAAAAACCTCATTGTAAAACAAGAAGACTGAAGCTGGCCATAAACTAGTTGGATTTTGTTCAGAATTGCTTCTTTTAAGAACGTCTGCTCAATTTTCTAACCGTTCGTGGGATCACGTAACTAATTACAAGAGACATTCATTTCTGTTATCTCAGAACACCCTATCAGCTTTACTGACCTCAGAACTCCCAAATACCTCATTGTAGAAGATGAAGACTGAAGCTGGCCATAAACTAGTTGGATTTTGTTCAGAATTGATTCTTTTAAGAACGTCTGCTCAATTTTCTAACCGTTCGTGGGATCACGTAACTAATTACAAGAGACATTAATTTCTGTTATCTTGGAACACCCCATCAGCTTTACTGACCTCCAGACTCCCAAATATCTCATTGTAGATCAAGAAGACTGAAGCTGGCCATAAACTAGTTGGATTTTTTTTCAGAATTGCTTCTTTTAAGAACCTCTGCTCAATTTTCTACCCGTTCGTGGGATCACGTAACTAATTACAAGAGACATTCATTTCTGTTATCTCAGAACACCCTATCAGCTTTACTGACCTCAGAACTCCCAAATACCTCATTGTAGACGATGAAGACTGAAGCTGGCCATAAACTAGTTGGGTTTTGTTCAGAATTTCTCCTTTTAAGAAGGTCCGCTCAATTTTCTAACTGTTAGTGGGGTCGAATTTGAGGTTTGATTTTGACTGCAGTGACTAGAAAATTCGAAACAAGCAGGACAAAAAAATTCTTCGTGAACAAAATTTTTTTAAAGTGCATTTGATTTTCGTTTGAAAAAGTCAATTTTTTTCCAAAATCTAATGTTAAAAGCAAACTAAGAATTTGAACAGCATTCATCCAGCCATTGAATGTACTGAGAATATTCGTATGACGTTTCATCCGAATATCTGCTAGTTTATGACCAGCGTAAACGTCTCTGTGTTCCACAACAAGACATTCCAAGGATCTGGAGAACAACAATTCAGAAAGCAACATATTTCTGCAAAGTATTCTAGCAAACAAACCTGTTGTTATATAAAGAACCTAACATTAGCATATAAGCACTTAGTAATTTTTGAACCACTTGTCGAACGCGGTATAGCCGAAAGACCGCTACAGTGCGGTCATCCAGTTCTGGGAGGGCATCTATTGACGTCCTCCCAGAACCCCTCCCTCGGGGCGTGAATCGGCGCGCTCTGTGAACGATGTGTCCTTAGCTGTTATTGGCCCTTTACCATGTGATAAAATGTGTCCAATCACAGCTGATCACATGTAAAGCATTTCCTTTTCTCAGCGCTGTCAGTGTCTGAGGAAAGAAAAGCCAATAACTGGCTATACTTTGATAGGGGACATGTACACTGATAATCAGAGCACTGATTTGAGGTTTGTCTTTCTGTCTGTGACCACACCCCCCCCCCCCGGGGATATTTTCCGTCATTTCCTGTTCCTGTGACACCAAGACAAGAAACGAGCTGTTGTTACCGCAAACCGTAAGGTACAGACAGCAATGAAGTTGCAAAGAACTTGTCTGAATTTCTAAACTTTCATGGGGTTGTCATTCTTCTTCGCCCCATCTAAGTTTTGACTTTAGATACCCTTTAATCTGCACCTTCCTTCCAGTGGTGTTTCCGCTTATGATGGCCTGCTGTCTTTCATACACAGGAGGAAGATGACGAGAATCTATACACGTCCATCCAGCAGCTGCGTGACCGAGCCAGTGAACTTTCCAACCAGGTTTCCAGCTATGAGCGTGCCAATAACTGCGACTCCCGCTACCAGCAGCGGCTGGATGAGCTCCGAGCGGCCCAGGAGAGACTACTTGAGCTTACCGAAGTGCGCAACAGAAAGTGAGTTTAAATCTGACCTCCAGTCCTCCATTCATCTTGCACAGTTGTACAGGCTCCTAGAACCTATTCTAAACCAAGTTAGTAGCGGTGTCCCACAGGAATGGAAGCTGGTTCCAGTTCTTTCCATTCTACACTGTATGGCCAAAACTATGTGGTCCTTCAAATAATGGAGTTCAGGTGTCTCCATTGAAGGGTCCTGGTATGGTAATACTCCATCATACAAACACATTGTAGACATTTGTGCTCCTCCAACCTTGTGGGAACAGTTTAGTAAAGACCCTTTTCTGTTCCAGCATGACTCTGCCCCTGGGTACAAAGCCAGCTCCATAAAGACATGGTATGATCAGTTTGGTGTGGAGGAACTCAAATGTTATGCACTGATCTCAACCCTATTGAACACCTTTTGAATGAATTGGAACGCCGCTTGTGAGCCAGGTCTTCTTATCCACTATCGGTACCTGACCCCACAAATTGGTGCAAACTCATACAGACACCCTCCAAAATCTTGTGGAAAGACTTCCCAGAAGATTGGAGGATAATATAGCCACAAAGGTGTGGCTAACTCCATAGTAATGGCCATGAAGGGGCAGGGAATAGACAACTACATAGTAATTGCCAAGGGGTGCCAAATCCATATTAATGGTCGTGGTCTTGGAATGGGATGTCCAACTAGCCATAAAGGAGCAGGGAGATGGACAACACTATAGTAATGGAAATGAGGTACTAACTCCATAATAATGTCCGTGGTCTTGGAACGAGATGTCCATCAAACCATGGAGGGGCAGGGAGGTAAACAACACTATAGTAATGGCCATGGGATGCCAACTTCATATAAATGGCCTTGGTGTCAAAATGGGATGTCAAACAAGCCATAGAGGGGCCTGGGTGTAGACAACTCCATAGTAATTGCCATGGTCTTGAAATTGGATGTCCAACAAGCCATGGAAGGTGGAGGGGTAGACAACCTCATAGTAATGGCCATGGTGTGCCAACTTCATATCAGTGCAGGGGCGTACCTAGTGCATTTGGCACCCGGGGCGGATCCTATATCTGGCACCCCCCCCCCCACCTTAAAACGTAAAAACACCCCACTGTGCTCCCTGCATACCTCTGCATCCTTAAATATCTCTTTGTCACTACTGTGTACATTACACAGCACCCTGCACCCCTTTACAATACACAGCACCCTGCACCTCTGGACCCCTTTACATTACACAGCACTCTGGACCCCTTTACAATACACAGCACCCTGCACCTCTGGACCCCTTTACATTACACAGCACTCTGGACCCCTTTACATTACACAGCACCCTGCACCTCTAGACCCCTTTACATTACACAGCACTCTGGACCCCTTTACATTACACAGCACCCTGCACCTCTGGACCCCTTTACATTACACAGCACTCTGGACCCCTTTACATTACACAGCACCCTGCACCTCTGGACCCCTTTACATTACACAGCACTCTGGACCCCTTTACAATACACAGCACCCTGCACCTCTGGACCCCTTTACATTACACAGCACTCTGGAACCCCTTTACATTACACAGCACCCTGCACCTCTGGACCCCTTTATATTACACAGCACTCTGGACCCCTTTATATTACACAGCACTCTGGACCCCTTTACATTACACAGCACCCTGCGCTTCTGGACCCCTTTACATTACACAACACTCTGGACCCCTTTACATTACACAGCACCCTGGACCCCTTTACATTACACAGCACCCTGCACCTCTAGACCCCTTTACATTACACAGACACCCCCCCCCCTAACAGCTCTGGACCCCCTGCATGTTACACAGACCCGCCTACAATACAGACCCCCCCCTGCAATACAGACTTCCCTACAGTGCAGATCCCCCCCTTCAGTACAGATCCCCCTACAGTGGAGACCCCCCTACAATGCAGAGCCCCCCCTACAGTACAGACCCCCCCCCCTTCAGTACAGACCCCCCCTACAGTGGATACCCCCCCCTACAATGCAGACCCCCCCCCCCTTAAGTACAGACCCCCCCCCCCCCTTACTACAGTAAAGACCCCACCTCTACTACAGTACAGACCCCCCCCCTACTACAGTACAGACCCCCCCCCCCCCTACTACACTACAGACCCCCCCCCCCCTACTACAGTACAGACCCCCCCCCCTACGACCCTTAATGTACCTCATGGTCAGGAGGATTGTCAGCGCGGGACACACAGCAAACTACAAGGAGGAGGGGGAGGCGGAGCCGGCGGCTTCACTCTGCTCGGCTGTATGACACAGCCGAGACAGATCAGAGCCACGGAGAGCCGCGTAGAGCGGCGAACACCCTCCCCCTCTCCCTCCTCTCACCTCACCTGACGCTGGCTGTCACTCACCGCGCCGCTGCTGCGCAAGATATATCAGCGCTCGGCGCGCTGTCCCCGACTCCCCGCTTCCATCGCGGAGGGGGGCGCCGGCCTGACACCCCCCCCAGTGTGTGGCACCCGGTGCGGCCCGCCCCCCCCGCACCCCCCCTTAGTACGCCACTGTATCAGTGGTCATCGTCTTGGATTGCTATGCCAAACAAGCCATGCCGGGGGGGGGGGGGTAGAAAACTCCATATTAATGCCCATGGGGTGTCAACTTCATATTAATGGCCATGTTGTCAGAATGGGATGTCCAGCAAACCATTGAGGGGCCCGGGTGTAGACAACACCATAGTAATGACTATGCGGTGCCAACTCCATATTAATGCCCATGTTCTTGAAATGGGATGTCCAACAAGCCATAGAGGGGCCTGGGTATAGACAACTCCATCGTAATGGCCATGGGGTGCCAACTCTATATTAATGGCCATGGGCCTTGAAATGGGAGGGTGGAGGGGTAGACAACCCCATAGTAATAGCTATGGGGTGCCAACTCCATATTAATGCCCATGGGCTTTGAAATGGGAGGGCGGAGAGGTAGACAACCCCATAGTAATGGCTATGGGGTGCCAACTCCATATTAATGCCCATGGGCTTTGAAATGGGAGGGCAGAGAGGTAGACAACCCCATAGTAATGGCTATGGGGTGCCAACTTCATATCAGTGGTCATCATCTTGGAATGGGATGTCCAACAAGCCATGGAAGGTGGAGGTGTAGACAACCCCATAGCAATGGCCATGGTGTGCCAACTTCATATCAGTGGTCATCGTCTTGGATTGGTATGCCAAACAAGTCATGGCTTGGGGGGGGGGTAGAAAACTCCATATTAATGCCCATGGGGTGTCAACTTCATATTAATGGCCATGTTGTCAGAATGGGATGTCCAGCAAACCATTGAGGGGCCCGGGTGTAGACAACACCATAGTAATGACTATGCGGTGCCAACACCATATTAATGCCCATGTTCTTGAAATGGGATGTCCAACAAGCCATAGAGGGGCCTGGGTATAGACAACTCCATCGTAATGGCCATGGGGTGCCAACTCTATATTAATGGCCATGGGCCTTGAAATGGGAGGGTGGAGGGGTAGACAACCCCATAGTAATAGCCATGGGGTGCCAACTCCATATTAATGCCCATGGGCTTTGAAATGGGAGGGCGGAGAGGTAGACAACCCCATAGTAATGGCTATGGGGTGCCAACTCCATATTAATGGCCATGGGCTTTGAAATGGGAGGGCGGAGAGGTAGACAACCCCATAGTAATGGCTATGGGGTGCCAACTCCATATTAATGCCCATGGGCTTTGAAATGGGAGGCCGGAGAGGTAGACAACCCCATAGTAATGGCTATGGGGTGCCAACTTCATATCAGTGGTCATCATCTTGGAATGGGATGTTTAACAAGCCAAAGATGGGCCAAGGTATAGACATCTACATAGTAATGGCCATAGGGTGCCAACTCTATATTAATGGCCATGGGCCTTGAAATGGGAGGGTGGAGGGGTAGACAACCCCATAGTAATAGCCATGGGGTGCCAACTCCATATTAATGCCCATGGGCTTTGAAATGGGAGGGCGGAGAGGTAGACAAGCCCGTAGTAATATCTATGGGGTACCAACTCCATATTAATGGCCATGGGCTTTGAAATGGGAGGGCGGAGAGGTAGACAAGCCCGTAGTAATATCTATGGGGTACCAACTCCATATTAATGGCCATGGGCTTTGAAATGGGAGGGCGGAGAGGACGGCAACCCCATAGTAATGGCTATGGGGTGCCAACTCCCATATCAGTTGTCATCTTCTTATAATGGAATATCCAACAAGCTATGAAGGGGTGGGGGGTAGAAAACTCCATATTAATGCCCATGATCTTGGAATGGGATGTCCAATAAGCCATGAAGGGGTGGGGGGTAGACAACTCAATATTAATACTCATGATCTTGGAATGGGATATCCAACAAGTATCTAGGCGTGATGGTCAGGTGTCCACCAACCCTTGGCCGTAGAGTGTATTTGAGTTGGGTACTCAATCATACTAAAACTGGATGTCATTATTTCTGTTTATCTTTCTGTCCGTCAGACTCATGGAAAAGAAGAGGAGAGACCGACAGCTGATGAATAAGAGGAACTGAGCATCCGTCACGCGGAATTCCTGCTCCCTTCTTCTCCATTCCCATGAACTATTTGCTGAACCCGGGAGACTCCACTGAACTGTCCTCAGACATGGCCAATGACAAGAGAGGTCTTGTCCGAAGTCTCCCTTAGAGATGTGTATATAACGACTTGGCCTCGTGGCCTCGGGCTACAGACGCGAGACTGGTGACAGCAATATAATCTCTCTTGAACGATTGCCTTGCGGGATAGAGACGATAAAACCGCCGCAATACGTCATCTGCAGCATGTGTGGGGGCTACAGATCCATGTATGCAAGACATACAACACAAAGCATTCATTGGTATGTGGTGGCACGTGGACGTGCACATAAGACACGTTTTTTTGCTACCGGAATAGACTTTCCATTTCATTTGTTGAAATATTGTTGTCAGTTTCAAGGGCTCCACTTCCTACCTGTGGTATCGGTTTGCGTCATCCTTTCTCGGTAACGGCGGTGAAGATTCACCGCACAATAATCCCTTTAGCTGGATGTATATTGGACAGAGTGTAGAGTAAAGATATAATTTAATTATTCATGAGGCACTTATCGGTCTGACGGGCGATTTGCTGTATCGGGGGGAACAGAGTCGTTCCATAGAACTGCACTTTATCTGGCTCATGGGATCTCCCCATGTGTTCCTCTGGCGTTGGCTTCACGATATCCAATGGAAAACCTCCGATTTGTGTGGTTGTGGTGTTCAGGTGGGGATGGCGCCGGAGGTTTCATTGAAGGCTTTTGGACTTAAAAACGCGATAAATCAAAACAATCAGCTGTGATGCCCCCTGGTGGCGGTGGAGAATGGTCAATGCCGCTATCCTGGGGACCAAATTGGCGCCATGTTGGTTCAATCCAATAGAAATAGATGGGGGGGATTAAGTTGCATTTACCACAAGCACAAATATAAATCCATTAACCGCTTCAGCACCGGGCCATTTTTTACCCTTCTTTACCAGAGCACTTTTTGCGATTCGGCACTGCGTCGCTTTAACTAACAATTGCGCGGTCGTGCGACGTTACACCCAAACAAAATTGACGTCCTTTTTTTCCCACAAATAGAGCTTTCTTTTGGTGGTATTTGATCACCTCTGCGGTTTTTATTTTTTGCGCTATAAACAAAAGAAGAGCGACAATTTAGAAAAAAAACACAATATTTTTTACTTTTTGCTATAATAAATATCCCATTTTTTTAAAAAAAAAAACTATTTTTTTCCTCAGTTTAGGCCGATACGTATTCTTCTACATATTTTTGGTAAAACAAATCACAATAAGCGTATATTGATCGGTTTGCGCAAAAGTTATAGCGTCTACAAAATAGGGGATAGATTTATTGAATTTTTTTTTTTTTTTTTTACTAGTAATGGCGTTTTTTTTTTTTTTTTTTTTTCGTGACTGCGACATTGCGGCGGACACTTCGGACACTTTTGACACATTTTTGGAACCATTCACATTTACACAGCGATCGTTGCTATAAAATTGCACTGATTACTGTGTAAATGTGACTGGCAGGGAAGGGGTTAACACTAGGGGGCGCTGTAGGGGTTAATGTGTTCCCTATAGAAGTGATTCTAACTGTGGGGGGAGGGGACTCAAGGGGAGAAGACCGATCATGTGTTCCTCCGTACTGGGATCACATGATCGGTCTCCTCTCCGCTGACAGGACGTGGAGCTGTGTGTTTACACCCCATCATTACACACACAGCTCCACGGTCCCGCACTGGCCCGTTGTTTTAACGGGCAATCGCAGGTGCCCGGCGGACATCGTGGCCGCCGGGCACTCGCACCAGGTCCCGAGCGATGCCGCGGGCGCGCGCGCGCCCCCCAGACGGCCGGGAATCCGAGGACGTCATATGACGCCCACCCAGGATGGGAGATCCACCTTGTGGGCGTCATATGATAGTGGGCGGTATTGAAGTGGTTAAAGAAGAACTCCAGGCCTGGATGAGGTTCTGTTCCTCACATATGGCGGCTTCACTCTAAAGAGTGAGACCATATTTTCTACTGGAGTTCCTCCTTCGGGCTCTATATTATTGCTTCTTGTCGCTAAGTATATTTGTTCTGCCCCAGGCTGAACCCTGCCTGTACTCTGTGTGCAGAGAGAGTAGACAGGGTTAGACATGTGCACAACAAAAAAAAAATTTGTTTATTTTCTTTTTTTTCGTTTCCGTTGATTCGTAACGATTCGTAAGTCGTCGGTGTTCGTATTCGTAACGATTCGTATTTTCGTAAAAGTTATTTTTTCGTTGATTCGTAACGATTCGTATTTTCGTAAAAGTCATTTTTTCGTTGATTCGAATTTCCGTTAGTTTAATTTTCGTTTATTCGAAATTCGGACGCATTCGTACATTCGTAACATTCATAGATTCATAATCGAAGCATAATTCATAATTTTATGTAATGTGTATGCTATTATTACATTTTAAGAGACACGAAAAATTCCGAATCGAAAAAAAAAAGTTACGAATGTACGAATTTTTTCGTTCAATCCATTCGAGGCACGTTAAGCAGCGCCATTGTAAGGGACACGGAAAATTACCAATTCAACAAAAAAAAAAGTTACGAATTTACAAATTTTTTCGTTCATTTTCATTTTCGTTGTCCCTGTTTTCGTTTGTCGGATTTTCTTCATTCGAACATTCGTTGTTTCTAATTAGTTTTTTTCGGATTTTCGTTATTTTCGGATTCGAACGATTCAAACGATTCGTTATTCGTTAAAATTTTTAGCGAATCGTTCGTTCATTCGTACGAAAACGAATGAACGAAAAAAAACGAAACGAATTGCACAAAAAAATTTGTTTATTTTCTTTTTGTTTTTTTCGTTTCCGTAGATTCGTAACGATTCGTATTTTCGTAAAAGTTATTTTTTCGTTGATTCGTATTTCCGTTAGTTCAATTTTCGTTTATTCGAAATTCGGACGCATTCGTACTTATTCGTACATTCGTAACATTTGTAGATTCGTAATCGGAGCATAATTCATAATGTGTATGTAATGTGTATGCTATTATTACATTTTAAGAGACACGGAAAATTACGAATCGAAAAAAAAAAGTTACGAATGTACGAATTTTTTCGTTCAATCCATTCGAAGCACGTTAAGCAGCGCCATTGTAAGAGACACGGAAAATTACGAATCGAAAAAAAAAAAAAAAAAAAAAGTTACGTGTGTACGAATTTTTTCGTTCAATCCATTCGAAGCACATTACGCAACGCATTATTACATTGTAAGAGACACGGATAATTACGAATCGAAAAAAAAAAAGTTACGAATTTTTTCGTTCAATCCATTCGAGGCACGTTAAGCAGCGCCATTGTAAGAGACACGGAAAATTACGAATCAACAAAAACTTTGTCCGACCGTGTGTATGCAACACCAGTGTCAGACAAAATCCATCAGAAAAAATCCAACGGATTTTGTGGTCGGAACTTCCGACCGTGTGTACGGGGGCTAATTTTCCGCGGTCGGAATTTCCGACAACAAATGTTCGATGTGAGCTTGTTGTTGGAAAATCCGACCGTGTGTCGGCTCCATCAGACATTTGCTGTCGGAATTTCCGACAACAAATGTTTGAGAGCTGGTTCTCAAATTTTCCAAAAACAATACTTGTTATCGGAAATTCTGATCGTGTGTACACAATTCCGACGCACAAAGTGCCACACATGCTCGGAATCAAGCAGAAGAGCCCCACTGGCTATTGAACTTCCTTTTTCTCGGCTCGTCGTACGTCTTGTACGTCACCGGGTTCTCGACGTTCGGAATTTCCGACATTTGTGTGGCCGTGTGTATGCAAGACAAGTTTGAGCCAACATCCGTCGGGAAAGAATCTATGTTTTTGTTGTCAGAATGTCCGATCGTCTGTACGAGGCATTATGCCCCGTACACACGGTCGGAAATTCCGACCACAAAATCCGTCGGAATTTTTCCGACGGATTTTGTCCGACACTGGTGTTGCATATACACGGTCGGACAAAGTTGTCGGAAAAAACGATCATTCTGAACGTGGTGACGTTCGTTGCGTACGACGAGACTACGTAGAGGCTAGTAGCCAATAGCTTTGGTCTCGTAATTTGATCTGAGCATGCGTGACACTTTTTCCGTCGGAAATTCTCTACACACGATCGGAAAAAGTCCGATCGGATTTTGTTGTCGGAAAATTTGAGAGCAGGACCGACGGAAAAAGTCCAATGGAGCCCACACACGGCCAGATTTTCATGGTCCGATCGGACATTTTCCGTCGGAATTTCCGACCGTGTGTACGGGGCATAAGACTATTTAGTCAACCAAAAGTAAGCGAATTTAAACATGGTTGGAAAAAAATGAGATCTATACTTAACCAAAACGTTTAAAAAGAAACCCAAACTTTTTTTTTTTTAAAAGAGCCAGACTCAATGGGGCACTTGGTCTTTTCCTGCCGTCACTCTTCTGTATTTTGGTGAAGGTGGTGGAGGTGTCAGGATGCGGGCATTGATGAAGACGGTGGAGACGGCAGGACACGGTCACTTTCTGTCATATACCTTCCAACCACCTTGTGAAAAACGGCTGAAACCACTAAAAAAAGCTACAACAGCAGGAGATCACTATTCTATTACCCATTTATGAAAACGTCCTTTTCTGGTGCCAACGTGGCAGCATATATACGTGGTAGTAGCCCTGCCTACTTCCACCCACAAGACCAGTGCAAAGCTATAAAAAGAGTTAATGCCCAGACAACAGTTCATTCATAAAGTTAATTCCAAGGGCTCACTATATTGCTGGGCTTCAAAGTACTGGCAGTGGTCCTTTAGGTGGAAGTAGGTGGTGCTACTACCACGTGTACTTCCATAGATTGGCAGCATGAAAGGAAAATTGCGATATTTGATACAATTTACCACTTTTTAGCTTCAGCTTTTTTATTTTTTTTAATTGATGTTGATGGTCTACCAGTTGTTGCCGCCTCCGCCGTTTTCCAGGCCTCTAGTGAGTGTTTTTCTCAGAGCTCCAGAAATCTGTTCAAAAATTATCTGATGCCGCGTACACACGGTCGGAATTCTCGTTGGAAAAAGCTCTGATGGTTTTCCCGTCTGTATTCCGACGGAATTTCGCTCAAACTGTCTTGCCTACACACGGTCACACCAAATTCCGACGGTCAATAACACCGCGACATACAACACGTTCGACAGCACTATAAAAGGGAAGTTTAATGCTTCTGAGCATGCGTCAAATTGTTTCCGAGCATGCGTCGAATAGTGCGTGTCGGAATTGCATACACACGATCGGAAAATCCGATAGAAAAGTTTTCCGTCTGAAAAATTAAGAACAGGTTCTCAATCCAAAGTCCGTTGGAAATTCCGACAGAAAAAGACCGATGGGCATACACACGATCGGAAAATCAGATGAAAAGCTCCCATCGGACTGTTTCCATCGGAAATTCCGACCGTGTGTACGCCGCATTAGCCATCAAGGGATGTGCAAAATTAGCTCCTCCTCTGGTAGAGGATTATGGGTAGTAGCAATGAGTTGATCGCCTCATATTTTGTGACTCACGGGCCAAATTTTTGTTTTTTTCGATTGCAAAGACCCTGTGTTCCACCGCACAATCCAGCTCCCCAGCATTAGCCCAGACCTCATCGTCTATGTGTATCCACCGTCCCACCGAATGGTCTTCCCAAGACCGATATAAGTTTGTGGCATCCTGTAAAATATTGCATGACTTGGCTCAGGCATTTAGAATACGGACGTATCCAACCTAAAGCAAACCTTGCATTTTCCTATAAGGTCAACGTATTTACCAAAATTACTCCCCCTACAACCTCAGCTTCTGGGGTGCTCACCGAGGTTGGGGTGATGGTGTCGGGTCTTCTTCCTGGGTTCTAGGAAAGCAGAGGAGCCAAAATATCGCAAGAACATGCGTGCGCGCAGAAAGTCAGATGTAAGGTTGGTATTTTTTCCTTTTTTTAAAAAAAAATTTACATTGTGTTTTTATTTAGGGTATTGAGGAACTAGCTAATATGTAGACCTTTCATTTTTAATTAAAAATCTATTAAAGCAAACCTGTACCCATTGCGGGCAAGTAACTAAGTAACCAGTACAAGGACAAGGTCCTTCAGTGCCCAGGGCAAGGATCCAGAATTATACCTCTCTCCCCAACTGGTAACACATGCCTTAGAATGGTTGTACCACCCTGTGCCTATTCTTTGCCCCCTTGCTCATCTGCGCCCAAGGCAGTAGACATGTGCACAATAGAAAAATTTGTTTATTTTCGTTTCGTTTCTGTTCGTTTCCGTTGATTCGTAACGATTCGTAATTCCGTAAGTCGTCGGTGTTCGTATTCGTAACGATTCGTATTTTCGTAAGAGTTATTTTTTCGTTGATTCGTTTTTCCGTTAGTTTAATTTTCGTTTATTCAAAATTCGGACGCATTCGTATTTTTGTAGATTTAGTTACATTCGTACGTTCGTAAGATTGATTTATTCGTACTTTCGTAACATTGTTTTCGTAGATTTGTAAATTCATAATGTTATGTAATGTGTATGCTATTATTACATTTTAAGAGACACGGAAAATTACGAATCGAAAAAAAAAGTTACGAATGTACGAATTTTTTCGTTCAATCCATTCGAAGCACGTTAAGCAGCGCCATTGTAAGAGACACGGAAAATTACGAATCGAAAAAAAAAAGTTACGAATGTACAAATTTTTTCGTTCAATCCATTCGAAGCACGTTAAGCAGCGCCATTGTAAGAGACACGGAAAATTACGAATCGCAAAAAAAAAAAAAAAAAAACGTTACGAATGTACAAATTTTTTCGTTCAATCCATTCGAAGCACGTTAAGCAGCGCCATTGTAAGAGACACGGAAAATTACGAATCGAAAAAAAAAGTTACGAGTTTTTTCGTTCAATCCATTCGAAGCACGTTAAGCAGCGCCATTGTAAGAGACACGGAAAATTACCAATTCAACAAAAAAAAATTTAATGTGTATGCTATTATTACATTTTAAGAGACACGGAAAATTACGTATCGAAAAAAAAAGTTACGAGTTTTTTTGTTCAATCCATTCGAAGCACATTAAGCAGCGCCATTGTAAGAGACACGGAAAATTACCAATTCAACAAAAAAAAAAAGTTACGAATGTACAAATTTTTTCGTTCATTTTGATTTTCGTTGTTCCTGGTCTTGTTTTTCGGATTTTCTTCTTTCGTAGTTTCGTTGTTTCTAATTTGGTTATTTCGGATTTTCGTTGTTTTTCGGATTCGTTCGATTCGAACATTCGTTAAAATTTTTAGCGAATCGTTCGTTCATTCGTACGATAACGAATGAACGAATATAACGAATTTTAACGAAAAAAAAAACGAAACGAATTGCACATGTCTACAGGGCAGGTTTCCCTCCTGCCCCCCTGTTGTCCCGGCCCTGTAAGTAACTACAATGATAGAATGCCCCAACTGCTATTAATACTTGCCTCCTACACACTCCACCACTACTCCATTAACAAGCCTGAGCCATGAGAGGAAAAGCCGTGTGTAAGTTCTTGGTCTAGGTTGGAGCTTAGCCAAGGCTGAGGGCCTTCCCTGCCCCCAATGTGACGGCACTGGACCCATCACTTCAACATTGGAGGATGGGAGTCACAAGACCAGAAATTCAGGGTATGTATCCCGGCTCCAACAAGGGAAAGGGTTGGCAGGAGAGCGTAGTGAAGAGCAGGTAGCAAGCAAGAGAGAGTCCCTAAAAAAGCAGGTTCTGCTCATCACCCAAGGTGGGCAATATTCTCTATGACTTGGTGGACCTGAGCTATTTCATAGGATGCCACAGTGTTGGGCAATGTAAACGCCGTCTGGTCTTGAGCTGACCAAGCAATGGGAATTCGGCGACTGGCACGGGAAGTAACTTTTTTGATCTCGGCAAATACACATAGGACCTCCTCTGACCGATGCATTTTACTGAGCTTAATCCTTCTTGGGTGAAATGTGTTGGGGGAAGGTTCCAGGTGGAGCTTTATGTTTGTTTGGGTCAATAAAGCCCTTTGAGACATGGAACAAGCCAGTGCTTAGCCTTGGCACCATGGGCGTCCGCAGAACTTTTTTCAGGGGGGGGGCATCATTTTAAGGTGACCCATGCTCTGACCATTTCAACAATGTCATTATCACATTATCGCGGTCAGAGACTGCAGACGTAGTACAGGTGATGGTCAGAGACTGCAGACATGGCACAAGAGACTGTCAGAGACTGCGGACATGGTCCAAGAGACTGTCAGAGACTGCGGACATGGTCCAAGAGACTGTAAGAGACTGTGACATGGCACAAGAGATGACCAGAGACTGCATACATGGCCCAAGAGACTGTCAGAGACTGCGGACATGGTCCAAGAGACTGTCAGAGACTGCAGACATGGTCCAAGAGACTGTCAGAGACTGCAGACATGGTCCAAGAGACTGTAAGAGACTGTGACATGGCACAAGAGATGACCAGAGACTGCATACATGGCCCAAGAGACTGTCAGAAACTGCATACATGGCTCAAGAGACTGCGGACATGGCACAAGAGACTGTCAGAAACTGCATACGTGTGGTGGGTGACAGACAGAGACAGGGGGGGTGACAGAAAGAGACAAAGGGGGTGACTGAGAGAAAGGGGGTGAGAGAGAGGGGGTGACAGAAAGAGACAGAAGGGGTGACAGAGAGAGAGGAGTGTGACAGAGACAGAGGGGGGTGAAAAAGAGAGGGGTGAGAGAGAGAGAGAGAGGGGGTGACAGAGAGGGGTGATGGGGGTCATCACTCCTGATCCAATCCCTGATTCCAGGGGGGGCAGTTGCCCCCCCTTGCTCCTATCTGCGGATGCCGATGCTTGGCACCTGACTTACAGGACAGGTGACCCAGTGAGATAGGCTTTAGTAGCGTCGGTGTGTCCGATGGGAATTTGGGTTCATGTGCAATTTGAGGTCTTTACTTTTGCTGGAGAACTTGACGAGGGCATGAGTTAGGCAGAATTTTTCGCTTTTAGCTCAAAGACCTTTTTTAATTCCGATAACGTCAGCTGAAAAATACTGAGCCTTCTTCGGTGAGATCACCACCAGATATTATGTGAATAGTGATAAAGGTTGGGGGACCCCAAACGAGGGAATGCTCTTAGCGGACTCAAGTAAATGTGAAACATCTTTATCAGTCGGGTTTGGGCAGACTGCAGTTCTTGAAGAACTACTAGTCCCCGACGCACCGTCTCATGGTCTCTCGGTAAGCGGGAGGTCGGTGTTGGCTTTGGGACTGGGTGGCTTCACCCTGGGAGTGCCTTATAGACCTCAGATGTGGACTGTAGGATGCCACGAGTTTTACACTGGAGTGCCTTATTGCCAGGTAGAGGGACAAAAGAGTCGCCATGTTGAATGGCTGTGGCGCAAACAATATATTTATGGAAGAAAAGAGCGCGGTGTTGGCTTTGCTGGACATTAAACTGGAAGAATTGTGACAAAATTACTCTTAATAAAAAAAAAAGATGAAAAAAAAAAAATTCCTTTCCTTGTTTTTTTTTTATTTTTGTATTTATTGAATGCATTGCACATTGAAAATCTTAGACATGAGCATAACAAAAAAATTTGTTTATTTTCGTTTTTTTCGTTTTCCGAAAAAAATTAGTTTTTTTTTCGTTTCGTTTTTTTCGTTTCCGTTGATTCGTAACGATTCGTACATTCGTAAGTCGCCGTTGTTCGTATTCGTAACGATTCGTACATTCGTAAGAGTTATTTTTCGTTGATTCGTTAGTTTAATTTTCGTTCATTCGTTTATTCAAAATTCGGACGCATTCGTACATTCGTAACATTCGTAGATTCGTAATCGGAGCATAAGTCCATAATTTAATGTAATATGTATGCTATTATTACATTTTAATAATTTACGAATCGAAAAAAAAAAAGTTACAAATCGATTTTTTTTTTTTACGAATGTACAAATTTTTTTGTTCAATACATTCATTACGAATCGAAAAAAAAAGTTACGAATCGAAAAAAAAAGTTACGCATTCGTAGTTATTCGTACATTCGTAACATTCGTAGATTCGTAATCGGAGCATAATTCATAATTTTATGTAATGTGTATGCTATTATTACATTTTAATAATTTACGAATCGAAAAAAAAAGTTACGAATCGAATTTTTTTTTACGAATGTACAAATTTTTTTGTTCAATACATTCATTACGAATCGAAAAAAAAAAAAAGTTACGAATCGAAAAAAAAAAGTTACGAATCGAAAAAAAAGTTACGCATTCGTAGTTATTCGTACATTCGTAACATTCGTAGATTCGTAATCGGAGCATAATTCATAATTTTATGTAATGTGTATGCTATTATTAAATTTTAATAATTTACGAATCGAAAGAAAAAAGGTTACGAATCAAATTTTTTTTTACGAATGTACAAATTTTTTTGTTCAATACATTCATTACGAATCGAAAAAAAAAAGTTACGAATCGAAAAAAAGTTACGCATTCGTAGTTATTCGTAACATTCGTAGATTCATAATTTTATGTAATGTGTATGCTATTATTAATTTTAATAATTTACGAATCGAAAAAAAAAGTTACATAAAAAAAAAAAGTTACAATAATTTTAATGTAAAAAAAAAGTTACGAATCGAAAAAAAAAAGTTACGCATTCGTAGTTATTCGTACATTCGTATTCGTACGATTTTAATAATTTACGAATCGAAAAAAAATTACAATAAATTTTTTTTGATTCGTAAAAAAAAAAGTTACGAATCGAAAAAAAAAAAGTTACGAATAAAAAAAAGTTACGAATAAAAAAATTCGTAGATTCGTAATCGGAGCATAAGTCCATAATTTTATGTAATATGTATGCTATTATTACATTTTAATAATTTACGAATCGAAAGAAAAAAGGTTACGAATCGAATTTTTTTTTTACGAATGTACAAATTTTTTGTTCAATACATTCATTACGAATCGAAAAAAAAAGAATTTACGAATCGAAAAAAAAAGTTACGAATCGAAAAAAAAGTTACGCATTCGTAGTTATTCGTACATTCGTAACATTCGTAGATTCGTAATCGGAGCATAAGTCATAATTTTATGTAATGTGTATGCTATTATTACATTTTAATAATTTACGAATCGAAAGAAAAAAGGTTACGAATCGAAAAAAATGTTACGAATGTACGAATTTTTTTGTTCAATCCATTCATTACGAATCGAAAAAAAAAAAAAATTACGAATCGAAAAAAAAAAAAGTTACAAATGTACGAATTTTTTTTGTTCAATCCATTCGAAGCACCATTGTAAGGGACACGGAAAATTACCAATTCAACAAAAAAAAAAAGTGACGAATGTACGAATTTTTTCGTTCATTTTCGTTGTTCCTTTTTTCGTTTTTCGGATTTTCGTTGC
Source organism: Lithobates sylvaticus (assembly GCA_028564925.1). NCBI lineage: Eukaryota > Metazoa > Chordata > Amphibia > Anura > Ranidae > Lithobates > Lithobates sylvaticus. The sequence continues at coordinate 529,224,388 of CM053030.1, forward strand.
TTTTCGGATTCGTTAGATTCGAACGATTCATTAATCGGATTCGTACGATTCGTTAATCTGATTCGTACGATTCGTTAATCTGATTCGTACGATTCGTTAATCTGATTCGTACGATTCGTTAATCTGATTCGTACGATTCGTTAATCGGACTCGTACGATTCGTTAATCGGACTCGTACGATTCTAACGATTCGTTCATTCGTACGAAAACGAACAAACGAAAAAAAAAACGAAAAAAAAACTAAACGAATTGCACATGTCTAGATCTTTACCCTGAGATATTAAAGAGAAACACAAGTCTTTTTTTTTTTAATTAGATATACTGTACATGTGATCAGCTTGATGAAAAAATAACCTTATCAATGTATATAACATTTGGTTTCAATGTGTAGTTTCTGATTATATATGGAGCGTCTGTATTGGCGTATTACATATGCAGCGTCTGCTTCCTGCTCAGTGATCGTGCTTTACCGTCCCCAGAACCCGGTGCCAGTCTTCCAAGCATTGGTGTGTGTGTGCAGCCTATTGCATTAAGGTGTACACCCCAGAGCAGGGCCGGGACAAGGTGCGGGCAGGAAAGGCGGCTGCCCTGGGCACCGGGGTATCATGTAGGGTAGGAGGGCGGCGTGAGCAGATTGGAGGGGATTTGTGTTGGAAGGGGATTTGGGGGGGTGGCAGGCGGTAAAAATTGCTTTAGGAGTGGAAATCTTGGGGGGGGGGGGGGGGGGTCTGCTAGGAGCGGTGATTTAGGGGTTTTGTGCTAGAACAGGTGGTGGTGGTGGTGGTGGTGGGGGGGGGGGGGGATTGTGCAAGGAGCGGAAATTTTGGAATGGGGGGGGGGGGGGTTTGGAGTAGGGGGGGGAGAGGATGTGTACTAATCTTTTACCACTCCCATCAGCTGATTCTAGACATGTGCACAACAAAAAAATTTGTTTATTTTCCTTTTTTTAGTTTCCGTTGATTCGTAACGATTCGTAAATTCGTAAGTCGTCGGTGTTCGTATTCGTAACGATTCGTATTTTCGTAAGAGTTATTTCTCCGCCTCCACAACCTGATAGGACCACATAACTATAAGATGAAGATACGGCCCCCGCCCCGGTATTCTCTAATTTTTCCTCACCTGTTGGGACCGCACGCTTCACCCTCTTACCGCTATCGCCCCAGCCAGGTTCTAGCCTCTCCTGGTTTGGAAGTCCTTGCCTGTACAGCCTCTAAACGAAGCTAAATGGAAGGAACCCCACTCTGGTGATCTCAGGGGTACTACTACTGCACCTGCCTGCTGTAATAAGCCTTAAACAGGTTTAAAAGCACTGCCACCGCTGCCTTGGGAAGCAAGCCTTAAACAGGCTTAAAGGTATGTGATCCCTCTTTACATTTAAAAGCCTTAAATAGGCTTTGTACCTTGCAGTGGTCTTCCTCCTTTGATGTCACTTTGCCTTCCGGCCCCTGCTGGGCCTTGTAGTCCCTCCTGTGTGTCCTCTGTTCCCCCCAGCAGCGCTCAGCGTTCCGGCGCCCCCGCGCATGCGCACTGCGGCTCTACGGGCGTCCTGTGTAAGGAACTGAGGCTATTGCCAGTATCCAAGATGGCGCCGACGGCCGCGCGGCGCTACTGCGCATGCGCGAAGCGTCACGGCGCTCCCGGCGCCAAATTCAAAAGAGGAAAGATTCCCTTTCCTTTCCCTGGATGTTTTTCAGCAGAAAACCACCTGCAACAGATTCCAGGACTATCTCAGCACACTCCCCAATAGGTAAGTGCCTATTTTGTTTTGTTTCTATTTGTGCATTTCTGCATCTGCTTCTTGCTCCATTTCCCCCCTTACCTTCCTTCCCCTATTCCTTTCTACTAGGCTGCCTTTACTATCCCTATGGAGGCCACTGCCCCAGCAGATCACCACCATCGTGATAGGTAAGAGGGAAGGATTGGGTAAGTAAGAAGACGAAAAAAAGAGTGCAGGACCCGCTAATGCTGCCTAATGGTTAGCCCCGCCAGGTCTTCAAAGTCCGGACGCAGGGAGGCATCTCGCGGAAGGAGCCGCTCGGGGCACAGGAGGAGCCACTCAAGCCGCAGCAGGAGGAGGAGCCGCTCAGGCCGCAGGAGAAGCCGCAGGAGTCGCTCCAGGTCCCGCTCCCATAGCCGCTACCACCGAAGGAGGTCATCGCACAGACGCTACTCACCAGCCCCCCCTCCCCGACCAACGGCCAACGCCTGCTGGATATGCGGAGCCATCGCCCTTCCGGACAAGCTGGCCTGTCGCAGGTGCCTCGAGGAGGCCACTAAGGAAAGGGAGCAGGAGCCAAGAGAGCTTGCGACTGCAGCTCCACAGCCCACTCCAGACATGGAGATGTCCATTAGGGGTACCTCCCCCCCCCCCCAGTACATCCAGGAGGATGCACCTGATGGCCTGGAGACTGAATGGTCTAGGTACCTAGAGTGGGGCTGTTCCTCTAGGGTAGTAGACACCCTACTTCAGGCCAGAAAATCCACCACAAACACCACCTACCGGCGGGTTTGGGATAAGTTCACCTCCTTCGCCCATCAGCAGGAGTGGGATCTATCCTCCATCTCAACCCCTCAGATTCTGGAGTTTCTGCAGACAGGTCTGGACAAAGGCCTCGGCTCCAGCACCCTTAAGGTGCAGGTGTCAGCCCTGTCCGCCCTGACTGGGACTAGATGGGCCCTCGACCCTCTTGTCGTTCAGTTCCAGAGGGCATGTCTCAAGCTGAGGCCTCCCAGGAAGCCTTCATTCCCGACCTGGGACCTGTCGGTCGTTCTGGAGGCCCTATCTAGAGAACCCTTCTTCCCTCTAGAGGGCATCTCCCTCTGGGATCTGACGCTAAAGGTGACATTCCTCATCGCTATAACATCGGCTAAAAGGGTCTCTGAGATGCAAGCCTTACTGGCCAGGGATCCATATCTGGTCATCCACCCAGACAGGGTAGTCCTAAAACCCTCAGACCGCTTCATCCCTAAAGTGTCGTCCTCCTTTCACTTCAACCAGGAGATTAACCTGCCAGCGCTCACCACAGACCAGGGCGATCCGCACCCCCTGGATGTCAGAGGTAACATCATCAAATACCTCTCAGCCTCAGAACCCTTTAGGAAGTCAGAGAACCTCCTAATCATCCCTCACGGTTTCAGGAGAGGTCAGTCAGCATCGGCCCGCACAATCGCCTCATGGCTGGTGAAAACCATCAAGAAGGCCTACTCGCTAAGTGCTACGCAGATCCCGGACGGGTTGAAGGCGCATTCCACCCGGGCAGTGGCAACCTCATGGGCAGCCTATTGTAGGGTCTCAGCTGAAACCATCTGCAGGGCGGCCACCTGGTCCTCCAGGAATACTTTTATTTCCCATTATAAAGTCGATTCTGCCCGTTTGTCTACTGTAAATTTTGGGAGATCGGTTATTCAGGCCAACTCTGCCATTCCTTGTGAATAAAAAACTACTATTGATGCATTACCCACCCTGTCTGCGAGTTACTCCCCAGAGTGTATGCTGCCATGATGCGACAGGAAAACGGAAAATTGTATACTTACCTTTCCGTAATTTTCCTTTCCTGTCGCATCCTCATGGCAGCATACAATATCCCTCCCATTCTTAAATAAAGGTGTTTCATATATACAGAGAACACCGGGCGGGGGCCGTATCTTCATCTTATAGTTATGTGGTCCTATCAGGTTGTGGAGGCGGAGTCACAACCCCAGAGTGTATGCTGCCATGAGGATGCGACAGGAAAGGAAAATTACGGAAAGGTAAGTATACAATTTTCCGTTTTTTTTGTTGATTCGTTTTTTCCGTTAGTTTAATTTTCGTTTATTTGAATTTATTCGTACTTTCGTAACATTTGTAGATTCGTAATCGGAGCATAATTCATAATTTTATGTAATGTGTATGCTATTATTACATTTTAAGAGACACGGAAAATTACGAATCGAAAAAAAAAAAAAAAAAAGTTACGAATGTACGAATTTTTTCGTTCAATCCATTCGAAGCACGTTAAGCAGCGCCATTGTAAGAGACACGGAAAATTACGAATCGAAAAAAAAAAAGTTACGAATGTACGAATTTTTTACGTTCAATCCATTCGAGGCACGTTAAGCAGCGCCATTGTAAGAGACACGGAAAATTACGAATCGAAAAAAAAAAAAGTTACGAATGTACGAATTTTTTTCGTTCAATCCATTCGAAGCACGTTAAGCAGCGCATTGTAAGAGACACGGAAAATTACAAATCGAAAAAAAAGTTACGAATGTACGAATTTTTTCGTTCAATCTATTCGAAGCACGTTAGGCAGCGCCATTGTAAGAGACACAGAAAATTACGAATCGAAAAAAAAAAAGTTACGAATGTACGAATTTTTTCGCTCAATCCATTCGAAGCACGTTAAGCAGCGCCATTGTAAGAGACACGGAAAAATTACAAATCGAAAAAAAATTACGAATGTACGAATTTTTTCGTTCAATCTATTCGAAGCACGTTAGGCAGCGCCATTGTAAGAGACACAGAAAATTACCAATTCAACAAAAAAAAAAAAGTTACGAATGTACGAATTTTTTCGTTCATTTGGATTTTCGTTGTTCCCGTTTTCGTTTTTTCGGATTTTCTTCTTTCGTAGATTCGTTGTTTCTAATTAGTTTTTTTTTGGATTTTCGTTGTTTTTCAGATTCGTTCGATTCGTTATTCCTTAAAATTTTTAGCGAATCGTTCGTTCATTCGTACGATAACGAATGAACGAAAAAAACGAAACGAATTGCGCATGTCTAGCTCATTCCCGCCAGTTACAACCTTTTGTACCACCTGCCCCACCCTATTAGATTGTAAGCTCTTCTGAGCAGGGCCCTCTTAATCCTCTTTTTATTGTATTATAACCGTATTGTCTCCCTTTTCATATTGTAAAGTGCTGCGTAAACTGTTGGCGCCATATAAATCCTGTATAATAATAATACATGGAGGGAAGATTTTAGTAGTAAGAGATATATTCTAGGAGGGGTTGATTATTTTTTTTTGGGGGGGGGGGTGGCAAATATTTGTTCTGGGTGGGGGGGGGGGTCTCAGCATGGGGCAGATTTGTACTGGGAGGAGGGAGAATTTATCCTGCGGGGGGGGGGGGTAATCATGCAGATTAGTGCTCAGTTTTTTTGGGGGGATTTTTGCTGACACATAATAATGTATCTTTGGGGGGGGGGGGGGGGCAGTGTGGCATGTTCGCCCCGGGGGAGCTTGTCCTGGCACTGCCCCAGAGCACAGACACACATGTAAATCCGCAGAGCAGTGGACGGTGTCAGTAGAGCAGAATTACATTTTTATTATTTTTGATAATTAGAAAAAATAATATCTTAATTTTTTTTTTCTTGAGGGGCCACATTGGGGGCGAGGGGGGGGCTTTGGTGAAATCTCAAGGGTCTAAACCAGGGATATGCAATTAGCGGACCTCCAACTGTTGCAAAACTACAAGTCCCATCATGCCTCTGTCTTGTTCTCATGCTTGTGGCTGTCAGAGTCTTGCTATGCCTCATGGGTCTTGTAGTTCTGCAACAGCCGGAGGTCCGCTAATTCCATATCCCTGGTATAAAACCATAGGTGCTCAACTTGTGGCCCTCCAGCTGTTGCGAAACTACAAATCCCATCATGCCTCAGCCTTTTGGAGTCATGCTTGTGCCGGTCAGCCTTGCAACGTCTCATGGGACTTGTAGTTCTGCAACAGCTGGAGGGCCACAGGTTGAGCACCCATGGTCTAGAGAAAGGGACTGAGGACAGAGCTTCCCCAGTCCCTTTCTCTACAGCCTCAGCAGCACTGGGAATGGGAAGTGCTCTTTGCTGAGCTGCTTCCTGTTCATTCACCAACTAAAGCATATTAAACAGTTTACTATGCTTCAGTTAAGAATGAACACAGGAGCGATCGGTACAGATCACTCACTGTGTTCATTCATCCATCCTGAAACATCCCCAGTAGCAGCCGGCGGGAGAGAAGACAAAGGAAGCTGACAGCACTGCAGGGCGGAGACTGGGGACGGCAGGAAGCAGGGAGAATTGGCACCGCACGGGGTGATTCGGATGTGCCCAGGCACACCCAGCACACCCCTATGCTTCCAAGTCTGCTCAGACTTGATTGCAGGAAATGGACACTGTGGGGGAGATTTACTAAAACTGGAACATGTAAAATCTGGTGCAACTCTGAATAGCAACCAATCAGCTTCCTGGTTTTATTATCAAAGCTTAATTAAACAAGCTGAAGTTAGAAGCTGATTGGCTACCATCCACCGTTTTAGTAAATCTCCCCCCATTGTGTGATGATTTGACCTCAGCAGATGTGGGGCAGCTGACCACATTCAGGCACTAGATGAAGCATCTACAAAATTTGGTCCAAAAAATAAATATGGAACAGCATTAAATTTATAGAAAGATACATTTTCAAACATTACAACCGCCGAATATCTTGTACTCGCTGAAAAGACGCTGTAGTTTCTCTTTAAATGTAGAATAATATCATCATAAAGAGCAACATTACCTCCGTTCAGAACCTCCCAGACAGTCCTGGGCAGAGGCGGCTCTCTAATTAGGCAAATTAGGTGGTCGCCTTAGGCCTCGCACTCCCAGGGGCCTCGCGGCTGCCTAATTTGCCTGACGTGTGTGGGAGTTGGAGGGAAAGTCCACTTGAATTATTTTTCCCGTTTTGGGCATGAGTGGGTCTTAGATTTGCCTAAGGCCTCACAAAGCCTAGAGCCGCCTCTGGTCCTGGGCAGGGGCAAGCAGACGCAGTTCCTGAGACGAAACGTACTGGAATTCTGTGGGATGGACCATGTCCCACTTGGCATCGTATTATTAATTTACAAAGCATTGGATCAGCTGTAGAGGAACATCGTTCGGTCCAGGTGAACCAGGAAATGTGTGAAATCTTTTCTCGACCATTGAGGAACACAGGAAGTCTTTGGGTTATACTGCCACCTACAGGAGGATTGGACACTTGCACAAAAAAAAATAAAAAAACACACACACTGTTGGCGAGCCCATGATAACCCCCTTCTACTCCCAGCATGCCTCAGTTTTTTTGCTAGTGTCCTACAAGGACGGATGTCTTTTCTTCAGATCTGCCGGGAAAAGTCTAACCTCATTTTTTGCTGCCATTTTTGTTGCTCTTCCAGCATCAGTTCCCTATGTTAGGCTACCAGTCTTTTCACGTTTCTTTTACCATCAGGTGAAGGCTGCAGCCTCATCCAATGCTAGCTTCGATTGTAAGGTCCTTCGGGTGGTTCTTGGAGTTGTAGGCAGTCCCCAGTTTTTATATGGTTTAGGTCGGGCCTGTTAGCGATTGTTTTTTCTGCAGTTCCAACCCTCACCTCTCAATTGGAACTGCTTTTGGATGTCCCAAAAGGTGAAGGACTTCCTGGTCCCCTCAATAGCAAAAAAGAGGGTTTCACCATGTCAGACCAAGTGTGTTATGTATCAAGAAAAAAAGAATCCTCCTTCGTTGGGACTTTGTAGGCAGCAACTACACATGTATGAATTAGAAAATATAATTTGTTAGATATACATAAAATCATTCGATCATAAGATGACCGATGGTTAAAAAGGACATAATACTACACCAATATACAAAAAACACAGAAAAGACACGACAGGTTACATGGTTTGCATGACAAAAAGATTGTTGTTACTCTCTGGTATATAGTGATCTCCGGTACTCGACGTGTTTCTGGTTCAAGCACCTTCGTCAGGGGAATTTATTAAGAGTATATGCAGTCATAATTTTGTCTTACATGTGGAATGTTCCACCAAATAATTTAGAAAAATGGATGAAGCACTGCCAGTGGGTTACATGGTTTGCATGACAAAAAGATTGTTGTTACTCTCCGGTATATAGTGATCTCCGGTACTCAACGTGTTTCTGGTTCAAGCGCCTTCGTCAGGGGAATTTATTAAGAGTATATGCAGTCATAATTTTGTCTTGCATGTGGAATGTTCCACCAAATAACTTAGAAAAATGGATGAAGCACTGCCAGTGGGTTACGTGGTTTGCATGACAAAAAGATTGTTGTTACTCTCTGGTATATAGTGATCTCCGGTACTCGACGTGTTTCTGGTTCAAGCACCTTCGTCAGGGGAATTTATTAAGAGTATATGCAGTCATAATTTTGTCTTACCTGTGGAATGTTCCACCAAATAACTTAGAAAGATGGATGAAGCACTGCCAGTGGTTTACATGGTTTGCATGACAAAAAGATTGTTGTTACTCTCCGGTATATAGTGATCTCCGGTACTCTACGTGTTTCTGGTTCAAGCACCTTCGTCAGGAGAATTTATTAAGAGTATATGCAGTCATAATTTTGTCTTACATGTGGAATGTTCCACCAAATAACTTATAAAAATGGATGAAGCACTGCCAGTGGGTTACATGGTTTGCATGACAAAAAGATTGTTGTTCCTCTCCGGTATATAGTGATCTCCGGTACTCAACGTGTTTCTGGTTCAAGCGCCTTTGTCAGGGGAAAGCACCTTTAGAAAAATGGATGAAGCACTGCCAGTGGGTTACATGGTTTGAATGACAAAAAGATTGTTGTTACTCTCTGGTATATAGTGATCTCCGGTACTCAATTTGTTTCTGGTTCAAGCGCCTTCGTCAGGGGAATTTATTAAGAGTATATGCAGTCATAATTTTGTCTTACATGTGGAATGTTCCACCAAATAACTTAGAAAAATGGATGAAGCACTGCCAGTGGGTTACGTGGTTTGCATGACAAAAAGATGGTTACTCTCCGGTATATAGTGATCTCCGGTACTCGACGTGTTTCTGGTTCAAGCGCCTTCGTCAGGGGAATTTATTAAGAGTATATGCAGTCATCATTTTGTCTTACATGTGGAATGTTCCACCAAATAACTTAGAAAAATGGATGAAGCACTGCCAGTGGGTTACACTGTTTGCATGACAAAAATATTGTTGTTACTCTCTGGTATATAGTGATCTCCGGTACTCGACGTGTTTCTGGTTCAAGCACCTTCGTCAGGGGTATTTATTAAGAGTATATGCAGTCATAATTTTGTCTTACCTGTGGAATGTTCCACCAAATAACTTAGAAAAATGGATGAAGCTCTGCCAGTGGGGGTGTCAATAGATGCCCACCAAGAGCACCAATTATACATGATAATATCAGAAAAACAGGGACTTGCCCATTCAATTTGCCTGGTGATCGCAAGAAGTCATATATGGCGGGTTGTCAGACAAGGTCTGTGAATTTTAAGCAATAGCGCTATCCGAAGCCTTAAATATGGCTCCTGATCCGTATATAGCAGCAACACATTCCAAGTCCTTGAGTATTAGACCTCCCTATAGACAAGGAACCCTTTGTCTATGCGTCACCCCAACTCTGCAGTGCTGGTCCTTGACACCCCCCTGCTGGCAGTGCTTCATCAATTTTTCTAAGTTATATGGTGGAACATTCCACATGCAAGAAAAAATTATGACTGCATATACTCCTATTAAATACCCCTGACGAAGGAGCTTGAACCAGAAACGTGTCGAGTACTGGAGATCACTATATACCGGAGAGTAACAACAATCTTTTTGTCATGCAAACCATGTAACCCGCTGGCAGTGCTTCATCCATTTTTCTAAGTTATTTGGTGGAAAATTCCACATGTACGACAAATTTATGACTGCATACACTCTTAATAAATTCCCCCTGATGAAGGTGCTTGAACCAGAAACGCGTCAAGTACCGGAGATCACTATATACCAGAGAGTAACAACAATCTTTTTGTCATGCAAACCATGAAACCTGTTGTGTTTTTATGTCTTTTCTGTGTTTTTTGTATATTTGTGTAATATTATGTCCTTTTAACAATCGGTCATCTTACGATCGAATGATTTTATGTATATCTAATAAATTATATTTTCTAATTCATACATGTGTAGTTGCTGACTACAAAGTCCCAACGAAGGGGGGTTCTTTTTTCTTGGTTCCCTCAATGGACGAGAAAAAAAAAGATTTTTATATTCACCAAAAAATATATATATTTTTTTTCAGTCAAAGGTCCCACCCCTCTGCGTTTATTGATCAAGCTCTCTTTACTGGTGTAGCCACCTTGTCCTAAATAAGGGCTACTAGTTAAATTTAGCTATACTGGGTGGTAGGCAAGTGTTTTTGATCATTTTGGGTTCCCCCTAAATCCAGTGTAGCTGTAGTTGCTCCCTTTTGCCAGCGGGTGTCACCGGTACCTCCTGGTCATAGTACGATAAGCTACGGTAAAAATGGCTTATGAATATTTATACTTCTCTTAGCCAATCAGTAGGAGTTTCCTGGCCGCTGGTGCGTGCTGGGGGAGGGTATAAATATCTGTGGAGGCCACGTGATCGCTCTCTTCCACCATGACCTGGGGTAGGTGTGGCGTGAAGCCTGAGGCCTAACCATCTGCTCAAGGCTCTGTGATTTGGAGACTGTCAAAAGGACACGGAAGGATCTGACGAGGACCTGAGATTAGGTACTATAGGTTACTCGCCCATAGGGGGAAACTGTGGAAAGCCCGTAAAAGTGCCAAGATGGTCCCATCCAGTCAATTTCTGCATTTCCCGTAACTCTTGGTTGCTATTGAAGACCGCTATTGGTAAGAAAGTACAGAAAGCTGGGTAGAGCTTAAGCAAGGGTCTCAAACTGGCGGCCCCTCCAGCTGTTGCAAAACTACAAGTCCCATGAGGCATTGCAAGGCAGACCGTTACAAGCTTGACTCCCACAGGCATGATGGGACTTGTAGTTTTGCGACAGCTGGAGGGCCACCAGTTTGAGACCCCTGCTTTAAAGGCTCTATTCTGTACTATTGTCTGTTTTTGTGGGGGGGGGGGGGGTCTGCTTGTTTTTTCTGTCCTGACCCCAAACCCATCTCTTCTGACCCCAAACCCATCTCTCCATGAAATTTCATTGAGTAATAAACATTATTTTGTTCTGCTTTGAAAGTGACTGGCACCCATCTCTCTACATCTGTTGCTATGCCTAAAAACTACACCCTGAGGTAAAATGTCTTTCCACCCCGTCTCTGGGGGGTCGCCACCATGCCCCTGGGGGTCGGGGGTGCTTCACTGGTTTGTACAAAAACTGAGGCATGCTGGTGGTAGGAAGGGATTATTCTGGGCTGGCCTACAGTTTTTTTGTCCACTCCTCCTGTAGGCGGTAGTATAACCCAAAGGTCAAAGAATTCCTGTGCCCCTCCTCAATGGACAAAAAAAAAAGAAAAAAAGGGTTGTATGGCGAGTATGAAAATCCAATTTTATCCTCCATTTGGATTCAAGAGGGTACTGGGCCGGGGGCCCCCGGGGTCATTACCAATAACATATGTTGGGCTGGCGATTGTGGTTGGACCTCTATCCCGGGCTGGTGATTGTGGTTGAACCTCTATCCCGGGCTGGTGATTGTGGTTGGACCTCTATCCCGGGCTGGTGATTGTGGTTGAACCTCTATCCCGGGCTGGCGATTGTGGTTGGACCTCTATCCCGGGCTGGCGATTGTGGTTGAACCTCTATCCCGGGCTGGTGATTGTGGTTGGACCTATATCCCGGGCTGGTGATTGTGGTTGGACCTATATCCCGGGCTGGTGATTGTGGTTGGACCTATATCCCGGGCTGGTGATTGTGGTTGGACCTCTATCCCAGGCTGGTGATTGTGGTTGAACCTCTATCCCGAGCTAGTGATTGTGGTTAAACCTCTATCCAGGGCTGGTGTTTGTGGTTGAACCTCTATCCCAGGCTGGTGATTGTGGTTGGACCTCTATCCCGGGCTGGTGATTGTGGTTGAACCTCTATCCCGGGCTGGTGATTGTGGTTGAACCTCTATCCCGGGCTGGTGATTGTGGTTGAACTTCTATCCCGAGCTGGTGATTGTGGTTGAACCTCTATCCCGGGCTGGTGATTGTGGTTGGACCTGCAATCACTCCACACTCTACCGCTGTGCCCCCTGCTTCTGCCTCCAGTGCCATTGGTCCCTTCTGGGTTCATTGATGGCAAGTGGCATTCAACCCACTTCCTGTGAGCCCAGGCTTTTTATTGACTTGCCCCCTGCGAGGACATCATCACAAAATACTACTGGTCTGAGCACCACTCGTATATATCATTATGGTAATGGTTTCGTCCAGAAGGAAGGGCTGTTACAAGGAAGACGAGGAAGAGTCTGTGATGCCACCATACCAAGAGTTTTTTGTAAAAAAAAGAAGGGCAGGCTTTGGTGGGGTGGTATTGCTGAAGGAAGGGGTGGTATTGCTGAAGGAAGGGGTGGCCTATGGATGAAGTTACTCTATAAATCACTCAGTAGTAGGATATTAAAGATTGCCCATGTAGCTCTAGCCTAACTTAAGTGAAATAGTAAGATTGACTGTAGTCTATATCAGTGTTTCTCAACTCCAGTCCTCAAGGCGCCCCCGACAGGTCATGTTTTCAGGATTTCCCTCAGATGAAAACGGCTGTGGTATTTACTAAGGCAGTGAAACTGATCAAATCACCTGTGCAAAATAATGGAGAGCCTAAAACATGACCTGTTGGGGCGCCTTGAGGACTGGAGTTGAGAAACACTGGGCTATATCAATCCTGCGACGTTATCTCTATTAGCATTGAGGGGAAACTAGACATGACCACCACCATTGCTGACTTCTTATTTGAATAATAGATACCTGACCATCATGCTGATCCTCTGGCTTCAATACTTTAAATCAGTAACCCAGAACAAGTATGTAGATAAGGACTTCTAGTTTTCCTCCATGTTATACTCTATATCAGGGGTCTCCAAACTTTCTAAACAAAGGGCCGGTTTATTGTCTTCCAGACTTTAAGGGGACAGGACTGTGGCCAGCAGGGGTGGAAATTTTCCTGGCAGCAGTGGGAGTAAACATCACATTTGTTATTAGGGGAAGCAATAGTGCCCCATTGTTGGTATCATTGGGAGGAATAGTGCCCCATTGCTGGTGTCAGTGGGAGAAAGGGTGCCCCATTGCTAAGGTCAGTTGTCAGAATAGTGTCTCACAGTGGCGTCGCTAGGGGGTGGCTTTTGGGGCTATGTCCCCAAATCTGGGGCTCATAGCCCAGAGTCTCTGCAGGGGTCCCCAAGGGGAGGGGAGGCTCTCAGGGGACCCTGATGTAAGGGGGGGGGGGGCTCTCTGCGGACCCTGATTCAAGGGGGAGGCTCTCTGGGGACCCTGATTAAAGTGGAAGTAAACCCTTCCACATGACTTTGGCCTACAGGTAAGCCTAGATTAAGGCTTACCTGTAGGTCCAATAAATATCTCCTAAACCTACATGGTTTAGGAGATATTTAGCGATGAAAAGGCATCGCTGTCTACGGCGCATGCGCCGTAGACAGCGGCGCGCAGGCGCACTGAGTATGCCGCTCTCACGGCAATATGCCGATCTCGTGCGCATGCGCGGGAGTGACGTCATCACCGCTCCAGCGAATGATAGCGCTGGAGCGGCGAGACCCGGAAGTCACTCCGGCCCTGGATGGCGGCGAAGAAGATTGAAGATAAGGACCGCTTCGGGGGCTTCGTTTTCAGGTAAGTTTTTCATAATGAGCTAGTATGCTATGCATACTAGCTCATTATGCCTTTGCCTTGCAGGGTGTCTTTTTTTTTTTTTTTTTTTTTTTACAGAGGCTTTACTTCCTCTTTAAGGGATAGGCTCTCTGGGGACCCTGATTTAAGGGGAGGCTCTCTGGGGGACCCTGATTTAAGGGGGAGGCTCTCTGGAGACCCTGATTTAAGGGGGAGGCTCTCTGGGGACCCTGATTTAAGGGGGAGGCTCTCTGGGGACCCTGATTTAAGGGGGCTCTCTGGGGACCCTGATTTAAGGGGGAGGCTCTCTGGGGACCCTGATGTAAAGGGGGCTCTCTGGGGACCCTGATGTAAGGGGGAGGCTCTCTGGGGACCCTGATGTAAAGGGGGCTCTCTGGGGACCCTGATGTAAGGGAGGCTCTCTGGGGACCCTGATGTAAGGGGAGCTCTCTGGGGACCCTGATGTAAGGGGGGGCTCTCTGGGGACCCTGATTTAAGGGGTGCTCTCTGGGGACCCTGATTTAAGGGGGAGGCTCTCTGAGGACAAATACACACACACACACACACACACACGTATATTATATACATGTGTATGCCCGCCCAAGCGTATGACTTTCTTTACTACGCTGCTATGAGCTCTAGCCCAAGATCTTTTGTAGACCCAGCAACGCCCCTGGTTATGGTTGCCACCTCATCCTTTAAACCCGAACACATATGAATTACGCAGGTTCTGTGGCTGATTAAGGTGGTAATTAAACTCACTTGGTGACTTATCTGCATTTAATTAGCCTCAGAACCTGTGTAATTCAAAGGTGTTCGGGTTTAAAGGGATGAGGTGGCAACTCTACCCCTGGTGTCTCCTATCAGTGGGTGAAATAGTACCCCAAGGGCTGGATCAGAGCAAGCAAAGGGCTGAAGTTTGGAGACCACAGCTCTATATGGACAGAGGTATGTGGACATCTAACCATCACACACTTTCATGTGTTTGTTGGACTTTCCATTCCAAAACCATGGCCACTAATATTGAGTTGACACCCCTCCCCCTCACCACTGCTTTGCAACTATAACATCCTCCACTCTTTTGGGAAGACTTTCCAGAAAATTTGAGTGCTTGAGAATTTGTGCCCATTTGTGAGTTCAGGTACTAATAATGTTGGATAAGAAGACTAAGCTTTGGCCTTCCAATTCATCCCAAAGATGTGCCGTAGGGTTGAGGTCAGGGCTCTGTGAAGGACACCAGAGTTCCTACACACCAAACTGGTCCCACCATGTTTTTACGGAGCTGGCTTTCTACACAGGGGACCAGTCATGGTGGGACAGTAAAGGGTCCTACCCAAACTGTTATCACAAAGTTGGAAGAGCACAATTGTCTAAAATGTCTTTGTATGATGTAGTATTACCGGTACTCTTCACTGGAGACACCTGAACTCCATAATTTAGAAGATGTCCACATAATTCTTGTCATATAATGTACTTTACCTAATTGAAGCCAATGACTCAGTATAACAGCAATGGCTAGTCCACTTTATAAGTCATAAGTTATGAGCGATTTGCCTGTTCCCTGTATCCCTTGAAGACTTCAATGTCAAAATGTCCCTGATATAGTTCCTGGTTCTATTCCACCATCTTGAAGCTGTGATAATTTTTCTGCCCATCTAGGCATGTTAAATAGTTTGAAAATCCAGCAGGGATAGTGGGAACCCTTCAAAATGGGCACAGCAGGTGTACAGACCCAGGAACTCCGCACAGGGATGGTGGGAACCCCTCATAATGGGCACAGCGGGTGTACAGACCCGGGAACTCAGCACAAGGATGGTGGGAACCCCTCATAATGGGCACAGCGGGTGTACAGACCCAGGAACTCAGCACAGGGATGGTGGGAACCCCTCATAATGGGCACAGCAGGTGTACAGACCCGGGAACTCAGCACAGGGATGGTGGGAACCCCCTCATAATGGGCACAGCAGGTGTACAGACCCGGGAACTCAGCACAGGGATGGTGGGGACCCCTCATAATGGGCACAGTAGGTGTACAGACCCGGGAACTCAGCATAGGGATGGTGGGGACCCCTCATAATGGGCACAGCAGGGTGTACAGACCTGGGAACTCAGCACCGGGATGGTGGGAACCCCTCATAATGGGCACAGCAGTGGTACAGACCTGGGAACTCAGCACAGGGATGGTGGGGACCCCTCATAATGGGCACAGCAGTGGTACAGATCTGGGAACTCAGCACAGGGATGGTGGGGACCCCTCATAATGGGCACAGCAGTGGTACAGACCTGGGAACTCAGCACAGGGATGGTGGGGACCCATCATAATGGGCACAGCAGGTGTACAGACCCGGGAACTCAGCACAAGGATGGTGGGAACCCCTCATAATGGGCACAGCGGTGTACAGACCTGGGAACTCAGCACAGGGATGGTGGGAACCTCTCATAATGGGCACAGCAGTGGTACAGACCTGGGAACTCAGCACAGGGATGGTGGGGACCCCTCATAATGGGCACAGCAGTGGTACAGACCCGGAAACTCAGCACAGGGATGGTGGGAAGAGTGTCAGGGAAATAACAGAGCCAACTAAGATGGGCAAATATAAATTGTTTACATTCTAGAATGTATCTTTATCAGAACAATGTGAACGTGTTTCTTGAAGATGTCCAGGACCTGCACTCACATTGACTGGTGGCTCGTAGGAGGGACTTCAAGTGCAAATCCAGACTTAATGATTGTCTTATTTGTAACAATATAACGAGAAGTCTTATTTTGACAGAAGCAGCAATTTTTTGGTAAGATTTCTTTCCATTCGATATTTTCCAGATTATCATCCCTTTGCGGATAACGTTGCTTTCACCAGACTTGTATCATCACACTTGTATGTCCTCCAACCTTCCCAGAAGGTCCTCCTGATAAGCAACACGGAGCGGGGGTTACTCAGTCTCATTTGTAGAGCGCCATCCTCTTGGACTGGTACATGTACATATAGGCGTCACAGAAGAGGCGTTTGGCAACACCTTTCATCTCGCGGGGGTTTTGGTTGATGAGGTCTTTCAGCGGAGAGGCCAGGTAAGTGGCCACCTCTGGGCAGAGGCTGACTCGGGGGATGTTGTAGCCATTTTCGCTACCTGCAAGGACAACATGGCAGAAGGTTAAAGCTGGTTAAACTCACCAGAAAGCCGCGTGAGTGGGCCTTGCCCCAAAAGTGCCAACTAAATCGTGAGCGCTCAAGGGGTGAAAGGATACGATTCTGCAGTTCAAGGATTTAAAATTAATTCAGAAATTCCCATAGGAACAAATGATATTCATGGCTGGGAAATTTAGGAACAACCCTATAGAAATGCATCATCATTGTCCAATAAACTATTACAGACCTTACCACACCGTACTTATCCACTTTACCAACCGTTCCGTGTCCGCCACCCCACTCTGCCAATCCCTCCACTGGCTTCCACTCACCCAACGAATACAATTCAAAATACTAACAACGTACAACTCTGCCTCCACCCACCTAGCCTCATATCACAATCAAACTATTCTCTTCACTCCACCCAAAACCTCCTGCTTGCTAGATCCCTTGTTACCCTTCCATACTCACCTCCAGGACTTCTCCAGAGCCTCTTCCATGGAACACCCTAAACTAATTTCTGTCTCAATACCTCCTGCTCTCTAGCTCCCATGTCATCTCCTCTCATGCTCACCTGCAGGACTTCTCCAGAGCCTCTTTCGTGGAACCCCCTAAACTAATTTCTGTCCCAAAACCTCCTGCTCACTAGCTCCCTTGTTACCTCCTTCCATGCTCGTCTCCAGGGCTTCTCCAGAGTCTCTTTCATGCTCTGGAACTCCTTAACCTAAATTTCTGTCCCAATACCTCCCGCTCTCTAGCTTCCTTATTACCTCCTCCCATGCTCACCTCCAGGACTTCTCCAGAGCCTCTTCCATGGAACTCCCTAAACTAATTTCTGTCTCAATACCTCCCGCTCTCTAGCTCCCTTGTCACCTCCTCCCATGCTCACCTCCAGGACTTCTCCAGAGCCTCTTCCGTGGAAATCCCTAAACTAATTTCTGTCCCAAGACCTCCTGCTCTCTAGCTCCCATGTCATCTCCTCTCATGCTCACCTGCAGGACTTCTCCAGAGCCTAGCCCATATTCTGGAACTACTTAGCCTAATTTCTGTCCCAAGGCCTCCTACTCTTTAGCTCTCTTGTCACATCCTCCCATGCTCACTTCCAGGACTTCTCCCATCCTCTGGCACTCCCTAACATAAGTTCTGTCCCAAGACCTCCTGCTATAGCTCCCTTATTACCTCCTTCCATACTCTCCCCTCCAGGACTTCTCCAGAGCCTCTTCCATGGAACTCCCTAAACTAATTTCTGTCTCAATACCTCCCGCTCTCTAGCTCCCTTGTCACCTCCTCCCATGCTCACCTCCAGGACTTCTCCAGAGCCTCTTCCGTGGAAATCCCTAAACTAATTTCTGTCCCAAGACCTCCTGCTCTCTAGCTCCCATGTCATCTCCTCTCATGCTCACCTGCAGGACTTCTCCAGAGCCTAGCCCATATTCTGGAACTACTTAGCCTAATTTCTGTCCCAAGGCCTCCTACTCTTTAGCTCTCTTGTCACATCCTCCCATGCTCACTTCCAGGACTTCTCCCATCCTCTGGCACTCCCTAACATAAGTTCTGTCCCAAGACCTCCTGCTATAGCTCCCTTATTACCTCCTTCCATACTCTCCCCTCCAGGACTTCTCCAGAGCCTCTTCCATGGAACTCCCTAAACTAATTTCTGTCTCAATACCTCCCGCTCTCTAGCTCCCTTGTCACCTCCTCCCATGCTCACCTGTAGGACTTCTCCAGAGCCTCGCCCATATTCTGGAAATACTTAGCCTAATTTCTGTCCCAATACCTCCCACTCTTTAGCTTTCTTGTCACATCCTTCCATGCTCACTTCCAGGACTTCTCCCATTATCTGGCACACCTTAACATATTTTATGTCCCAAGACCTCCTGCTCTCCATCTCCCTTATTACCTCCTTCCATGCTCACCTCCAGGACTTCTCCAGAGCCTCTTCCATCCTCTGGAGCTCCTTAAACTCATTTCTGTCCCAATACCTCCTGCTCTCTAGCTTCCTTGCCACCTCCTCCCATGATCTTATTGACAGATACTTCACTCATCTAAAACACCCTTCACCCAGGAAGAGAAGGGCAGCTCATCTTTTTTTCTCTCTCCCGGCTCGAACAGATTTGCAGCATTTTTTTATTTCTGGGAAGCTGGTACCTTTTTGGCAGGTACTCGCTTCCCACTCAATCCTCTCCTAGCATGACTTTCGTCTGACCAACCTTCTCCTGTCCAGAGCCTCCTGGGACACATTACACAAGGCTGCGGGTTCAGTTTTACTGCACTGCCAGTCCTCAAGCAACCCCAGTGTAGAGCAGGGTGTGAGACATCATGAAGTCACTCTCAAATCCAAAATGGTGGCATGGAGATCCGAAGCCCAGCAAAGACTTGGCTGCCGGGGGGAAACCCGCCAAAGTTGTTCTTCAAAGATATTGGTTATCCATGGTTCTTGTGCCAGGAACAGCCATTCCATTTTCAAAATGCCCTCCCCACAAAAAAAAAAAAATCATACTGTAATTGCAGGGTAGGGGGTTGGTAAATCTTCCCCGGGTCCAATCCGGTAAGGTTTCAGAGAATCCAGTTTGAAATTTGGCAAACCAGAAGTTAGCAATGGATCCCACTGAAGTCTATGGGGAAGGGGGGGGGGGCAATCTTGTTAGATTCCACACATTTTTAGGGTTAATAGGCCAACTATTGTACAGAGAGGCAAAAAAAATGCCTTTTTATTGGCCCTTTCAAGCCTGCTTGCCATAGTTCAAAGGCTTTGCAGTGCATTCTGGTTTAAAAAAAATTCTCCTGGGCATATCTGACACAAGAAGGATCTGCATTAAACCCATAGTACTCTGTTTCCCCGAAAATAAGACCTAGCGTGATTGTCGGTGATGGCTGCAATATAAGCCCTACCCCCCAAATAAGCCCTAGATAAAGCCCTTGTAGGTCTTATTTTCAGGGTAGGGCTTATTTTGGGGGAAACAGGGTAGGGCTTATTTGGGGGGTAGGGCTTATATTGCAGCCATCACCGACAATCACGCTAGGTCTTATTTTGGGGGAAACAGGGTAGCAGTAAATCCAAAATCCATCACTTCCTTTGGGCTCAAATTTCATGCAGCCCTTGTTTCACCCTTTGGAAGCTTGTGACCTAAGGGCTGCAAATTCCTGAACAGACCACCTTCCTGGAGAACCTTTAAGTCTCAAATCCAAATGAAAAGCATAGCTCATGTATAGGTGCACACTGCGGGCCCGACTCACCCACCGCCATCTTGTATCTTTTGGTTTATTGGTGAGGCCTTCCTTGCCTGGTTTTCTTGGCTCTGTACCTTAGCCCATTGCCCAAGCATGGAAATCAAGAAAAATCCACAAGCCACAGCGGGTATAGAGGAGTGGGACCTCCGTGTAGAGATCTCACCATCAGACCCCTTTAAGTGAAATATGCCATTCAGTGGTTTATTACCGTATCGGTCCGCCATACTATCGAAGAACATCCAGCTTCCCTTCTCCACCCCGTACTTAACGAAAGACACGTAGTGACTGGTCTCTATACACAGCACAGCAAACAGTTCCAGAGTCTCCCGAGGGATCTTCTTTATCCCCGCACCTTTTGGGACGGTGTCTGGGATCTTTAGAGGGATGGGTATGTGATTTTTCCGCTTGTGATGGTTGTGAGCCTAGAAGATGAAAAGAAATGGAATCAGCCGCAGATGTGGGCACGCTAGAGAAACGGCATAATGACGTGTAACCCATACAGGGGCGTACCTAGAGCATTTGGCACCCGGGGCAGATCCTATATCTGGGCCCCCCCCCCAAACTTTAAAAATGTTTTGTGCTCCCCGCATACCTCTGCACCCCCCAATATCTTTTTGTCTCTACTGTGTACCCCCTCTCCACAACTGTACCTCTGGACCCCTTTACATTACACAGCCCCCCACAGCTGTGGACCCTTTTACACTACACATCTTCCCCACAGGTCTGGACCCCTGCACATTACACATTCCCCCCCCCCCCCCAGCTTGGGACCCCTGCACATTACACATTTCCCCCTAGCTCTAGACCCTTGCACATTACACATTGCCTGCCCCCCCCCCCAAGCTCAGGACCCCTGCACATTACACATTGCTGCCGCCCCCCCCCCAGCTTGGGACCCCTGCACATTGCCCCCCCCCCCAGCTTGGGACCCTTGCACACTGCCCCCCCAGCTCAGGACCTCTGCACACTGCCCCCCCAGCGCAGGACCCCTGCACACTGTACATCCTCCCCCAGCTCGGGACCCCTTCACATTGCGTCCCCCCCAGCTCGGGACCCCTGCACATTACACATTTCCCCCTAGCTCTAGAGCCTTGCACATTACACACTGCCCCCCCCCAGCTCAGGACCCCTGCACATTACACATTGCCCCCCCCCCCCCAAGCTCAGGAGCCCGGAACATTACACATTGCCCCCCTAGCTCGGGACCCCTGCACATTGCACGTTTCCCCCCCAGCTCGGGACCCCTGCACATTACACATTTCCCCCTAGCTCTAGAGCCTTGCACATTACACACTGCCCCCCCCCCCCAGCTCAGGACCCCTGCACATTACACATTGCCCCCCCCAAGCTCAGGAGCCCGGAACATTACACATTGCCCCCCTAGCTCGGGACCCCTGCACATTGCACGTTTCCCCCCCAGCTCGGGACCCCTGCACATTACACATTTCCCCCTAGCTCTAGAGCCTTGCACATTACACATTGCCCCCCCCCCCCCAAGCTCAGGACCCCTGCACATTACACATTGCCCCCCCCCAAGCTCAGGAGCCCGGAACATTACACATTGCCGCCACCCCCCCCCCCCCCCCCAGCTTTGGACCCCTGCACATTATGTCCCCCCAGAGCTCGTTGAAGATATTTGCCAGCACACCATGGAACAACACTGTGAAAGACCTAGCCGGGACAGAGGCTGTTGGAGGGGACTGAATGCGAGCCTATTGCCTTGCTATTATGGGCCCTGCCATTTGGGGGAACGGTGCTCTTTGAGCTGCATGCCTGCGGACCCCTGAGCTGGTGTTACTTGGATTCAGGTCCATGCTGGCCCCCCAAGACACAGACTCTGTATATGTATTTGCCATATTAGCAATAGACTGAATGACACTGTTGGGACACAAGCTGTCAGATGCTAATGTCATCAACTCCAGCCAGCCTGTCTGTTGTCTTGTATAATGCAAATGAGTAGTCTGGCTTGACACAGATTCTGAGGAGTATTTCACCTATTGTTGTATGTGCTAATTAACCCTGCAATTGAATGAAGGAGTCCAGTGTTGATTTAGATAATTAGCTCATGCTAATTAGGTCAGGTTTTTAGTCATCCGGCTGTATATATTTGTGTGACATCTCAAATAAAAGCTATTCCTGATGTACTCCAAGACTGGTGTCTAGTTCTTGGGGGTTCCTATAGCCAGATCCATTGGACTCAGGTTCCAGGACTTAGGAAGCATTTACGGCGGACACCTTGAGTAGAGGATCCGTCACAAACACAAATAGCATCCAAACCCCAAACCCCCAGCTCGGGACGCCTGCACACTACACATTGCACCCCATCCCCAGCTCTGGACCCCTGCACATTGCACATTGCCCCCCCAGCTCGGGACCCCTGCACATTGCACGTTTCCCCCCCAGCTCGGGACCCCTGCACATTGCACGTTGCCCCTCTCAGCTTGGGACCCCTGCACATTGCACGTTGCCCCCCCCCAGCTTAAGACCCCTGCACATTGCCCCCCCCCCCAGCTTGGGACCCCTGCACATTGCCCCCCAGCTCGCGACCCCTGCACATTACACATTGCCCCCCCCCCCCCCCAGCTCGGGCCCCCTGCACATTGCACGCTTCCCCCCAGCTTGGGATCCCTGCACATTACACGTTGACCCCCCCCAGCTTGGGACCCCTGCACATTACACATTGCCCCCCAGCTCGGGACCCCTGCACATTGCACGTTGCCCCCCCCAGCTCGGGACCCCTGCACATTACACAACTGAACCCATAATACTTACATTTCCAGAAGTCTTTGATTTCCTGCACACATAAGAAATGATATGCAGAAAAGGGACCACTGAGATCTACACTCTAGCACAACATGCCTCACTCCCTAGTATCCATGTCACCACTGAGATCTACACCCTACACCTCACTCCCCAGTATCCATGTCACCACCAAGATCTACACCCTACACCTCACTCCCCAGTATTCATGTCACCACTGAGATCTACACCCTACACCTCACTCCCCAGTATCCATGTCACCACTGAGATCTACACCCTACACCTCACTCCCCAGTATCCATGTCACCACTGAGATCTACACCCTACACCTCACTCCCCAGTATCCATGTCACCACTGAGATCTACAACCTACACCTCACACTCCCCAGTATCCATGTCACCACTGAGATCTACAACCTACACCTCACTGCCCAGTATCCATGTCATCACTGAGATCTACACCCTACACCTCACTCCCCAGTATCCATGTCACCACTGAGATCTACACCACACACCTCACTCCCCAGTATCCATGTCACCACCGAGATCTACACCCTACACCTCACTCCCCAGTATCCATGTCACCACTGAGATCTACACCCTACACCTCACTCCCCAGTATCCATGTCACCACTGAGATCTACACCCTACACCTCACTCCCCAGTATCCATGTCACCACTGAGATCTACACCGCACACCTCACTCCCCAGTATCCATGTCACCACTGAAATCTACACCCTACACCTCACTCCCCAGTATCCATGTCACCACTGAGATCTACACCCTACACCCTACACCTCACTCCCCAGTATCCATGTCACCACTGAGATCTACACCCTACACCTCACTCCCCAGTATTCATGTCACCACTGAGATCTACAACCTACACCTCACACTCCCCAGTATCCATGTCACCACTGAGATCTACAACCTACACCTCACTGCCCAGTATCCATGTCATCACTGAGATCTACACCCTACACCTCACTCCCCAGTATCCATGTCACCACTGAGATCTACACCACACACCTCACTCCCCAGTATCCATGTCACCACTGAGATCTACACCCTACACCTCACTCCCCAGTATCCATGTCACCACTGAGATCTACACCCTACACCTCACTCCCCAGTATCCATGTCACCACTGAGATCTACACCCTACACCTCACTCCCCAGTATCCATGTCACCACTGAGATCTACACCGCACACCTCACTCCCCAGTATCCATGTCACCACTGAAATCTACACCCTACACCTCACTCCCCAGTATCCATGTCACCACTGAGATCTACACCCTACACCCTACACCTCACTCCCCAGTATCCATGTCACCACTGAGATCTACACCCTACACCTCACTCCCCAGTATTCATGTCACCACTGAGATCTATACCCTACACCTCACTCCCCAGTATCCATGTCACCACTGAGATCTACACCCTACAACTCACGTCCCAGTATCCATGTCACCACTGAGATCTACACCCTACACCTCACTCCCCAGTATCCATGTCACCATCGAGATCTACACTGCACACCTCACTCCCCAATATCCATGTCACCACCGAGATCTACACCCTACACCTCACTCCCCAGTATCCATGTCACCACTGAGATCTACACCCTACACCTCACTCCCCAGTATTCATGTCACCACTGAGATCTACACCCTACACCTCACTCCCCAGTATCCATGTCACCACTGAGATCTACACCCTACACCTCACTCCCCAGTATTCATGTCAATACTGAGATCTATACCCTACACCTCACTCCCCAGTATCCATGTCACCACTGAGATCTACACCCTAAACCTAACTCCCCAGTATCCATGTCACCACTGAGATCTACACCCTACACCTCACTCCCCAGTATCCATGTCACCACTGAGATCTACACCCTACAACTCACGTCCCAGTATTCATGTCACAACTGAGATCTACACCCTACACCTCACTCCCCAGTATCCATGTCACCAATGAGATCTACACCCTACACCTCAGTCCCCAGTATCTATGTCACCACTGAGATCTACACCCTACACCTCACTCCCCAGTATCCATGTCACCATGAGATCTACACCCTACACCTCATGCCCCAGTATCCATGTCACCACTGAGATCTACACCCTACACCTCACTCCCCAGTATCCATGTCACCACTGAGATCTACACCGCACACCTCACACCCCAGTATCCATGTCACCACCGAGATCTACACCCTACACCTCACTCCCCAGTATCCATGTCACCACTGAGATCTACACCCTACACCCTACACCCTACACCTCACTCCCCAGTATCCATGTCACCACTGAGATCTACACTGCACACCTCACTCCCCAGTATCCATGTCACCACTGAGATCTACACCCTACACCTCTACACTGCACACCTCACTCCCCAGTATCCATGTCACCACTGAGATTTACACCTCACTCCCCAGTATCCATGTCACAACTGAGATCTACACCCTACACCTCACTCCCCAGTATCCATGTCACCACTGAGATCTACACCCTACACCTCACTCCCCAGTATCCATGTCACCACTGAGATCTACACCCTACACCTCACTCCCCAGTATCCATGTCACCACTGAGATCTACACCTCACTCCCCAGTATCCATGTCACCACTGAGATCTACATCCTACACCTCACTCCCCAGTATTCATGTCACCACTGAGATCTACACTGCACACCTCACTCCCCAGTATCCATGTCACCACTGAGACCTACACCTCACTCCCCAGTATCCATGTCACCACTGAGATCTACACCCTAAACCTCACTCCCCAGTATCCATGTCACCACTGAGATCTACACTGCACACCTCACTCCCCAGTATCCATGTCACCACTGAGATCTACACCTCACTCCGCAGTATCCATGTCACCACTGAGATCTACACCCTACACCTCATGCCCCAGTATCCATGTCACCACTGAGATCTACACCTTACACCTCACTCCCCAGTATCCATGTCACCACTGAGATCTACACCTCACTCCCCAGTATCCATGTCACCACTGAGATCTACACCCTACACCTCACTCCCCAGTATCCATGTCACCAATGGGATTTGTACTCCAGTACACACACCTCACTCCCCAGTGTCTAGGTCACCACTGAGATCTACATCCTACACCTCACTCCCCAGTATTCATGTCACCACTGAGATCTACACCCTACACCTCACTCCCCAGTATCCATGTCACCACTGAGATCTACACCCTACACCTCACTCCCCAGTATTCATGTCACCACTGAGATCTACACCGGACACCTCACTCCCCAGTATCCATGTCACCACTGAGATCTACACCCTACACCTCACTCCCCAGTATCCATGTCACCACTGAGATCTACACCTCACTCCCCAGTATCCATGTCACCACTGAGATCTACATCCTACACCTCACTCCCCAGTATTCATGTCACCACTGAGATCTACACTGCACACCTCACTCCCCAGTATCCATGTCACCACTGAGACCTACACCTCACTCCCCAGTATCCATGTCACCACTGAGATCTACACCCTACACCTCACTCCCCAGTATCCATGTCACCACTGAGATCTACACCCTAAACCTCACTCCCCAGTATCCATGTCACCACTGAGATCTACACCCTAAACCTCACTCCCCAGTATCCATGTCACCACTGAGATCTACACCTCACTCCGCAGTATCCATGTCACCACTGAGATCTACACCCTACACCTCACTCCCCAATATCCATGTCAGCACTGAGATCTACACCCTACACCTCACTCCCCAGTATTCATGTCACCACTGAGATCTACACCCTACACCTCACTCCCCAGTATCCATGTCAGCACTGAGATCTACACCCTACACCTCACTCCCCAATATCCATGTCACCACTGAGATCTACACCGGACACCTCACTCCCCAGTATCCATGTCACCACTGAGATCTACACCCTACACCTCACTCCCCAGTATCCATGTCACCACTGAGATCTACACCCTACACCTCACTCCCCAGTATCCATGTCACCACTGAGATCTACACCCTACACCTCACTCCCCAGTATCCATGTCACCACTGAGATCTACACCCTACACCTCACTCCCCAATATCCATGTCACCACTGAGATCTACACCACACACCTCTCTCCCCAGTATCCATGTCACCACTGAGATCTACACCCTACACCTCACTCCCCAGTATACATGTCACCACTGAGATCTACACTGCACAACTCACTCCCCAGTATACATGTCACCAATGGGATTTGTACTCCAGCACACACACCTCACTCCCCAGTGTCCAGGTCACCAGTGAGTTGCACTCCAGTACACCCATGTCCCTCCCCAATGTCCATATCACAAGTGAGATTGTTACTCCAGGAAGGTAAAATATAAAACAGATTAAGATTCACACCGAATATGATGATACCCATTGTGTTCTACCTGCTGACAGCAGAGGTCGCAGTATTGCTTCAGGCCCTGCTGGGAGAGGAGGTCATCCTTGAAACAATCAGAACATTCATAGACGGCCAATTGTCCACACACGATGCACTCCCGGGGATCTGCCAGAGACATAATGTAATGGTATATATGCAGAATCCTAACTCTATACAATGGTATATTCACAGGATCCCACTTCTATATTGAGGGAAACAATGCAACGATATATATATATAATCCCACTTCTATACAGATCTGTGTGATCAGTTTCCCTTCCTCCCCATTCAAAATGTAACATTATATATATATATATATATATATATATATATATATATATATATATATATATATATATACACATACACACACATTTATAAACATATAAAACTTATACCAAGCTGAACTCCAGGGTAAATTCAAGGGGCTTATCCCTCGCTCCTGTAGGCTCCTCTCTTCCATACGATGATCCCCCTGAGGCCACTCTGTCGGTCGCCCTTCGATGTCATACAATGCAGGGGCACCAGTCCTGCATCGTAAGTCAGGACCCGAGGGCCCTCCCACATCCCGAAGCATCAGAGGAAAGAGGAGAGCAGGATAAAGTACATAAAACTGACTAACCCCCCCCCCCCCGCCACCCGTGTAACACATATGTGTGGCAGCAAAGAGGGTGGGCTATAACACCCACATGCTGCGCATAGGCGTCCATGGGCAGCTATGGCTTCTGTTCTATGATCGCGCCCACGGTGTGCCCCCCGCAGAGTGACTGAGCTGTCATAGACAGCGCTCTGTCGCTAGACATAATTGGGAGCAGGCAGGATGGGCTACTGATCATGTGACCACTGTAACAGCCAATCACCATAAACACCTGATCAGGAAGTCTGCCCCGCTCCACCCCCCCCCCTCCTGGACGTGAAGAACCATTCATTGGAAGCGTTAGTTCTTCATCTCTGACACCACCCTTACACCGTGAATGAAGATGGCCGCAGTGATGCCCCACCAGGGGCGGGTCCATGGAACTCTGTCCATGTCCTCAGTCTTCCAGGTTGTATGATGCCGGGTGTAATTCACAATGAAGACTGAGGACATCTAGTGGTGAAAATGAATTACTGGGGGGGTTGGCAGTTCAGGATTTAAAGTAGAGTGCCCACAAAAAAAAAAAAATTAAAAGTCAGCAGCTACAAATACGGCAGCTGCTGACTTTTAAGAATCGGACACTTACCTGTCCCAGGGTCCAGCGATGCGGGGAACGAGCCCCCCCCTTGTTCCCCGCTCCGCTCGCGGCGCCGGCATTCTTAATGTGGGAACCCGGCTGTGGCTTCACAGCCGGGCACCCACTGCGCATGCGCGAGCGGCGCCGTGCGCCGTGATTCGACGCTCACTCATCTGGGACACATGACAGGTCCCAGATGACTGTGCGGCGCCTAGGGGAAGTGATGTTTAGCCCGGGCAATGAAGGTGGCAGACTACGAGGGACCCCCTAGCAACAGGCATTTAGAGGTGAGTAAAAATTATTTTTGTTCCAATTATTTTTTTTTTTTATGATTTTTAAGCCACATTTTTTTTTTTGGTGGCAACCCCACTTTAAGTCTGCATTTACACAACAGCGGTGTGCGAACGTGTGCAAAATCTCGTGTTTATCAAATGTTTAAAAAAAGCGCGTTGAGTTTGCAGTGCCATTTATTGTTAATGACACCCTAAAACGTGCAAAACAGACGCACGAGAAACGCAGCAAAATGCGTGGAAAAAAAAAAGCACAAAGCTTGAAAAAGGGGCATGAGCTGCTTTGCCGCACGTCGGGGCAAATCATTGAAATAAATGAACTGCCCGAGGTGTGTGGGGCGAAAGCGAACTCTCGCGCGGCGCGATTTTGCACACGTTCAGGAGAATGCTACAGTATATTGTGAACAATATGTATGGAACGGCACATTTTTTTGCAATTTTCTGTGCCACGTCCAGTATTAAACTAACAAGCAGAAAGACCCCTATTTGGTGGACTTTTGAGGCACGTACAATAAGTAGAAATGTATAGAGTATATAAAGAATTTATTAACCACTTCAGCCCCGGACCAATTGTCAGCCAAAGGACCAGGCCCCTTTTTGCGATTCGGCACTGCGTCGCTTTAACTGACAATTGCGCGGTTGTACGACGTGGCTCCAAAACAAAATTGGCGTCCTTTTTTTTTCCCACAAATAGAGCTTTCTTTTGGTGGTATTTGATCGCCTCTGCGGTTTTTATTTTTTGCGCTATAAACAAAAATAGAGCGACAATTTTGAAAACAATGCAATATTTTTTGCTTTTTGCTATAATAAATATCCCCAAAAAAATATATAAAAAAACATTTTTTTCCTCAGTTTAGGCCGATACGTATTCTTCTACATATTTTTGGTAAAAAAAATCGCAATAAGCGATTATTGATTGGTTTGCGCAAAAGTTATAGCGTTTACAAAATAGGGGGATAGTTTTATAGCATTTTTATTAATATTTTTTTTTTTACTAGTAATGGCGGCGATTAGCGATTTTTATTGTGACTGCGACATTATGGCGGACACATCGGACATTTTTGACACATTTTTGGGACCATTGTCATTTATACAGCAATCAATGCTATTTAAATGCACTGATTCCTGTATAAATGACAGTTGTAGTGAAAGAGTTAACCACTAGGGGGCGGGGAGGGGTTATGGCTGTGACGTGTGTGTTTTTTTTTACATTAGGGGGCGGGGCTGACGTCTGACGTCATTGATCGGCTTTCCCCGATGACCGGGAACAGCCAATCAATGACAGTCAGAGTAGGAAGCGCGGGGAGAGGTTTGTTTACACAGACCTCTCCCCGTTCTTCAGCTCTGTGACCCGATCGCGGGACACCAGCGGCGATCGGGTCCGCTGGTCCCGCGGCCGGGGTCACGGAGCTCCCGACCGGGTCGCGAGCGCGCCGCTGGCGGCGCGCGCGCGACCCACAGGCAGGCAAATGCAAAATCACTTTTATATACGTGATTTTGCCTGCCCGTGCCATTCTGCCGCAGTATATCTGCGTGAGGCGATCGGGAAGCGGTTAAATTGTAAATATCGTAAAAACATAAAACAAAAAGGAACGTTTTAGACAGAGTAGTCACCAATTTGTACAGTACAGTAATTTATGATACTTTAACACCCCTACGCGTTTCGGAAGTGCCCACGTCTCCTTCCTCAGGGGTGAGTATTTTGCAACAGACAATTCTATTCAAGAAATAAACAACATGTATTAGAACATAAACCCAGATATGCATATTCATATACATTCTATAGATTTATATAAGTAGCACACTTACATATTCAAATGGTGTACTAGGCAAACATTCCAAAGTATTGATAGTTAAAACCAATAGAGCAAGGCAGACATGTCAGGCGATTTCTTAGCTTCAAAAGCTCCCAAAAAAGAGATAATATACCAGAATATTTAGCATTTAAGCCAAATCGTATTTAGAGTATTGTGCTGCTGATGGAAAAAGGGAGAACTTTGAACCCCTTTTTTCCATTTGCCATATCTGGGTTTATGTTCGAATTCATGTTGTTTATTTCTTGAATAGAATTGTCTGTTGCAAAATACTCACCCCTGAGGAAGGAGAGGTGGGCGCTTCCGAAACGCGTAGGGGTGCTAAAGTATCATAAATTACTGTACTGTACAAATTGGTGACTACTTTGTCTAAAACATTCCTTTTGTTTTATGTTTTTACGATATTTACAATTTATTAAAATCTTTATATACTCTATACATTTCTACTCATTGTATGTGCCTCAAAAGTCCACCAAATAGGGGTCTTTCTGCTTGACAGTATATTGTGAAGGTGAATATCGCAGCCAGAGCCGCTCATTTTTATTTTAGCTACTTTATTAATTAAAAAAAAAAAGAAAGAAAAAAATAATATCTTGTGAATCGGTTATATATGATAATCGAATGAAAGTGAGGTTTTCCGGGAACTCACTATCGAGCAGCAGATCTGTGATGTCCAATTCCAGGGAGGGAGCAATTTTACTGAACATCTTGTAATCCTTCCCGAACCGCGGCATCTGGATGATGAAACACGACGGGACCTGCGAATGTGAAAAAAAACACGCTCTGTGATTGGATACGGTGCCCCCTGTGATCCACTATACCAGTACTGGTCTCCAAACTGTGACTGTTTGCTTTTATTTATCCCTGGAGCAATATTCCATCCACCGAAACCAATAATAGGACACAATTCCCCCCCCCCCCCACTGACACCAATGATGGGGCACTATTCCTCCTACTGACACCATTGATGGGGCACTATTCCTCCCCGACACCAATGATGGGACACTATTCTTCCCACTGACACCAATGATGGGACACTATTCTTCCCACTGACACCAATGATGGGCACTATTCCTCCCACTGACACCATTGATGGGACACTATTCCTCCCACTGACACCATTGATGGGGCACTATTCCTCCCACTGACACCATTGATGGGGCACTATTCCTCCCACTGACACCATTGATGGGGCACTATTCCTCCCACTGACACCATTGATGGGGCACTATTCCTCCTACTGACACAATTGATGGGGCACTATTCCTCCCACTGATACCAACAATGGGACACTATTCCTCTCACTGACACCATTGATGGGGCACTATTCCTCCCACTGATACCAACAATGGGACACTAGTCCTCCCACTGATACCAATGATGAAGCACTATTCCTCCCACTGATACCAATGATGGACACTATTCCTCCCACTGACACCAATGGTGGGGCACTATTCCTCCCACTGACACCATGATGGGGCACTATTCCTCCCACTGACACCAATGATGGGGCACTATTCCTCCCACTGATACCAATGATGGGGCACTATTCCTCCCACTGATACCAATGATGAAGCACTATTCCTCCCACTGATACCAATGATGGGACACTATTCCTCCCACTGACACCAATGGTGGGGCACTATTCCTCCCACTGACACCAATGATGGGGCACACTATTCCTCCCACTGACACCAATGATGGGGCACTATTCCTCCCACTGATACCAATGATGGGGCACATTCCTCCCACTGATACCAATGATGGGCACTATTCCTCCCACTGATACCAATGATGGGGCACTATTCCTCCCACTGATACCAATGATGGGGCACTATTCCTCCCACTGATACCAATGATGGGGCACTATTCCTCCCACTGACACCAACGATGGGGCACTATTCCTCCCACTGACACCAATGATGGGGCACTATTCCTCCACTGATACCAATGATGGGGCACTATTCCTCCCACTGATACCAATGATGGGCACTATTCCTCCCACTGATACCAATGATGGGGCACTATTCCTCCCACTGATACCAACAATGGGACACTAGTCCTCCCACTGATACCAACAATGGGACACTAGTCCTCCCACTGATACCAACGATGGGGCACTATTCCTACCACTGATATCAATGATGGGACACTATTCCTCCCACTGACACCATATATGGGGCATTGTTTACTCCCACTGATGCCAAGACATTTTTTATTCCCAATGGGCACAGCCCCCCCCCCCCTAAGGTTTGGGGGACAGTAAACTAACCCTTTGTTTAGAAAGTTTGGAAAACCCTGCTGTATACTGTGATCCTAGTGTGGGTATGTCCACCATACAGAAAAGTTACACTATGGAGTTTATGTACAAAACATTTGTTGTGCGGATGTGACAAACATCTTCCCATATAGAACAAAAATCACTGCATTTCCTCTAATATATATATATATATATATATATATATATATATATATATATATATATAGTTCCTACATTGTCAGCGCCACCTAGTGTCCATAATGCATTTTTTTCCCCATAAATAACTTAAAGAGGAGCTGCAGTCGGCTCACATAATTTGTAATAAAAACATCTTTTCCATTCTGAAGCTTCCCTCCAACCACTTTGCATATTATTTTATATATACACAGTGATTCTGTACTTGCCAAATATGCTGCAGAAATAATTCTCCCTCCATTAAGTCTGGCTGCAGACATGGGATTCCACTACCTTTTCATTTAGTTTAGTATATTCGTTCAAATTTTCAGAACGATTCGAATTCGGATTAGAATAGCTGGTTGCTAAGGAGCGGGGCCGGGAAGCCGACCGCCGTGTCATTAGCAACCGGTGACTCATCAGCTGTCAGCGGGCCTCCCCACTGACAGCTGAAATGTAAATAGAAGAATGCCGGCAATAGAAAATTCAGAAAAAAAAAAAAAAAACAGCGTGGGGTCCCCCCCACCCCAATCCATACAAGGACCTTCAGGTCTGGTATGGAGTTTTGGGGGAACCCCACGCCAAAATAAAATTAAAAAAAACAGCATGGGGTCCCCCCACCCCAATCCATACAAGCCGCCGGTCAAGGCACGGGCCCTTTAGCAACGGCACGATCGTGCCCTTTCTTCAGTGCGCATGCGCTGATGACGTATATGCGTATATGGTAAATATCTCCAAAACCGTGCAGGTTTAACCACTTCCTGACTGCCTCACGCCGATATACGTCAGCAGAATGGCACGGCTAGGCAAAACCACGTATAGGTACGCGACCCGGTCGGGAGCTCCATGACCACGGCCGCGGGACCAGCGGACCCGATCGCCGCCGGTCGGGTCACGGAGCTGAAGAACGGGGAGAGGTCTGTGTAAACAAACCTCTCCCTGCGCTTCCTACACTGCCTGTCATTGATCGGCTGTTCCCTGTCATCGGGAAAGCCGATCAATGACGTCAGACGTCAGCCCCGCCCCCTAATGTAAAAAAAAAAACACACACGTCACAGACCATAACCCCTCGCCGCCCCCTAGTGGTTAACTCTTTCACTGCCAGTGTCATTTATACAGAAATCAATGCATTTAAATAGCACTGATTTCTATATAAATGACAATGGTCCCAAAAATGTGTCAAAAATGTCCGATGTGTCTGCCATAATGTTGCAGTCACAATAAAAATCGCTGATCGCCGCCATTACTAGTAGTAAAAAAAAAAATATTAATAAAAAAGCTATAAAACTATCCCCTATTTTGTAAACGCTATAACTTTTGCGCAAACCAATCAATAAATCGCTAATTGCGATTTTTTTTTTTTACCAAAAATATGTAGAAGAATACGTATCGGCCTAAACTGAGGGAAAAAAATGTTTTTTTATATATTTTTTTGGGATATTTATTATAGCAAAAAGTAAAAAATATTGATTTTTTTTCAAAATTGTTGCTCTATTTTTGTTTATAGCGCAAAAAATAAAAAACGCAGAGGCGATCGAATACCACCAAAAGAAATCTCTATTTGTGGGAAAAAAAAGGACGCCAATTTTGTTTGGGAGCCACGTCGCACGACCGCGCAATTGTCAGTTAAAGCGACGCAGTGCCGAATCGCAAAAAAGGGGCCTGGTCCTTTGGCTGCCAATTGGTCCGGGGCTGAAGTGGTTAAGAGATATTTCCAGTACCTACAGGCAAGTCTTACTATAGGCTTACCTGTAGGTAAACGTGGTGTAACAGGGTTTACAACCACTTTAAACATTGTGCTAAAGCAACGACAGCTGGAAACTGGTCTTAAAGCGGAAGTAAACCCCCCTATCGTTTTCAGCCAAGGAAGCTGCCATCTTTGCCTCTGTTTAATCTTCAACTGCCACGGTGCTGCACATGTGATCCGTTATGACACCAGCCATTGGATGGTTTGACTGTTTGGTTGAGAGCACAGCCAATGTGCAGTTAGCATTCACGGCATGCCTTTTTTTTTTAGACTGTTAAATCGATGGGTTTACTTCCGCTTTAAGAGGCAACGAGAAATGTCCTTGCTAGCACACTTTTCAGATATACTTTCCCCCCCGGTGAGTCGCTGACTTAGAACATATAGTAAGTAGCCAGGAAAGTTAGGACTCCCAACTTGACCACGTCAGTGACTGACTAGGTAGTGAAGGAAGGGTGAGGGTGACAAAGCCTGCCCCCTCACAAACAAGGCCATATTACTTTCCCTTTAAATACATGGGACCGCCCCCCCCCCCCCCATCATTATCTGCTAGGTGCGCTCACCTCGGCCAGCTTGAGGTTGGAGTGGTGGAAGGACTGCTCCAAAAGCTGCTGGACGTTGGGAACCATCATTTCCTGCTGCTTCTCTATGAAGATCTGGTAGCAGTAACACTCCTGGACACCTTGATCCTTCGACCTGTGGGGGGGGGGGGGGGGGTTGGAAGACCACAAAATGACAAGAGGAATAAACTGTCCAAAACAATGGCACCGCCAAGGAAACAACAATGTGCTGTATGCAATGGCACCGCCAAGGAAACAACAATGTGCTGTATGCAATGCCACCGCCAAGGAAACAACAATGTGCTGTATGCAATGCCACCGCCAAGGAAACAACAATGTGCTGTATGCAATGCCACCACCAAGGAAACAACAATGTGCTGTATGCAATGGCACCGCCAAGGAAACAACAATGTGCTGTATGCAATGGCACCGCCAAGGAAACAACAATGTGCTGTATGCAATGCCACCGCCAAGGAAACAACAATGTGCTGTATGCAATGCCACCGCCAAGGAAACAACAATGTGCTGTATGCAATGCCACCGCCAAGGAAACAACAATGTGCTGTATGCAATGCCACCGCCAAGGAAACAACAATGTGCTGTATGCAATGCCACCACCAAGGAAACAACAATGTGCTGTATGCAATGGCACCGCCAAGGAAACAACAATGTGCTGTATGCAATGGCACCACCAAGGAAACAACAATGTGCTGTATGCAATGCCACCGCCAAGGAAACAACAATGTGCTGTATGCAATGCCACCGCCAAGGAAACAACAATGTGCTGTATGCAATGCCACCGCCAAGGAAACAACAATGTGCTGTATGCAATGCCACCACCAAGGAAACAACAATGTGCTGTATGCAATGGCACCGCCAAGGAAACAACAATGTGCTGTATGCAATGGCACCGCCAAGGAAACAACAATGTGCTGTATGCAATGGCACTGCCAAGGAAACAACAATGTACTGTATGCAATGCCACCACCAAGGAAACAACAATGTACTGTATGCAATGGCACCACCAAGGAAACAACAATGTACTGTATGCAATGCCACCACCAAGGAAACAACAATGTACTGTATGCAATGGCACCGCCAAGGAAACAACAATGTACTGTATGCAATGCCACCGCCAAGGAAACAACAATGTGCTGTATGCAATGCCACCGCCAAGGAAACAACAATGTGCTGTATGCAATGCCACCGCCAAGGAAACAACAATGTGCTGTATGCAATGCCACCACCAAGGAAACAACAATGTGCTGTATGCAATGGCACCGCCAAGGAAACAACAATGTGCTGTATGCAATGGCACCGCCAAGGAAACAACAATGTGCTGTATGCAATGGCACTGCCAAGGAAACAACAATGTACTGTATGCAATGCCACCACCAAGGAAACAACAATGTACTGTATGCAATGCCACCACCAAGGAAACAACAATGTACTGTATGCAATGCCACCGCCAAGGAAACAACAATGTACTGTATGCAATGCCACCGCCAAGGCAAAGGACATCTTTTGTTTCTCTTTTTGTTTTTCTTTTGTAATTTCTTTGGCCAGAGTGTCAATGCAGCATAGAGGAGGTAGGTGAGTGGCTCACATAGCCTACAACATCTTCCTCTTCCCAGGCACAGATCAGCCAGCATTGATAAAGTTCGCTCTTCCTTCTCCTCTGCTAATCCCACCATACCCCTCGAACGCATGTAGCTAAGAGCAGGGCTGCTGATAGAAATCATGGGGCCCCGTACAGCCTAACTGACGGGGCCCAGTTCAGCTCAACCCCATGCCGCCAATGCCATATTGTGCTGCAGACAGTGCCACCCATGCCTCCAATGGAATAATACCATTGGCAGCATGGGTGGCACTGTCTCTGCAGGCAGCACATGCGTTATGGCATTAGCGTCATGGGTGGCACTGTCTGCAGCACATTTACGTCATTGGCGGCATGGGTGGCGCTGTCTGCAGCACATTACGGCATTGGTGGCACTGTCTGCAGCACATTACGGCATTAGCGTCATGGGTGGCACTGTCTGCAGCACATTTACGGCATTGGCGGCACTGTCTGCAGCACATTTACGTCATTGGCGGCATGGGTGGCACTGTCTGCAGCACATTTACGGCATTGGCGGCATGGGTGGCACTTTCTGCAGCACATTACGGCATTGGCGGCATGGGTGGCACTGTCTGCAGCACATTACGGCATTGGTGGCACTGTCTGCAGCACATTACGGCATTAGCGTCATGGGTGGCACTGTCTGCAGCACATTTACGTCATTGGCGGCATGGGTGGCACTGTCTGCAGCACATTTACGTCATTGGCGGCATGGGTGGCACTGTCTGCAGCACATTACGGCATTAGCGTCATGGGTGGCACTGTCTGCAGCACATTTACGTCATTGGCAGCATGGGTGGCACTGTCTGCAGCACATTTACGGCATTAGCGTCATGGGTGGCACTGTCTGCAGCACATTTACGTCATTGGCGGCATGGGTGGCACTGTCTGCAGCACATTACGGCATTGGTGGCACTGCCAATGCCATAATGTATAGATGCTGCAGTAGTAGTAGATCTTGAACCCCCCCCCAACCAAGCACACACCTGTGTAATTGTTAGCTGGGCCCCAGTCACTTCCTCCATGATCCTGCTGCTGCCTTAACTTGAGGGTCCACAAACTAGTTAGCATCTGCCAATGTCCTCTGCCTACTGCAGCCGCCGCTCGCCTGTCGCCTCACTGCCAGTGCTACTGCTAAATCTCACGCGGAGAGAGAGGAATTACTCCGCGGCACCACCAGGGGGACGGGACGCATTGACACTACAGAGGACGCGCTGGCCGGGATGAGTAGATAAATACAAGCAATAGTCCCTCCCCAGCCGCCACCTAATCATGATTATATTTATCAGTTAAAAAAACGTAGAATGTACGGGGGGGGTTTGGTTAGGTGGTAGGCTGGGTGTGGAGGATGGTGTGGTATGGTGCTGAACGTAAGGCACTCTGATCACTCGCTGGAGGATTTTTTATTTATATTTTTACATTAAATTGCTTATCTGTTCAGGTTGCCCGGGCCCCCCTGCTGGTCGGGCCCAGTACAACAGGGCCAGTTGTACTGGCCCATCAGCGGCCCTGGCTGAGGGCTGAAGCTATTATTTTAGTTGAAAAACAGCTGAAGGTGTCTTGTAGCTCTGCATTTGGTCCTGCTGTCAAATTGTCCCGCCACTGGACAATTTTTGCGCAACCTTATCTGAGGTCTGAAGTTCAATTTTTTTTTTTTGCAGAAAACAGCTGCCCGTTTCTTGTGTCTTCAACATTTGAGTCTTCTCAAATACTCCTGCATTTAAGGGCTGAAGCTCTCATTTTCAGCAAACACCTGCCTGGGTCTTGGGCCTACACATCTGTCATTGCTGCAAAACCGTCCTGCCACTGGACAATTTTTGCACAACTTTATCGGAGGACTGAAGTTCAGCTGCCCGTTTCTTGTGTCTCCACATTTGAGTCGGCTCTCTCTGATGCAGAAAATGCTCCCACCCCCGGGTCAATTTCTACGAAACTATACCCGAGGACCATAGCTGTAATAGATTTTTGAAAATATTACAGATCTGCTTAACTCTGAATAATGCGCTTTACCCAATGGCCTTACTTTTTCCAATTTTCGAATTCCGAATTTTCAAAATTCGGAAATTAAAAAATAAAAAAATACTAATTTGAAAGGAAATTCCAATACCTTTAATTTAATATTTTATTGTTAGTTATTTTGGGTTTTTGAATTTTCAGATTTTCATTCTTATTTTTGGATTTTCAAATTTTCAAATTTTTGAATTTCCAAATTTTAGAAATTCCACATTTTTGAATTTCCAAATTTTTGAATTTCCAAATTTTTGAATTTCCAAATTTTAGAAATTCCAAATTTTAGAAATTCCAAATTTTTGAATTTCCAAATTTTTGAATTGTCTAATTTCCAAATTTTCGAATTTTTGCATTTTCAAATTTATGAATTTTCGAATTTAAAAATTTCCGACATTCTGAATTTCCGACATTCTGAACTTCAGAAATTTTGAACTTCAGAAATTCAAAATTTCAGAATTTTAATTTTCAAAAATTCGAAATTTTCAGAGATTCAGAATGTCGAAAATTCAAAAATTTCGGAAATTCAGAATGTCGGAGATTCAGAATGTCGGAAATTCAAAAATTTCGGAAATTCAAAAATTTCGGAAATTCAAAATTTCGGAAATTCAAAAATTCGAAATTTCATAAATTTGAAAATTTGGAAATTTGAAGATTTGGAAATTTGAAAATCAGAAAATTTGGAAATTTGAAAATTTGGAAATAAGAACGAAAATCTGAAAATTCAAAAACCCAAAATAACTAACAATAAAATATTAAATTAAAGGTATTGGAATTTCCTTTCAAATTTGTATTTTAAAATTTTTTAAATTTCCGAATTTCAAAAATTCAAAAATTAATTCGAAAATGTGAAAATTCCGAAATGTGATAATCCAAATTTTCGGAATTTCTGAAAAAAGCAAAAAAAAAAAAACGAATGAAACGAAAAAGAACACATTTTTTGTCAGCGCACATGTCTACTCTGTACGTAGACATTGCCTGGGGTGACGTCATATATACCGTAATATACATATATATACATACAAACCCATATACTGTACATTGTCCCAGAATAGAGGAATATCACTTACTGCAGCTTCAGCAGAGGGTCGGCTCTGAGGATTCGCTGCATGATCAGGTTCAGGAACTCCTCCGGGTCTGAGAGTCAAAAGTAAAAAAATAAAAAAAATACAAATATCAGAATTTCTGAAGCCACGATAATACAAAACTGCACAGGACTGCTGAGGAATAAATATGGGACATCAAAATGATAACTAGCCAACTATAGCAAAGTCTTCTTAGAACGGGGGGGGGGGGGAGACACAGGTCTCATCACATGACAGGTCCCAGATGACTGTGCGGCGCCTAGGGGAAGTGACGTTTAGCCCGGGCAATGAAGGTGGCAGACTACGAGGGACCCCCCTAGCAACAGGCATTTAGAGGCGAGTAAAAACATTTTTTTTTTTTATGATTTTTAAGGCACATTTTTGTTTTTTGGTGGCAACCCCACTTTAAAAAGTGATTCTTTGCAAATTTTGCAATTATAGATGAGGGCAGCCTGGTGTGCGGATTACATATGAAGGATCTTATTTCTTCTTATTACTGCCACATTGTTTCAAAGCATTCTACATGGGATGAGATCTCAGAGACCTCTACAAATCTGTATAATAATAATCTACATTCCAAACAAAGTTACATGGAAGACTTAAAGGGTCAGCCCACCCACTGTGCCCATTATGAGGGGTTCCCACCACCATCCCTGTGCTGTGTTCCCGGGTCTGTACACCCGCTGTGCCCATTATGAGGGGTTCCCACCATCCCTGTGCTGAGTTCCCGGGTCTGTACACCCGCTGTGCCATTATGAGGGGTTCCCATCATCCCTGTGCCGAGTTCCCGGGTCTGTACAGCCGCTGTGCCCATTATGAGGGGTTCCCACCATCCCTGTGCTGAGTTCCCAGATCTGTACACCTGCTGTGCCCATTATGAGGGGTTCCCACCATCCCTGTGCTGAGTTCCCGGGTCTGTACACCTGCTGTGCCCATTATGAGGGGTTCTCACCATCCCTGTGCTGAGTTCCCGGGTCTGTACACCCACTGTGCCCATTATGAGGGTTCCCACCATCCCTGTGCTGAGTTCCCAGGTCTGTACACCTGCTGTGCCCATTATGAGGGGTTCCCACCATCCCTGTGCTGAGTTCCCGGGTCTGTACACCTGCTGTGCCCATTATGAGGGGTTCCCACCATCCCTGTGCTGAGTTCCCAGGTCTGTACACCTGCTGTGCCCATTATGAGGGGTTCCCACCATCCCTGTGCTGAGTTCCCGGGTCTGTACACCTGCTGTGCCCATTATGAGGGGTTCCCACCATCCCTGTGCTGAGTTCCCGGGTCTGTACTATAAAGTGATAGCGGTACCTTTCTCCGAGGTGGTGAAGCTGGGGCACTGACTCTCCTGCATCAATTGATGTCGCAGCATCATCACACTGTCCGCAGAGACATATCCGATCCTGCCAACGACACCAGCTTGTTAGCAGCAATCATCATCATCATCATCATCATCTTTATCATTCATTCCATTATATACATTTTTTTCTCTTTTGCATTTCTAATATTAAAGCGGAACGTCAATCAGATGTAAAAACAGCATCAAGACCAATCATGAATTCCATAGAAAAAAAAAACTGCAGCTAATATAAATGGTCTTCATATCAGCTCCCCATCATTGTGGTGGAAAGCTTGAACTCCTCTCCAGGTGATAAAGCAGTGTCTAAATGATTAGCACTTCCGCCTGGCAGCACTGGGGGGCGCCGGATTACATCCCAAACCAGTGCATGGAGTCTGCATGTTCTCCCTGTGCCTGTGTGGGTTTCCTCCCACACTCCAAAGACATGCTGGGAGGTGATTTGGCTCCTGTCTAAATTGGCCCCATGTAGAAAATGTGAGTTGGGGGTCCCCATGTGGTCGGTTCCCATCTCCACTAAAAGTCGCCTGAAGCTCATAAAAGTTCTGGAGCTCAAATCGGGCAGATTGGTGCGTTTTTTAAGTCTTTTTTTTGCTGCATAGAAATGCATGGAAACTCTTGATTTGGGTGTTTTTGAGCATTTTTAGCATGTTTTGTTGAGTGTTTTTCTGCTCAAATGCAAGAATTAAATAAGCATAATTAAAAATAAAATACATAAAATAAATATAAATACATTAAAAAAAAAAAACCTAACCCTAATATTAACCCCTAATCCTAATATTGACCCCTAATCCTAACACTAATATTAACCCCTAAACCTAACCTTATTAACCCCTAATCCTAACATTGACCCCTAACATTAACCCCTAACCCTAATAACCCTTAATCCTAATATGAACCCCTAATCCTAACCCATAGCCCTAATATTAACCCCTAATCCTAACCCATAGCCCTAATATTAACCCCTAAACCTAACCCCAAACTATAATATTAACCCCTAACCCTAATAACCCCTAACCCTAATAGTAACTCCTAATATTAACCCCTAACATTAACCCCTAATCCCAACACCTAACCCTAATAATAACAACAACCCCTAATCCTAATATTGACCCCTAACTCCAATATTAACCCCTAATCCAAACCCTATTAACCCCTAACCCTCCTAATCCTAGCCCCATAATGCTAACTCATAACCTAACAAAATAAATACATACCATTAAGTAAATAAATAATATAATAAATTCATTAACCCCTAGCTATAACCTTTAACCCCTTAAAAAAAAAAGTTAAATAACTAACAATAAATCAAAGCAGACGAAAAAGCTGAAAAACATAGTAACAAAGGATGAAACAGATTATATTTTTCTCTATTAGCTAATAAAAAAATGCTAAAGCTCCAAAAAAATGTAAAAACACTGCAGAAAAAAAAAACGCTCAAAAACTTGCATTCAAAGCCTCAAAAAAAAATTAAAAATGCTCAAAAAACGCGACGCTCAGATGTGAATGCAGTCTTAGGGCAGGGACTGATGTAAATGTACAATATATACCGTATATGTAAAGCGCAGCATAAATTATTGGCACTAAAGAAGTACTGTGGCTGTAATAAAATAATAAAGGTTACAATTACCGTACAGAACGTTACGGCTAAATACTAATCGGAAATAATTTATGGCCCTTTTGTCATTAAATGTGTGATTTGCGTTTATTACAATGCTTATAACAAAGTACTAAGAACCTTTTCTGGCATTAAGCAGGTGTGGCCCTCAGACATAATGTGGCCCCTATTGTCAGTATAGTCAGTACCCAGGGCCGGGACAGGGGGGGTGGGCAGCAGGGACGGGTCCCCTGGGCATTGTGGTATCATGTAAGGTGGGGGGGGGGGGGGGCACCACAACGAAATTGAGGGGGGAGGGGATTTGTGTTGAGAGGAGGAATTAGGGGGGCGGTGTGTGCAAGGAGTGGTGATTCAGAGGTGACTTTTGTTGGGAGGGGGTTGGGAGAAGAGGATATGTGCTAGGAGGGTCTATTTGGGGGGTCTGTGCTAGAAGAGGTGTGATACTGAGGAGAGGAGAGGGGGCATTTGGGCTAGTAGGGATCATTGGGGGTACTTGCGCTAGGAGGGGGGATATTTATACTAGGAGGGGGATTTTGAGGGGCTGAGGATTTGTGCTAGGAGGGGTGATTTGTGCTGATGGGAATCAGTGAGCAGAATGTTCCTTACACTGGTGATCAGTGGGAAGAATGTTCCTTACATTGGTGATCAGTGAGAAGAATGTTCCTTACATTGGTGATCAGTGAGAAGAATGTTCCTTACATTGGTGATCAGTGAGAAGAATGTCCCTTACATTGGTGATCAGTGGGAAGAATGTTCCTTACATTGGTGATCAGTGGGAAGAATGTTCCTAACATAGTTGATAAGTAGGAAGAATGTTCCTTACATTGGTGATCAGTGAGAAGAATGTTCCTTACATTGGTGATCAGTGGGAAGAATGTTCCTTACATTGGTGATCAGTGGGAAGAATGTTCCTTACATTGGTAATCAGTGAGAAGAATGTTCCTTACATTGGTGATCAGTGGAAAGAATGTTCCTTACATTGGTGATCAGTGGGAAGAATGTTCCTAACATTGGTGATAAGTAGGAAGAATGTTCCTTACATTGGTGATCAGTGGGAAGAATGTTCCTTACATTGGTGATCAGTGAGAAGAATGTTCCTTACATTGGTGATCAGTGAGAAGAATGTTCCTTACATTGGTGATCAGTGGGAAGAATGTTCCTAACATTGGTGATAAGTAGGAAGAATGTTCCTTACATTGGTGATAAGTAGGAAGAATGTTCCTTACATTGGTGATCAGTGAGAAGAATGTCCCTTACATTGGTGATCAGTGGGAAGAATGTTCCTTACATTGGTGATCAGTGAGAAGAATGTTCCTTACATTGGTGATCAGTGAGAAGAATGTTCCTTACATTGGTGATCAGTGAGAAGAATGTTCCTTACATTGGTGATCAGTGAGAAGAATGTTCCTTACATTGGTGATCAGTGAGAAGAATGCTCCTTACATTGGTGATCAGTGAGAAGAATGTTCCTTACATTGGTGATCAGTGAGAAGAATGTTCCTTACATTGGTGATCAGTGGGAAGAATGTTCTTTACATTGGTGATCAGTGAGAAGAATGTTCCTTACATTGGTGATCAGTGAGAAGAATGTTCCTTACATTGGTGATCAGTGGGAAGAATGTTCCTAACATTGGTGATAAGTAGGAAGAATGTTCCTTACATTGGTGATCAGTGGGAAGAATGTTCCTTACATTGGTGATCAGTGAGAAGAATGTTCCTTACATTGGTGATCAGTGAGAAGAATGTTCCTTACATTGGTGGTCAGTGGGAAGAATGTTCCTTACATTGGTGATCAGTGAGAAGAATGTTCCTTACATTGGTGATCAGTGAGAAGAATGTTCCTTACATTGGTGATCAGTGAGAAGAATGTCCCTTACATTGGTGATCAGTGGGAAGAATGTTCCTTACATTGGTGATCAGTGAGAAGAATGTTCCTTACATTGGTGATCAGTGGGAAGAATGTTCCTTACATTGGTGATCAGTGAGAAGAATGTTCCTTACATTGGTGATCAGTGGGAAGAATGTTCCTTACATTGGTGATCAGTGAGAAGAATGTTCCTTACATTGGTGATCAGTGGGAAGAATGTTCCTTACATTGGTGATCAGTGAGAA
The DNA here is from genome assembly GCA_028564925.1 of Lithobates sylvaticus. Lineage (NCBI taxonomy): Eukaryota > Metazoa > Chordata > Amphibia > Anura > Ranidae > Lithobates > Lithobates sylvaticus. Next base: position 529,269,310 of record CM053030.1, read on the forward strand.
GAATGTCCCTTGCATTGGTGATCAGTGGGAAGAATGTTCCTTACATTGGTGATCAGTGGGAAGAATGTTCCTTACATTGGTGATCAGTGGGAAGAATGTTCCTTACATTGGTGATCAGTGAGAAGAATGTTCCTTACATTGGTGATCAGTGAGAAGAATGTTCCTTACATTGGTGATCAGTGGGAAGAATGTTCCTTACATTGGTGATCAGTGGGAAGAAATGTTCCTTACATTGGTGATCAGTGAGAAGAATGTTCCTTACATTGGTGATCAGTGAGAAGAATGTTCCTTACATTGGTGATCAGTGGGAAGAATGTTCCTTACATCGGTGATCAGTGAGAAGAATGTCCCTTACATTGGTGATCAGTGGGAAGAATGTTCCTTACATTGGTGATCAGTGGGAAGAATGTTCCTTACATTGGTGATCAGTGGGAAGAATGTTCCTAACATTGGTGATAAGTAGGAAGAATGTTCCTTACATTGGTGATCAGTGGGAAGAATGTTCCTTACATTGGTGATCAGTGAGAAGAATGTTCCTTACATTGGTGATCAGTGAGAAGAATGTTCCTTACATTGGTGATCAGTGAGAAGAATGTTCCTTACATTGGTGATCAGTGGGAAGAATGTCCCTTACATTGGTGATCAGTGGGAAGAATGTTCCTTACATTGGTGATCAGTGGGAAGAATGTTCCTTACATTGGTGGTCAGTGGGAAGAATGTTCCTTACATTGGTGATCAGTGGGAAGAATGTTCCTTACATTGGTGATCAGTGGGAAGAATGTTCCTTACATTGGTGATCAGTGGGAAGAATGTTCTTTACATTGGTGATCAGTGGGAAGAATGTTCCTTACATTGGTGATCAGTGGGAAGAATGTTCCTTACATTGGTGATCAGTGGGAAGAATGTTCCTTACATTGGTGATCAGTGGGAAGAATGTCCCTTACATTGGTGATCAGTGGGAAGAATGTTCCTTACATTGGTGATCAGTGAGAAGAATGTTCCTTACATTGGTGGTCAGTGGGAAGAATGTTCCTTACATTGGTGATCAGTGAGAAGAATGTTCCTTACATTGGTGATCAGTGGGAAGAATGTTCCTTACATTGGTGATCAGTGGGAAGAATGTTCCTTACATTGGTGATCAGTGGGAAGAATGTTCCTTACATTGGTGATCAGTGGGAAGAATGTTCCTTGATTCATAAAGTTCTCCTTGTGCCGCGTACACACGATCGGACTATCTGGCGGACTTAGAAAGAAGTTTCGACTCAAAATTATCCGCCGGACTCTGTAGTCCGGCGGACAATCCGGCCGTCTGTATGCTAGTCCGCGGGACTTTTGAAATAAACGAACGCGACTCCAGGTAGACGGGACTAGCGAAGGAAGCCAATGTCGCCGCCTCGATTGACACCTCGCTAGCCCCGTCGCCTGGTATGGATTTAAAGGGGAATCCCTACACCGAAAAAACAGCGTGGGGGCCCCCCCAAAATCCATAGCAGACCCTTATCCGAGCACGCTGGGGGGTGCTTTGTCCCCATGTTGATGAGGCCAAGGGCCTCTTCCCGACAACCCTGGCCGTTGGTTGTCGGGGTCTGCGGGCGGGGGGCTTATCGGAATCTGGGAGCCCCCAGATCCCGGCCCCCACCCTATGTGAATGAGTATGGGGTACATGGTACCCCTACCCATTCACCTAAGGAAAAAAGTGTTAAAAATAAAAACACAACACAGGTTTTAAAAGAACTTTATTAGACAGCTCTGGGGGTCTTCTTCCGACTTCGGGGTCTTCTCGCCGGACTCTAGTAAAAGAGCTGCAAGAAGATAGCGGAGGCCCCGGCAGAACGAAGAGCGGGTCAAGACCCCCGAAGTCAGAAGAAGACCCCCCAGACGGCGGCAGCGACGAAGGAGAAAACCGGGCTCCTCCGCTAGTAAAAGAGCAGTAAAAGCAGAAGATAGCGGAGGAGCCCGGTTTTCTCCTTCGTCGCTGCCGCCGTCTGGGGGGTCTTCTTCTGACTTCGGGGGTCTTGACCCGCTCTTCGTTCTGCCGGGGCCTCCGCTATCTTCTTGCAGCTCTTTTACTAGCGTTGGCCCGGAAGAAGACCACCCGGACGGCGGCAGCGACGAAGGAGAAAACCGGGCTCCTCCGCTAGTAAAAGAGCGGTAAAAGCAGAAGATAGCGGAGGAGCCCGGTTTTCTCCTTCGTCGCTGCCGCCGTCTGGGGGGTCTTCTTCTGACTTCGGGGGTCTTGACCCGCTCTTCGTTCTGCCGGGGCCTCCGCTATCTTCTTGCAGCTCTTTTACTAGCGTTGGCCCGGAAGAAGACCACCCGGACGGCGGCAGCGACGAAGGAGAAAACCGGGCTCCTCCGCTAGTAAAAGAGCGGTAAAAGAGCAGAAGATCGCTGAGGTGCCCGGCGAGAAGACCCCCCCGAAGTCGGAAGAAGACTTCTGTCTAATAAAGTACTTTAAAAACCTGTGTTGTGTTTTTATTTTTAACACTTTTTCCCCTTAGGTGAATGGGTAGGGGTGCCATGTACCCCATACTCATTCACATAGGGTGGGGGGGCCGGGATATGGGGGCCCCCTTATTAAAAGGGGGCTCCCGGATTCCGATAAGCCCCCCCACCCGCAGACCCCGACAACCAACGGCCAGGGTGGTCGGGAAGAGGCCCTTGTCCTCATCAACATGGGGACAAGGTGCTTTGGGGTGGGGGAGCGCTCGCTCGTCCCCACCCCCTTTCCTGACCGGCCGGGCTGCGTGCTCGGATAAGGGTCTGCTATGGATTTTGGGGGCAGTTTTTTCGGTGTAGGGATTCCCCTTTAAATCCATACCAGGTGACGGGGCTAGCAAGGTGTCAGTCTCGCCGATGGAGGCGGCGGCATTGACTTCCTTCGCTAGTCCTGACTAACTGGAGTCACGTTCTAAATGAACGGCCTTTACTCCGTGTGTAGGGCAAGTCCGTTCATTTCAAAAGTCCGCCGGACCTCCGCCAAAACTCCGGCGGATTGTCCGCTGGATCTAGTCCGCCGTAAAAGTCCGCACGTTCGGAAAGTCCGGCGGGTTGTCCGCCGGATAATCCAATCGTGTGTAAGCGGCATTGGTCTACCATCCTCTGATAGATCCCTAGGATTGTACAGAACCCGGGCTGAGTAAGGCTGCTTCATGTTTGCTTTTAAAAGAAGGACCCCATGAAGAAATGATCTCTAGACATGTGCACAACAAAAAAATTCATTTATTTTCGTTTCGTTTTTTTCGTTTCCGAAAAAAAAATTGTTTTTTTTTTGTTTCGTTTTTTTCGTTTCCGTTGATTCGTAACAATTCGTAAATTCGTAAGTCGTCGGTGTTCGTATTCGTAACGATTCGTACATTCGTAAGAGTTATTTTTTCGTTTAATTTTCGGACGCATTCGTAGTTATTCGTACATTTGTAACATTCGTAGATTCGTAATCGGAGCATAATTCATAATTTTATGTAATGTGTATGCTATTATTACATTTTAATAATTTACAAATCGAAAAAAAAAGTTACGAATCGAAAAAAAAAAATTACGAATCGAAAAAAAAGTTATGAATGTACGAATTTTTTTTTGTTCAATAGAGACACGGAAAATTACAAATCGAAAAAAAATAAAAAATAAAAAAAAAAGTTACGAATCGAAAAAAAAAGTTACGAATGTACGAATTTTTTTGTTCGATAGAGACACGGAAAATTACAAATCGAAAAAAAAAAAAAAAAAAGTTACGAATCGAAAAAAAAAGTTACGGATCGAAAAAAAAAAAGTTACGAATCGAAAAAAAAAAGTTACGAATCGAAAAAAAAAAAAGTTACGAATCGAAAAAAAAAAAGTTACGAATCGAAAAAAAAGTTACGAATGTACGAATTTTTTTGTTCAATAGAGACACGGAAAATTAAAAATCTAAAAAAAATAAAAAAAAGTTACGAATCGAAAAAAAAAAGTTACGAATCAAAAAAAGTTACGAATGTACGAATTTTTTTGTTCGATAGAGACACGGAAAATTACAAATCGAAAAAAAAAAAAAAAATGAATAAAAAGTTATGAATCGAAAAAAAAAAGTTACGAATCGAAAAAAAAGTTACGAATCGAAAAAAAAGTTACAAATGTACGAATTTTTTCGTTCAATCCATTCGAAGCACGTTAAGCAGCGCCATTGTAAGGGACACGGAAAATTACCAATTCAACAAAAAAAAAGTTACGAATGTACAAATTTTTTTCGTTCGTTTTTCGGATTTTCTTCATTAGTACATTCGTTGTTTCTAATTTGTTTTTTTCGGATTTTCGTTGTTTTTTGGATTCGTTTGATTCGATAATTCGTTAATCGGATTCGTTACGATTCGAATGATTCGTTCATTCGTACGAAAACGAACGAACGAAAATAACGAAAAAAAAGGAAAAGCGAATTGCACATGTCTAATGATCTCTGTATTGGATGGAGATCAGTAGATCCCACTTGCCTCCTGTGGATGGAGATCTGCCGTAAAATTAGACCCCCCCCCCCCAGCTGCCTCCTGAGGAAGCTCTGCAGCATTTTGAAGTCAGGTGGTCATCTCAGACTCAGATGTTCTGGGATGGAAAACGAATCAGAGATCGGGTCAAATTTTACAGCAGAAGATCTCCAAAAAGCCTCCATAGGAGGAGAACATTCCAGTGAACTCCCCCGGGGGGGGGCAGAGGACGGGTCTTCAGGAGGTCCTTCCTCTAATTCTGCCATGGGGGGGTAGAAGTGTGGGGGGAGGGGGGGGTCTCACTTGCGCAGAGGGTTGACAATCTCCTCTCTCAGGGTCCTCTGGATCTCTTTGTCCGGGTGGGATGCCGGTTTGAAGAGTAGCGAGTCCAGCGCTGAGCTGCAGGAGAAGAGGCTGCGGGGAGAAGGAAGAGGAGGAAAAACATCAAATGGGGAAATGCAAAACATTTTTTTTGTGAGATTTGGATAGAGAAAGGAGAGTCTCAGAGCGGCCGGTCATGTCTGTTTAGGAGTCTAAATCTGACCTCCAGCCTCCCCTTCAGTCTCGTACAGGTGTACCGCCTCCTCTCCTGGACAATTTGGGACAATTCCTCCCAAAGACACCAACAATGGGGCCCAATGACACCAATGATGGGGCACAGTTCATCCCAGTGATACTAACAGTGGGGTCTAATGACACCAATGATGGGGGACAATTTCTCCCAGTGACACCAACAATGGGGCCCAATGACACCAATGGTGGGGCACAGTTCATCCCAGTGATACTAACAATGGGGCCTAATGACACGAATGATGGGGGACAATTCCTCCCAAGGACACCAACAATGGGGCCCAATGACACCAATTATGGGGCACAGTTCATCCCAGTGATACTAACAATGGGGCTTAATGACACCAATGATGGGGGACAATTCCTCCCAAGGACACCAACAATGGGGCCAAATGACACCAATGATGGAGCACAGTTCCTCCCAGTGATACTAACAGTGGGGTCTAATGGCACCAATGATGGGGGACAATTTCTCCCAAGGACACCAACAATGGGGCCCAATGACACCAATGATGGGGCACAGTTCCTCCCAGTGATACTAACAGTGGGGTCTAATGACACCAATGATGGGGGACAATTTCTCCCAGTGACATCAACAATGGGGCCCAATGACACCAATGATGGGGCACAGTTCCTCCCAGTGATACTAACAGTGGGGTCTAATGACACCAATGATTGGGGACAATTCCTCCCAAGGACACCAACAATGGGGCCCAATGACACCAATGATGGGGCACAGTTCCTCCAAATTACATCAACAATGGGGCACAATTCCTCCCAAAGGCACCAATGATGGGACACAGTTCCTCCCAGTGACACCAACAATGGAGCCCAATGACACCAATGATGGGGCCCAATTCCTCCCAATCACAACAACAATGGGGCCTAATGACACCAATGATGGGGGACAATTCCTCCCAATGACACCAACAATGGGGCCCCATGACACCAATGGTGGGGCACAATTCTTCCCAAAGGCACCAATGATGGGACACAGTTCCTCCCAGTGACACCAACAATGGAGCCCAATGACACCAATGATGGGGCCCGATTCCTCCCACTGACACTGGGACAGTTTGTACTCCTGATGTCCACAGTCCGGCCCCCCGAAAGTCTGAAGGACAGTAAGCCGGCCCTTCGTTTAGAAAGTTTGGAGACCCCCCTGATCTAGGAAGGTCCTTCCCAGTGTGGCTTTCCCTGTCCCGCCCCCTTTCCATTCATGGAGGTGCTGAACTAAAATAAGATGTTACCTAGGGTGGTTTATATGCAAATGAAGTCTGCCTAGGAACGCCCCCTTCCATCAACCAATTAAGGCATTTTAAGAGCCAGCCCCCTGCTTGCATCAGGACGGAGGGATCTTAAGATGAGTACTGAGGCCGGGGGGCTGCGATGTTATCAGGAAGTTATGTACAGCCCCCTGCCAGAGCCCCTCCCCCCCCCAGCCATGATCTGCCTGCATTGCATAGAGAAGCATTTAGGATTAATCTTCAGCTTCAGGTGACAGTGATAGGACTGTAGAGGAGAGGTGGGGCAACCCCTAAGAGATGATTCCTCTTGTACTTCCATGTCTGGGGTCTGGGGGATAAAGCCTGACAAAGGCTCCAAATCTTCCCTACTCAATCCAAAGCAAAAAATAAAACAAATAAATAAAATATAAATGTTTTTTCTCTACATTAAAGCAAACCCATAGAAAGCAAAAGCGAAAAAAATAAATAAAAAGAAGGTCCAAAGATCAAAAATCCAAAGAAATATAAAATGGATGAAATGACAGTCCCGCCCCTGAGGAGCCCCTGATATGACCCTCCCACTAGATACCTGAAAAGGGCAGCATCCATGTAGCACGAGTTACAGTGGCCTTGTATCCCCTTCATGTCCCCGTGTAAAATATCCACAGCAGAGCTTCCCGTCAGCGGGGGGACCTTCCCGGGGATCCTGTAACCTTCCTCTCTACCTGAAACAAAGCAAATAGAAAGAGAGACTTTTGAACATTCAATATACCGTATATAAGCCGACCCGAATATAAGCCGAGGCACCTAATTTTACCACAAACACCTGGGAAAACGTATTGACTCGAGTATAAGCCTAGGGTGAGAAATGCGCAGCTACTGTAAGTGGAAAAGAGGGTCAACAATGCCCATTTGCAGCCTCACTGTGCCCATTTGCAGCCTCACTGTGCCCATTTGCAGGCCTCACTGTGCCCATTTGCATGCCTCATTGTGCCCATTTGCAGCCTCACTGTGCCCATTTGCAGCCTCACTGTGCCCATTTGCAGCCTCACTGTATCCATTTGCAGCCTCACTGTGTCCATTTGCAGCCTCACCCCCGAGAGAGCCGCTGGTGAACTTGTCTCCTTTCTCCTTAGTTATGTAGCACTGCCCTTGTAAGGGTTGCTGAGTATAGTCTTTCCTGGGCCTCCCTCTGATTATCTTGCAGCCAGACGCTTGGGTATTTTCACACTATCATCCGCACGCTCTTCCGCTTATTATCCAGTGATCAGTCTAGGGTACCGTATATTCTCGAGTATAAGATGACCCAAATATAAGCCGAGGCACCTAATTTTACCACCAAAAAACTGGGAAAACGTATTGACTCGAGTATAAGCCTAGGGTGAGAAATGCGCAGCTACTGTAAGTGGAAAAGAGGGTCAACAATGCCCATTTGCAGCCTCACTGTGCCCATTTGCAGCCTCACTGTGCCCATTTGCAGCCTCACTGTGCCCATTTGCAGCCATAGGTACCCCGAACTTCAAACTCGGTAGTTAAGGGTTCCTAGATGCCCCTGAGCTGCAGCCACATTTTGGGGTTTCTGGACCCAAAGGGTCCCGAAATGACATTGCTGCAGATGGACACAGTTGACCAATTTGGGGCCCTGTATCTCGGGACCACTTGGTGCTAGGAACCCCAAATTTGGTGTGCAAACCCAGTGGAACTAGCACTACAACACATCCAAAGCTGGCCCCGAGATACGGGGCCCCAAAGTCGGTTCGGAAAATGGCAAGCACTTTTCTGCAGCAGAGAATTACATTTTCCGCTTTGGATGTGTTGTAGTGCTAGTTCCACTGGGTTTGCACACCAAACACCTAGCACCAAGTGGCCCCGAGATACGGGGCCCCAAACTCGGTTCGTAAAATGTCATTTTCTGCAGCAGAAAAGTGCTTGACTCGAGTATAAGCCGAGGGGGCATTTTCAGCACAAAAAAAGTGCTAAAAAACTCGGCTTATACTCGAGTATATACGGAATGTTCCTCTAGTGCCCCATAGGAGCTGTGATTATTTTACGTTATAAGGTGATCATATGAAGTGACAATCTTGGTAAAATAAGGTCATCCATTGGTGTTTTTTTTTTTTTTTTGCTCCGCCCCTGAGGAGATTAGAGTAACTCACTGTGCCCCTCAACCTCCAGGCTCTTTGGCTCACAGTCTTTGCTAGATAGGAAGCGGGTGTCCGGCTGACACGCTTTCAGCTTGACAAAAATTCCACGTTTTGGGCCACAGCAAAAATACCGGCGCCCCTGCCAGCAGCCATCGGTGCAACCTTTATCTTCTTCCTGTGGAGTCAAGAACAGAGGGTAAGTGATCAGAGAATGGCCTACCATAAATGAACATTCATAGGACATCATTATTGCATTGGTCTGCGCGATCACATGACATCATCGCACAAGTGTGTCTCTCTGTATTGGTTCTGGAGTCTGGAGGTTGAGGGGCACAGTCAGTTCCTCAGAACTCCTCAGGGGTGGGGCCACAAAGAAATACCAGTGGAAGAAATTACTTTACCAAGATTGTCACTACATAATCTTCATTCCTAATGCAGTGGCGGCTGGTGAAGTTTTAGGATGGGGGGGGGGGGGGTGCCGATATGTATTCTTCTACATATTTTTGGTTAAATAAAAAAAATCGCAATAAGCGATTATTGATTGGTTTGCGCAAAAGTTATAGCGTTTACAATATAGGGGATAGTTTTATGGCATTTTTATAAGATTTTTTTTTTTACTAGTAATGGCAGTGATCTGCGATTTTTATCGTGACTGCGACATTATGGCGGACACATCGGACATTTTTGACACATTTTTGGGACCATTGTCATTTATACAGCAATCAATGCTATACAAATGCACCGATTCCTGTGTAAATGACACTGGCAGTGAAGGGGTTAACCACTAGGTGGCAGTGTAGAGGTTAAGTGTGTCCTAGGGGCGTGTTTCTAACTGTGGTGGGCGTGGCTGTGTGTGACACGTCACTGATCTCTGCTCTCAATCACAAGGAGCAGGGATCAGTGACACTGTCACTAGGCAGAACGGGGAGATTCTTGTTTACAATAGCATCTCCCCGTTCTTCCTCTCCGTGAGGCGACCGTGGGTGTCCCCGCGACCCGCAACCCGCCTCACAGAGCTTGGCGTGCGCCCGCAGGCCGCCTCTTAAATGGCAACTTACAGGTACGTGATTCTGCCTGTACGCGCCCTTCTGCCGCAGTATATCTGCGTGAGGCGGTCTTTGGGACACGAATATGAAAAATCAAAAGTGCTAATTTTAAAGGCTTATATGCAATTTATTTCCATAAAAAATGTTTGGGGACCCGGGTCCTGCCCCAGGAAGACATATATCAATGCAAAAAAAAAAGTTTTAAAAAAAAAAAAAAACGGCCGTTTTTTCGGGAGCAGTGATTTTAATAATGTTTAAAGTGAAACAATAAAAATGAAATATTCCTTTAAATATTGTGCCTGGGGGGTGTCTTTAGTATGCCTGTAAAGTAGCGCATCTTTCCCGTGTTTAGAGCAATACCACAGCAAAATGACATTTCAAAGGAAAAAAGTCATTTAAAACTGCTTGCGGCTGTAACGTAATGTCGGGTCCCAGCAATATAGATGAAAATCATTGAAAAGAAACAGCATGCCCCCCCCCCCCCCCCCCCCCCCCAGTCCATTACCAGGCCCTTTTGGGCCTGGTTCATATACTACAAGGAGTAACCCACCAATCCCTTCTCCTATCCAAGTTCTACCAATAAATACAAAAAAAAAAACAAAAAACAAATACTGTATATACTTGAGTATAAGCCGAGTTTTTCAGCACATATTTTTGTGCTGAAAATGCCCCCCTCGGCTTATACTCGGGTCAAGCACTTTTCTGCAGCAGAGAAAGACATTTTCTGAACCGACTTTGGGGCCCTTGACCCAGTAATCAAGTGGAACTAGCTCTACAACATATCCACGATGGGGTTCCTAGCACCAAGTGGCCCCGAGATACGGGGCCCCAAAATCGGTTCGGAAAAAGACATTCTCTGCTGCAGAAAAGTGCTTGACATTTTCCGAACCGACTTTGGGGCCCCGTATCTCGGGGCCACTTGGTGCTAGGAACCCCATCTTGGATATGTTGTAGAGCTAGTTCCACTTGATTACAGGGCCAAGGGCCCCAAAGTCGGTTCGGTAAATGTCTTTCTCTGCTGCAGAAAAGTGCTTGACTCCAGTGTAAGCCGAGGGGGGCATTTTCAGCACAAAAATATGTGCTGAAAAACTCGGCTTATACTGGGTATATACGGTATTTGTTTTTGTTTTTTTGTATTTATTGGTAGAACTTGGATAGGAGAAGGGATTGGTGGGTTACTCCTTGTAGTATCTGAACCAGACCCAAAAGGGTCTGGTAATGGACTGGGGGGGGGGGGGCATGCTGTTTCTTTTCAATGATTTTCATCTATATTGCTGGGACCCGACATTACATTACAGCCGCAAGCAGTTTTAAATGACTTTTTTCCTTTAGAAATGTAATTTTGCTGTGGTACTGTTCTGGATATGTTGTAGTGCTAGTTCCACTGGGCTTGCAAACCAAATTTGGGGTTCCTAGCACCAAGTGGCCCCAATACAGGGCCCCAAAGTCGGTCAACTGTATCCATCTGCAGCAATGTCATTTCGGGACCCTTTGGGTTCAGAGAACCCAACTTTTGGCTGCAGCTCAGGGGGGCATCTAGGAACCCTTAACTACTGAGTTTGAAGTTTGGGGGACATATGGATTCAAATGGGCACAGTGAGGCATGCAAATGGGCACAGTGAGGCTGCAAATGGGCACAGTGAGGCTGCAAATGGGCATTGTTGACCCTCTTTTCCACTTACAGTAGCTGCGCATTTCTCACCCTAGGCTTATACTCGAGTCAATACGTTTTCCCAGTTTTTTGGTGGTAAAATTAGGTGCCTCGGCTTATATTTGGGTCATCTTATACTCGAGAATATACGGTACCCTAGACTGATCACTGGATAATAAGCGGAAGAGCGTGCGGATGATAGTGTGAAAATACCCAAGCATTTGGCTGCAAGATAATCAGAGGGAGGCCCAGGAAAGACTATACTCAGCAACCCTTACAAGGGCAGTGCTACATAACTAAGGAGAAAGGAAACAAGTTCACCAGCGGCTCTCTCGGGGGTGAGCTACAGGATGAACCCATCACACTAAAAGTGTGACGTCATAGTGGTACCAGATTCTAGTGCTTGCTGGGACTCCCGAGAGGATCACATGGCATGATCCCATTGCCAGCCTTCACTACATTGTGTTTGCGTGACGTCACTCTAAGCTTTCACTACAATGGCCCAAATTGACCTTGATGACATCACACATGACATTCTTACACTGCCAGCTTTCACTACATTCGCTCTACAATGAACAGGGGCGCTCCTAATTTAAACATTATTTAGGGCAGTTTTAACAAAAGGGATAAACGTTTATTACAAAAGTATAATTCAAACGTCAGCAAGTAACTTACCAGCTCCACCCCGGCCATGGTGTCCTCCATCTGTGGAAGGCGCCCCAACCATCGGATGATCCCATAGGCCATTTCCCCTTCCTGGTACTGAATCTGCACCAGAGAATCCACTTCCAGGTTTGCGCCCAAAAGCTCTTCTTTCTGTTTGCCGTGGTTGGGGCTCTTCTGTTCCCTACACATGGATGCACCGTCTTCATGGAGGAGAGAGAGAGGAGACAACGTAGGTGAGACACGGAAGTCCACACAAACACTATATACCAGCTTTACATGGTTCTGGAAGGTGGAGCTCTGAGAACGGGACCGACCCATATCAGGAATCAGCAGAAATGGGAAGCTTTGACATTTTTACTATAGAGACGGCAAAAGTGGGGAGTTTTATGGAATCTTTAAGGGTGCTGAGGATTACAGACGCTCCTTTCTCCTATCCTTGACCGGTTGTGCCTCTCATCACCCGGCTACAAGACGTTTGATATTGAGGAACAGTGATGAGCCTAAAGCTGGTCACACATTATTCTTTTTATTTTATTTTACAATCAGCGGGTTGAATGAAAAAAAAAAAAGTGAAAAATATCCTCTCCCATCTCTTTGTGTCACATTGTATCAGTGTGTAGCCTCCATCATTAATCTGTGTCACATTGTATCAGTGTGTAGCCTCCATCATTAATCTGTGTTACATTGTATCAGTGTGTAGCCTCCATCATTAATCTGTGTCACATTGTATCAGTGTGTAGCCTCCATCATTAATCTGTGTTACATTGTATCAGTGTGTAGCCTCCATCATTAATCTGTGTCACATTGTATCAGTGTGTAGCCTCTATCATTAATCTGTGTTACATTGTATCAGTGTGTGGCCTCCATCATTAATCTGTGTTACATTGTATCAGTGTGTAGCCTCTATCATTAATCTGTGTTACATTGTATCAGTCTGTAGCCTCTATCATTAATCTGTGTTACATTGTATCAGTGTGTAGCCTTCATCATTAATCTGTGTTACATTGTATCAGTGTGTAGCCTCCATCATTAATCTGTGTTACATTGTATCAGTCTTATGGGTGTGTGTTACATTGTATCAGTGTGTAGCCTCCCTCATCTCTGTGTCACATTGTATCAGTGTGTAGCCTCCCCCATTAATCTGTGTTACATTGTATCAGTGTGTAGGCTCCCTCATCACTTTGTGTTACATCCCTCATCTTATGGGTTGTGTTACATTGTATCAGTTTGTAGCCTCCCTCATCTCCTTGGTTGTGTTACATTGTATCAGTGTGTAGCCTCCCTCATTAATCTGTGTTACATTGTATCAGTGTGTGGCCTCCCTCATCTTATTGGGTTACATTGTATCAGTGTGTAGGCTCCCTCATCACTTTGGGTTACATTGTATCAGTGTGTAGCCCCCCTCATCTCCTTGGTTGTGTTACATTGTATCAGTGTGTAGCCTCCCTCATCTCTTTGTGTTACATTGTATCAGTGTGTAGCCTCCCTCATCTCTTTGGGTTACATTGTATCAGTGTGTAGCCTCCCCCATCTCTTTGTGTTACATTGTATCAGTGTGTAGCCCCCCTCATCTCCTTGGTTGTGTTACATTGTATCAGTGTGTAGCCTCCCTCATCTAATTGTGTTACATTGCATCAGTGTGTAGCCTCCCTCATCTCTTTGGGTTACATTGTATCAGTGTGTAGCCTCCCTCATCTCTTTGGGTTACATTGTATCAGTGTGTAGCCTCCCTCATTGCTTTGTGTTACATCCCTCATCTTATGGGTTGTGTTACATTGTATCAGTGTGTAGCCTCCCTCATCTCTTTGTGTTACATTGTATCAGTGTGTAGCCTCCCTCATCGCTTTGTGTTACATCCCTCATCTTATGGGTTGTGTTACATTGTATCAGTGTGTAGCCTCCCTCATTAATCTGTGTTACATTGTATCAGTGTGTAGCCTCCCTCATCGCTTTGTGTTACATCCCTCATCTTATGGGTTGTGTTACATTGTATCAGTGTGTAGCCTCCCTCATCTCCTTGGTTGTGTTACATTGTATCACTATGAGCAGTGAGGATGGAAGATGTGAGCTCAGTGCAGTAGGAAGTAGTAATGTGAAGTACCATCAGCTCTACCTGAAGTTATCTCTTCAATTACAATGGAATCCAGGGGGATCTTCATCAGTGTAGTAGTGGAGCCGTCCTCCTCCTGTCCCAATAAAAGAAAGATTTAATATTATATGGCACACCCAATCAGTGTAAGGGATGCCATCCCCGCCCAGGTATTACTACACATAGTACAGATGAACATGTGAGTGTTGTCACCCTGAGGGCTTCTGCACATTCCCCCCTGGATGTCATCTCTGATTGGAGAGATACGACTTGGATGCAGGAAACTCGCCAGTAGGCCGACACACCTAGTGGCTTCTTAAATCTCCCAGACTTCATTGCTGAGATCCCCCGTAGTTTTGCGCCTCTGCCCCTCCCACAATAACATTTCCCTGCAGTATTCTGTGTCCACGCCCCTCCCACAATAACATTTCCATGCAGTATTCTGTGTCCACGCCCCTCCCACAATAACATTTCCCTGCAGTAGTCTGTGTCCACGCCCCTCTCACAATAACATTTCCCTGCAGTATTCTGTGTCCTTGCCCCTCCCACAATAACATTTCCCTGCAGTAGTCTGTGTCCACACCCCTCCCACAATAACATTTCCCTGCAGTAGTCTGTGTCCCCGCCCCTCCTACAATAACATTTCCCTGCAGTATTCTGTGTCCACACCCCTCCCACAATAACATTTCCCTGCAGTATTCTGTGTCCACGCCCCTCCCACAATAACATTTCCCTGCAGTAGTCTGTGTCCCCGCCCCTCCTACAATAACATTTCCCTGCAGTATTCTGTGTCCTTGCCCCTCCCACAATAACATTTCCCTGCAGTATTCTGTGTCCCCGCCCCTCCCACAATCACATTTCCCTGCAGTATTCTGTGCCCCCGCCCCTCTCACAATGACATTTCCCTGCAGTATTCTGTGTCCACACCCCTCCCACAATAACATTTCCCTGCAGTAGTCTGTGTCCACGCCCCTCCCACAATAACATTTCCCTGCAGTATTCTGTGTCCCCGCCCCTCTCAAAATAACATTTCCCTGCAGTATTCTGTGCCCCCGCCCCTCTCACAATGACATTTTCCTGCAGTATTCTGTGTCTCCGCCCCTCTCACAATGACATTTCCCTGCAGTATTCTGTGTCCCCGCCCCTCTCACAATGACATTTCCCTGCAGTATTCTGTGTCCTTGCCCCTCCCACAATGACATTTCCCTGCAGTATTCTGTGTCCTTGCCCCTCTCACAATAACATTTCCCTGCAGTATTCTGTGTCCTTGCCCCTCTCACAATAACATTTCCCTGCAGTATTCTGTGTCCTTGCCCCTCCCACAATAACATTTCCCTGCAGTATTCTGTGTCCCCGCCCCTCTCACAATGACATTTCCCTGCAGTATTCTGTGTCCCCGCCCCTCTCACAATAACATTTCCCTGCAGTATTCTGTGTCCCCGCCCCTCTCACAATGACATTTCCCTGCAGTATTCTGTGTCCCCGCCCCTCTCACAATAACATTTCCCTGCAGTATTCTGTGTCCCCGCCCCTCTCACAATAACATTTCCCTGCAGTATTCTGTGTCCCCGCCCCTCCCACAATGACATTTCCCTGCAGTATTCTGTGTCCCCGCCCCTCTCACAATAACATTTCCCTGCAGTATTCTGTGTCCCCGCCCCTCTCACAATGACATTTCCCTGCAGTATTCTGTGCCCCCGCCCCTCTCACAATGACATTTCCCTGCAGTATTCTGTGTCCCCGCCCCTCTCACAATAACATTTCCCTGCAGTATTCTTTGTCCCCGCCCCTCTCACAATGACATTTCCCTGCAGTATTCTGTGTCCCCGCCCCTCTCACAATAACATTTCCCTGCAGTATTTTGTGTCCCCGCCCCTCTCACAATGACATTTCCCTGCAGTATTCTGTGTCCCCGCCCCTCTCACAATAACATTTCCCTGCAGTATTCTTTGTCCCCGCCCCTCTCACAATGACATTTCCCTGCAGTATTCTGTGTCCCCGCCCCTCTCACAATGACATTTCCCTGCAGTATTCTGTGTCCCCGCCCCTCTCACAATGACATTTCCCTGCAGTATTCTGTGTCCCGGCCCCTATCACAATAACATTTCCCTGCAGTATTCTGTGTCCTTGCCCCTCCCACAATAACATTTCCCTGCAGTATTCTGTGTCCCCGCCCCTCTCACAATGACATTTCCCTGCAGTATTCTGTGCCCCCGCCCCTCTTACAATGACATTTCCCTGCAGTATTCCTTGGCCCCTCCCCTCTCACAATAACATTTCCCTGCAGTATTCTGTGTCCCCGCCCCTCTCACAGTGACATTTCCCTGCAATATTCTGTGTCCCCGCCCCTCTCACAATAACATTTCCCTGCAGTATTCTGTGTCCCCGCCCCTCTCACAATGACATTTCCCTGCAGTATTCTGTGTCCCCGCCCCTCTCACAATAACATTTCCCTGCAGTATTCTGTGTCCCAGCTCCTCTCACAATAACATTTCCCTGCAGTATTCTGTGTCCCCGCCCCTCTCACAATAACATTTCCCTGCAGTATTCTGTGTCCCCGCCCCTCTCACAATGACATTTCCCTGCAGTATTCTGTGTCCCCGCCCCTCTCACAATAACATTTCCCTGCAGTATTCTGTGTCCCAGCTCCTCTCACAATAACATTTCCCTGCAGTATTCTGTGTCTCCGCCCCTCTCACAATAACATTTCCCTGCAGTATTCTGTGTCCCCGCCCCTCCCACAATAACATTTCCCTGCAGTATTCTGTGTCCTTGCCCCTCCCACAATAACATTTCCCTGCAGTATTCTGTGTCCCCGCCCCTCTCACAATGACATTTCCCTGCAGTATTCTGTGTCTCCGCCCCTCTCACAATAACATTTCCCTGTAGTATTCTGTGTCCCCGCCCCTCTCACAATAACATTTCCCTGCAGTATTCTGTGTCTTCGCCCCTCCAACAATAACATTTCCCTGCAGTATTCTGTGTCCCCGCCCCTCTCACAATGACATTTCCCTGCAGTATTCTGTGTCCCCGCCCCTCTCACAATAACATTTCCCTGCAGTATTCTGTGTCCCCGCCCCTCTCACAATAACATTTCCCTGCAGTATTCTGTGTCCCCGCCCCTCCCACAATAACATTTCCCTGCAGTATTCTGTGTCCCTGCCCCTCCCACAATGACATTTCCCTGCAGTATTCTGTGTCTCTCCGCCCCTCCCACAATGACATTTCCCTGCAGTATTCTGTGTCCTTGCCCCTCCCACAATAACATTTCCCTGCAGTATTCTGTGTCCCCGCCCCTCTCACAATAACATTTCCCTGCAGTATTCTGTGTCTCCGCCCCTCTCACAATGACATTTCCCTGCAGTATTCTGTGTCTCCGCCCCTCTCACAATGACATTTCCCTGCAGTATTCTGTGTCCCCGCCCCTCTCACAATGACATTTCCCTGCAGTATTCTGTGTCCCCGCCCCTCTCACAATAACATTTCCCTGCAGTATTCTGTGTCCCCGCCCCTCTCACAATGACATTTCCCTGCAGTATTCTGTGTCCCCGCCCCTCTCACAATAACATTTCCCTGCAGTATTCTGTGTCCCCGCCCCTCTCACAATGACATTTCCCTGCAGTATTCTGTGTCCCCGCCCCTCTCACAATGAGATTGCCCTGCAGTATTCTGTGTCCCCGCCCCTCTCACAATAACATTTCCCTGCAGTATTCTGTGTCCTTGCCCCTCCCACAATAACATTTCCCTGCAGTATTCTGTGTCCTTGCCCCTCCCACAATGACATTTCCCTGCAGTATTCTGTGTCCCCGCCCCTCCCACAATAACATTTCCATGCAGTATTCTGTGTCCTTGCCCCTCCCACAATAACATTTCCCTGCAGTATTCTGTGTCCCCGCCCCTCTCACAATAACATTCTGTGTCCCCGCCCCTCTCACAATGACATTTCCCTGCAGTATTCTGTGTCTCCGCCCCTCTCACAATGACATTTCACTGCTGTATTCTGTGTCCCCGCCCCTCTCACAATAACATTTCCCTGCAGTATTCTGTGTCTCCGCCCCTCTCACAATGACATTTCCCTGCAGTATTCTGTGTCCCCGCCCCTCTCACAATAACATTTCCCTGCAGTATTCTGTGTCTCCGCCCCTCTCACAATGACATTTCCCTGCAGTATTCTGTGCCCCCGCCCATCTCACAATGACATTTCCCTGCAGTATTCTGTGCCCCCGCCCCTCTCACAATGACATTTCCCTGCAGTATTCTGTGTCTCCGCCCCTCTCACAATGACATTTCCCTGCAGTATTCTGTGTCTCCGCCCCTCTCACAATGACATTTCCCTGCAGCCCCTCCCACAATACAGACAGGGGGTTTCAACTGGACGCAAACCTTACCGGTAACACCTCCACGTAGCCATCCGCCATCATGTTGAATATGACCAGCCCTCGCTTTAACTTGTCATCCACAAAGAAGGAGACTTTGTCCCCCTGATTGACGGGGTTCAGGGTCCGGGTCTGAACCGAGAGGGACCCCTGACTCTCTGAGGGCGCGGCTCCGGAGAAAATCACCTTGTTGAAGGGTAAGAGCAGGCCGCTGTTCTGCTTACATTTGAAGAAGGTCACGCCCCTATAGGTGCCGTCAATCTTGCCGCGCCCTTCGCCTTCCCCCTGGGGAATGATCAGAGAATGAATACAATGATAAGGGTTCAGATCACTTCTATATCAGAAAGGCATCAGGTTATCTTCTAATTCCTGGCTGTGTTCACAATTGTCGGACACAAATCAGCCCTTAATGCGGCTTCTCAACGTGTGACTTGCTACAAAGTTACAATGTTGCAGTCTGATCACTGGGGAAGGGGGGGGGGACTAAGAAAATGCTACCTCCTGCATGCAGCAGACTGATGACATCTAAGCCTAGGGAAAAAAGTCACTGGACTGGAGATAAAGGAGAAGAAGGAACTATAAAAGATGGAGCTTTTCTGAAAAATGTATTCATGCTGTTAATTTCATACAAAGATATCCGAATAATCCCCCCCCCCCCCCCCAATCAGAAGACATTGTGACTGGAGAACATGACAAGAAGAGGCTGGGAGAGAACAGGGGAGTCTTCCAGGAATACAGGACATGAATCCCAAAGACATGCTGTGTGCCCCCCATCCAAAAACAAGCAGCTCTACTTATGGTCACCTCGCCTGGCACCGCCCACTGGCAATCAGAGGGGCACCAGAGAGTGCTGGGGGACAGTTCAGGATCTAGGGGTCAATTAGAGGTTGCTGGGGGCCAGTTCAGGCTCTAGTGGTAAATTAGAGGTTTCTGGGGGCCAGTGCAGGCTCTAGGGGTGAATTAGAGGTTTCTGGGGGCCAGTTCAGGCTCTAGAGGTGAACTAGAGGGTGCTGGGGGACAGTTCAGGATCTAGGAGTGAACTAGAGGGTGCTGGGGGACAGTTTGGGGTCTAGGGGTGAATTAGAGGGTGCTGGGGGACAGTTCAGGACCTAGGGGTGAATTAGAGGGTGCTGGGGGACAGTTCAGGACCTAGGGGTGAATCAGAGAGTGCTGGGAGACAGTTCAGGATCTAGGGGTGAATTAGAGGGTGCTGGGGGACAGTTCAGGATCTAGGGGGGAATTAGAGAGTGCTGGGGGACAGTTCAGGATCTAGGGGGGGATTAGAGGGTGCTGGGGGACAGTTTAGGATCTAGGGGTGAATTAGAGGGTCTGGGGACCAGTTCAGAATCTAGAGGTGAATCAGAGGGTGCTGGGGGACAGTTCAGGATTTAGGGGTGAATTAGAGGGTGCTGGGGGACAGTTCAGGACCTAGGGGTGAATTAGAGGGTGCTGGGGGACTGTTCAGGATCTAGGGGTGAATTAGAGGGTGCTGGGGGACTGTTCAGGATCTAGGGGTGAATTAGAGGGTGCTGGGGGACTGTTCAGGATCTAGGGGTGAATTAGAGGGTGCTGGGGGACTGTTCAGGATCTAGGGGTGAATTAGAGGGTGCTGGGGGACAGTTCAGGATCTAGGGGGGGATTGGAGGGTGCTGGGGGACAGCCAAGGATCTAGGGGGGAATTAGAGGGTGCTGGTGGACAGTTCAGGATATAGGGTTGAATTAGAAGATGCTGGGGGACAGTTTGGGATCTAGGGGTGAATTAGAGGGTGCTGGGGGAAATATAGGGGGCTGGGAGACACTGCAGGTGATTGGGGGAAACTGAGGCCAGTGCAGGGTCTGCTGGAAATGAAGGGGGCTGGGGGGACATACAGCAGACTAGAGGAAACCGTAGGGTCCAGGGGGGAAATGGAAGGTGTTGAGGGACATTGCAGAGGGCCAGGGACCACTTGAAGATGGGGGACAGTGCAGGGTTGTGGGGCAATGTGAGGGGGTAGCGGGACACTTGTGGTTGCTGAGGGGCATACAGGGGGCTGTGGGACACTACAGGGTGATGGGGGCATTGCAGAGTCTATGGTGCAATGTAAGAGAGCTAGGGGGACACTTGGGGGTACTGGGGGACAGTGCCAAATCTAGGAGGGGAATGGAGATGGCTGCATGACACTACAGGGGATTGGGGGGCAATTGAGGCCAATTTGGGTGATGGGGGGGACTCTGCAGAGGGCCAGGGAACACTTAAGGGATCCGGGGGACAGTGCAGGGTTTTTGGACAATGTGGAAAGGCTGGAGGACCCTTGTGTGTGCTTGGGGGGGGGAAATGCAGGGGGCTGTTGGACACTTGGGGGTACTGGAGGACAGTGCAGAGTCTAGAGGGAAATGCAGGGGGCTGATGCAGGGTCTATGGAGGAATGTAAAGGATCTGGGGGACTCTTGTGGGTGCTGGGGGACAGTGCAGGGTCTAGGGGGAAATGCAGGTGCTGATGCAGGGTGTACGGAGAAATGTAAAGTATCTTTGGGACTCTGGGGGGCAGTGCAGGGTCTAGGGGGAAATGCAGGGGGCTGATGCAGGGTCTACAGAGGAATCTAAAGGAGCTGGGGGACTCTTGTGGGTGCTGGGGGACAGTGCAGGGTCTAGGGGGAAATGCAGGGGGCTGAAGGACACATATTTGCCACCCACCTTCTCTCTGTGGAGGGATACGGTGACATCCAGGAACACAAACCCTTCAAGTTGTACCAAAAAAACAAAAAACATCCTTAACAAGATATGAGAGCCGGTGTCACTTACCTCCAGCTCCACCCCGAAGTACATGGGGGGCAGTAGGGTTCTGCTGTCCAGGCAGTTGCCCACATAGTGTATGAAGGCCGGGTACAGCTTATGCTCGTGCTCCACCAGAACTCGCTGGCCCACCTCCGCCTTGACCGCCTGGTCCAGTAGGCCCCTCTCCAGGAAGCAGCTCAGCCTCTCGGTGGGGTTGGTGATGGCCAGTAGGAGGGCGGCCTGACGCTTCATCAGGGGGTGCAGGACGTTGACGTCCACCTCCACCATAGCGCCCTCCTCCAGGAAGTGGACGTTGAGGGACTGCGTGGGGCTGTGGTCTCCGGACACCCTCTGGAGATACGACTCCTCGCTCATGTAGCACAGTTTGCCCGGCTCCATCGTCCTGTTGCCCACCGGGACCTTCTCCATCAGGATGAAGTACATCAGGAAATCGTCCATGTCTCTCTCCATGTTGTCCCCTTGACATGCGGCACAATCCAAACAGGGGGGCCCTGGAGACCAGAAAACTTCCATGTAACAAGATCCAGGCAGATCCGTGTCACTCATGACTCTAATCCCGTCATTGCTCTGCAAAGCTTCCCTTAATCCCTCACCGGCTCAGGGCGTGACGCCACCCCCCTGGTCAGCACACGGGATAGGCAGATGATGGCTCTGCCTCCATGACACTCATGGCAAATGTGTCACCATTGGAGAGACTTCCCTTCACTTCCTGCTCTGACACCCATAGACAGGAAGAGAGAGGAAATCTCCCAGAGGGGGTCATGAACAGCAATAAAAAAAAAAACCTTCCCCTTCCTTTGGATGAAGCTGGGCTTTAACTAGTCAGTGTTGCCAGAAAGCATGCAGGCAGTGTTGGGATCTTTTTTTAGATTTTTTTTTAGTCAGTCAGAGATCCCAGCATGCTTTGCAAACAGAATGTGATTGAATGCCCCCCCTCGTCTCAATAATTAAATTTTTTTTTTAACAAAACTCCAAAAACTAAACCCATCAGAGCTTTCGTTTATTGGAAACCTGCCAGGAAATATGTGGCTCGCTATTCCTGACCTCCTTCTGAAACTGTCTATTTGCCGCTTACCGGAGCCGCCGCGAGCGGCTGAGACGATCAGATGCCGTCCCCTCAGTAGCTCGGCCCCATAACATTGGATGACGGAAGCGACGCCAAACATCACTTCTGCCCAATGGTCTTAAAGGGGAAAATTATTTTTTATTTATTTTTTATACTTTTTTTTTTTTTTATTGCATCTTATTGCATTTAAGTGTAAATGTGGAATCTGCGGTCTTTTTGACCCCCGGGTCTCACATTTTTTTTCTATTTACAAGGATGTTTATATTCCTTGTAATAGGAATAAAAGTAACTAAATGTATTTATTTTTTTAAAAGGACAGTGTAAAAAAAATAAAAATATATAATAATAAATATTATATAAGGGTAGATAGTATAAAATTCAAACAGTGATATTTCCTGAGAAATTTGATACTAAAAACAGCGCTTAAAAAGGTGTTGCCTCAAACTTTTAAAAGGTTAAATCACTTCTAAAAAACTGAGTCCACAATCAAACATAAATGCATGAATGAATAAATAAATGTTCATTGAGTGGTGGGTGAACAGTTCAAACGCATCAAGGTGACTTCTTCTGTGTTAATTCAGACACCGTATCATCCCATGTGACTTTTTCACCACGTGTGGTACAATCCCCTTAGGGGTTCAAACTCACCAGAGATCTAGATAAAGCAGGCCTGTCAGATATAGGTCATCAAGGGTTAAACTGCATCCACTACTCCTCAGCTAAGATGGGGTTAAACCAGCCTGGTATCCTTCTTCACCATTCAGCATCACCAAGATAAACACTGCATCAGAGGTCCCGGGGGGAATTGACTCCAAATAAACTCGCCATAAAAACAAATAAAGTTTTGCACATAGCGTGATACCAGAATATGGTCCAGAATATGGTTAGCTACAAAAAACTCTTCCCCAAATTGCTTTGCCTTGGAAACTACTGTATTTATTGGCGTATAACACTCACTTTTTTCCCCTTAAAATCAAGGGAAAATCATGGGTGCGTGTTATACCCCGATCCCCGTCGATCTCTGCTGTCTGTGGACCACAGTCAACATTGACCGAGCCGAGTGTACGGTGTACTCCACACCGCTCACAGTCACGCCCAGTCCCGCCTCCTAGCCTTTACGTCCCGCCATTGGACCGGTGTTGTGTCCATCATAGGAGCTGGGCCAAGGGGCGGGATGGGGGCATCACTGCTATGTCGGCGGCAAGAGGAGCCGAAGATCTCGGTGTCGGGGGTGCTAAATTTAAAACCAAAACATGCTGCAATTTTTTGGAAGGCTGCAGGTGGACAGTGTGCAAGGCTGCAGGTGGATAGTGTGCAAGGCTGCAGGTGGATAGTGTGCAAGGCTGCAGGTGGACAGTGTGCAAGGCTGCAGGTGGACAGTGTGCAAGGCTGCAGGTGGACAGTGTGCAAGGCTGCAGGTGGACAGTGTGCAAGGCTGCAGGTGGACAGTGTGCAAGGCTGCAGGTGGATAGTGTGCAAAGCTGCAGGTGGACAGTGTGCAAGGCTGCAGGTGGATAGTGTGCAAGGCTGCAGGTGGACAGTGTGCAAGGCTGCAGGTGGACAGTGTGCAAAGCTGCAGGTGGACAGTGTGCAAGGCTGCAGGTGGACAGTGTGCAAGGCTGCAGGTGGACAGTGTGCAAGGCTGCAGGTGGACAGTGTGCAAGGCTGCAGGTGGACAGTGTGCAAGGCTGCAGGTGGACAGTGTGCAAGGCTGCAGGTGGATAGTGTGCAAGGCTGCAGGTGGACAGTGTGCAAAGCTGCAGGTGGATAGTGTGCAAGGCTGCAGGTGGACAGTGTGCAAGGCTGCAGGTGGATAGTGTGCAAGGCTGCAGGTGGACAGTGTGCAAGGCTGCAGGTGGACAGTGTGCAAGGCTGCAGGTGGATAGTGTGCAAGGCTGCAGGTGGACAGTGTGCAAAGCTGCAGGTGGACAGTGTGCAAAGCTGCAGGTGGACAGTGTGCAAGGCTGCAGGTGGACAGTGTGCAAAGCTGCAGGTGGACAGTGTGCAAGGCTGCAGGTGGAAAGTGTGCAAGGCTGCAGGTGGACAGTGTGCAAGGCTGCAGGTGGACAGTGTGCAAGGCTGCAGGTGGACAGTGTGCAAGGCTGCAGGTGGATAGTGTGCAAGGCTGCAGGTGGACAGTGTGCAAAGCTGCAGGTGGACAGTGTGCAAGGCTGCAGGTGGACAGTGTGCAAAGCTGCAGGTGGACAGTGTGCAAAGCTGCAGGTGGACAGTGTGCAATGCTGCAGGTGGACAGTGTGCAAAGCTGCAGGTGGACAGTGTGCAAGGCTGCAGGTGGATAGTGTGCAAAGCTGCAGGTGGACAGTGTGCAAAGCTGCAGGTGGATAGTGTGCAAAGCTGCAGGTGGACAGTGTGCAAAGCTGCAGGTGGACAGTGTGCAAGGCTGCAGGTGGACAGTGTGCAAGGCTGCAGGTGGACAGTGTGCAAGGCTGCAGGTGGATAGTGTGCAAGGCTGCAGGTGGACAGTGTGCAAAGCTGCAGGTGGACAGTGTGCAAGGCTGCAGGTGGACAGTGTGCAAAGCTGCAGGTGGACAGTGTGCAAGGCTGCAGGTGGATAGTGTGCAAAGCTGCAGGTGGACAGTGTGCAAAGCTGCAGGTGGATAGTGTGCAAAGCTGCAGGTGGACAGTGTGCAAAGCTGCAGGTGGACAGTGTGCAAGGCTGCAGGTGGATAGTGTGCAAAGCTGCAGGTGGACAGTGTGCAAAGCTGCAGGTGGATAGTGTGCAAAGCTGCAGGTGGACAGTGTGCAAAGCTGCAGGTGGATAGTGTGCAAAGCTGCAGGTGGACAGTGTGCAAAGCTGCAGGTGGACAGTGTGCAGGGCTGCATTGATGGCCATTTAAAATGTACGTTTTTTTCTTAAACTTCCCTCAACTTGGGGTGTGTGTTATACACCGATAAATACGGTAACTATAAAGTTCTTGCAAGATGATACCTGGTACCAGCTAGAATTGTATCCGATTAACTGTTTTAGAGGCTGTTCATCCCCAGGTACCCATTTCCACATTTGGTGGCAATGCCCGATAGCCCAAGAATGCTGGAAAAATATTTTTGCAATGGCCTCTAAAGCCTTGGAATGCTTTATATCTCCAGACCCAGCCCTGGCACTTCTTAATTTAAAACCTGCTAACCTAACTCGTAATCAATTCCAATTATTTATCCAACTTAGTACAGCAGCTAAACAAACAATTGCAAAAGCATGGAAGACTCAAACCTTGATAGTTGCGGAAGCTAAGCACAGAATGAACAGAGCTCTTATATATGCTAAAATGACTGCTATAGAGAATAATAATATTAATAAATTCACAGAGATATGGCAACCATGGGTTAAGCATTACTTTTCCACAGACTTTGACCAGTCATTACTGTTACCTTACTAATATATACCTGACTGTATATTATTTATTTACATGTTTACATTACATTTCGGACCACCACCTGGAGAGTATCTTTCCTTTCTTTCTTCCTTTCTTTCTTCCTTTCTTTCTTCCTTTCTTTCTTCCTTTACCCTCTTTTTTTTTCTCTTCTTCTCTGACCTTTAGTAGACAATAATCCATACATGTGGGATTTCTCAATATTATTGTCATTATCTCTAATGCCGAGTACACACGTTTGGACTTTGTCCGCCGGACCTAGTCTGCCGGGACTTCCCCCACACACGCCCGGACTTCTCCGGCGGACAATCCGCTGGAAAAAGTCCGCGGGAATGAACGGACTTTCCGATGAGCGGCAAGTCCGTTCATTTCAAAAGTCCGGCGGACTAGCCTACTAACGGCGGGATTGTCCGCCGGACTGCCGAGTCCAGCGGACAATTTTTAAAACAAAAAAAAAAAACTTAAAAACTAGTCCGCCGGACTTTTGGCGCCAAAAAGTCCGCCGGCGCCCACACACGAGGGGATTGTCCGGTGGACTTGAGTCCAGCGGACAATCCCGCGGGATAGTCCCTCCGTGTGTACGCGGCATTACAATTAGGCCCCTTTCACACTGGGGCGTTTTTCATGCGGTGCAGCGCTAAAAATAGCGCCTGTTCACCGCATGAAAAAATCCTGCCCCTTTAACTCCAGTGTGAAAGCCGGCGGGCTTTCACACTGGAGCGGTGCGCTAGCAGGACGGCAAAAAAAGTCCTGCTAGCAGCATCTTTGGAGCGGGATAGGAGCCGTGTGTTCACCGCTCCTATACCGCTCCTTCCCATTGATTACAATGGGAGACCGCGGTAAAACCGCGGCAATACCGCGGCTACGGCGGTGCTCTGCGGGGGGTGTTTAACCCTTTTTCGCCCGCTCGCGGGGGGTAAAACCGCACCGCGAGCGGCCGAAAACCGCGGTGAAAACGACGGTAAAGCAGCGCTAAATATAGCGCTGCTTTACCGTCACCGCGGCTCACCGCCCCAGTGTGAAAGGGGCCTTACTAGGTTATAGTGTTTATATGATCTGTTTATATTTTATGACTATGCATCACAATGTGAACTATAACATTTTAATGCATGTATTTTTATTCATTTGTCATTGATTATATCCCATGTATGACTTGAATATGTGCTATTGTTTTCCTTTTTATTTCCAAAATCTCAATAAAAATATTGAACAAGAAAACATGAATTTTATCCCATAAAAAAAGCCCCATAAGATTAGCAGCGTACATTTAAATTTCTTTCAATCAAGCATGAGATAGTGACTTGCGTTTGGGATGATAAAGAATCCCCTCAGCGTCATCCGCAGCACTTCCTGTAGTGTGGTGTGTGTCAGTATAGATTTTCTATCATCCCAAACGCAAGTCACTATCTCATGCTTGATTGAAAGAAATTTAAATGTACGCTGCTAAGCTTATGGGGCTTTTTTTTATGGGATAAAATTCATGTTTTAACTTTATAAATAAACGGTATCACGCTATGTGCAAAACTTTATTTGTTTTTATGGCGAGTTTATTTGGAGACATTTCCCCCCGGGACCCCTGATGCAGTGGTTTTCTTGGTGATGCTGAAAGGTTAAGAAGGATACCAGACGTGGTATACAGGCGCTGAGTAGTGTACAATAGGCCTTATAGATACACTCCATTCTCGCAATAAATATTATATATATATATATTTATTATTATTATTATTATTAAAACGGTGTTCAAACCACACATGTGAGGTAGACATGTGCACAACAAAAAAATTCGTTTTTTTTCGTTTCCGTTGATTCGTAACGATTCGTACATTCGTAAGAGTTATTTTTTCGTTGATTTGTTTTTTCGTTAGTTTAATTTTCGGACGCATTCGTATTTATTCGTACATTCGTAACATTCGTAGATTCGTAATCGGAGCATAGTTCATAATTTTATGTAATGTGTATGCTATTGTTACATTTTAATAATTTACGAATCGAAAAAAAAAGTTACGAATCGAAAAAAAAGTTACGAATGTACAAACTTTTTTGTTCATTCCATTCATTATGAATCGAAAAAAAAAGTTACGAATCGAAAAAAAAAAAAGTTACGAATCGAAAAAAAATAAAGTTACGAATCGAAAAAAAAAGTTACGAATCGAAAAAAAAGTTACGAATCGAAAAAAAAAAGTTGCGAATCGAAAAAAAAAGTTGCGAATGTACAAATTTTTTTGTTCAATCCATTCATTACGAATCGGAAAAAAAAAGTTACGAATCGAAAAAAAAGTTACGAATCGAAAAAAAAAAAGTTACGAATCGAAAAAAAAAAAGTTACGAATCGAAAAAAAAAAAGTTACGAATCGAAAAAAAAAAGTTACGAATGTACAAACTTTTTTGTTCAATCCATTCATTACGAATCGAAAAAAAAAAGTTACGAATCGAAAAAAAAAGTTACGAATCGAAAAAAAAAAAGTTACGAATCGAAAAAAAAAAAGTTACGAATCGAAAAAAAAAAAAGTTACGAATCGAAAAAAAGAAGTTACGAATCTAAAAAAAAAGTTACGAATCGAAAAAAAAGTTACGAATCGAAAAAAAAAAAAGTTGCGAATCGAAAAAAAAAAGTTACGAATGTACAAATTTTTTTGTTCAATCCATTCATTACGAATCGGAAAAAAAAAGTTACGAATCGAAAAAAAAGTTACGAATCGAAAAAAAAAGTTACGAATCGAAAAAAAAAAAGTTACGAATCGAAAAAAAAAAAGTTACGAATCGAAAAAAAAAAGTTACGAATGTACACATTTTTTTGTTCAATCCATTCAAAGCACGTTTAGCAGCACCATTGTAAGGGACACGGAAAATTACCAATTCAACAAAAAAAAAAAGTTACGAATGTACAAATTTTTTCGTTCGTTTTCGTTTTTCGGATTTTCTTCATTAGTACATTCGTTGTTTCTAATTAGTTTTTTCCGATTTTTGTTGTTTTTCGGATTCGTTCGATTCAAATGATTCGTACGAAAACGAACGAACGAAAATAACGAAAAAAAACGAAAAAAAACAAAACGAATTGCACATGTCTAATGTGAGGTATCGCCACGATCGTTAGAGCGAGAGCAATAATTCCAGCCCTAGACCTTCTCGGTAACTCAAAACATGCAACCTGTAGAAATGTTAAAACGTCGCCAATGGAGATTTTTAAGTACCAAAGTCTGTCGCCATTCCACGGGCGGACGCAATTTTGAAGCGTGACATGTTGGGAATCAATTTACTCGGCGTAACTTTATCTTTCACAATATAAAAAAAAATAATAATTGGGCTAACTTTAGGTTTTTTTCTTATTTTTTAATTAAAAAAAGTAATTTTTGTTTCCCTAAAAAAAAAATTGCGCTTGCAAGACCGCTGCGAAATACAGTGCGACGTAAAGTGTTGCAACGACCGCCATTTTATACTTTAGGGCAGTGATGGCGAACCTTGGCACCCCAGATGTTTTGGAAGCATCATGGGAAATGTAGTTTCAAAACATCTGGGGTGCCAAGGTTCGCCATCACTGCTCTAGGGTGTCTGGAAAAAAATAAAAATAAAAAAAAGAAGAAGATTGGGGGTTCCAAGTAGTTTTCTAGAAAAAGTAATTTTCTTGTGAAAAAATAATGACTTTAACTTGTAAACAACAAATCTCAAAAAGAGTGGTTAAGGTTTTTCACCTTAATGCATTCTATGCAAATAAAAAAATAAAATTAAATAAAAAAACCTTCTGTGCTGCAGAATCCCCACCTAGACCTCTTTTTTCTTACCTGAGCTCGATCCGATCCAGCGATGGGCATGAGAGAAGTAGCTCTCGCCTCTGTCTCCCTCCTCGCTAGGCAGATTGATAGCAGCGGAAGCCAATGGCAATCAAATGCTGTGCCAAGCGAGCGAGAGGGGGGCGGGGGAGAGCCGCCTGCTCTGTGTAGCAGGGAAGCCCGGGTGCGAGCCCGCCAGAAGGGGACCCAAGAAGAGGAGGAGGCGGATGGAGCACCAGAGGGGGACCCAAGAAGAAGAGGAGGCGGCTGGAGTGCCAAAGGGGGACCCAAGAAGAGGAGGAGGCAGCTGGAGCGCCACAGAGGGGCACCCAAGAAGAGGAGGAGGTCGGAGCAGGACACAAGAAGAAGAGGACCCAAGAAGAGGAGGAGGCAGCTGGAGCGCCACAGAGGGGCACCCAAGAAGAGGAAGGAGGAAGGAAGAAGTAAGAAGAAGAAGAAGAAGGAGGAGGAGGAGGCTGGAGCACCGGAGGGGGACACAAGAAGAAGAGGAGGAGGCTGGAGCGCCCAGAAGAGGGACCCAAGAAGAAGAGAAGAAGGAAGAAGAGGAGGAGGCCGGAGCGGGACCCAGGAATAAAAGGAGGAGGCTGGAGCATCGGAGGGGGACCCCCCCCCACCCCCCACCCCACCCCCCCCCTCCCCAACCCCCCCCCCCCCCCCCCCCCAACCCCCCCCCCCCCCCCCCCCCCCCCAACCCCCCACCCACCCCCCCCCCCAGGAAGAAGAGGAGGAGGCTGGAGCAGCGGAGGGGGACCCAAGAAGAAGAGGAGGAGGCTGGAGCTCAAGAGGGGAACCCAAGAAAAAGAAGAAGGAGGAGGAGGCTGGAGCACCGGAGGGGAACCCAAGAAGAAGAAGGAGGAGGAGGCTGGAGCACCGGAGGGGGACCCAAGAAGAAGGAGGCTGGAGCACCGGAGGGGGACCCAAGAAGAAGGAGGCGGCTGGAGCGCCAGAGGGGGACCCAAGAAGAAGGAGGCGGCTGGAGCGCCAGAGGGGGACCCAAGAAGAGGAGGAGGCCAGAGCGGGACCCAGGAATAAGAGGAGGAGACTGAAGCATCAGAGGGGGACCCAAGAAGAAAAGGAGGAGACTGGAGCACCAGAGGGGGACCAGAGGGGGACCCAAGAAAAGGAGGAGGCTGGAGCCCCGGAGCGGAAAGAAGAAGAAGAAGAAGAAGAAGAAGAAGAAGAAGAAGAAGAAGAAGGCCGGAGCGGGACCCAAGAAGAAGAGGAGGAGGCCGGAGCGGGACCCAGGAATAAGAGGAGGAGGCTGGAGCATCGGAGGGGGACCCAAGAAGAAGAGGAGGAGACTGGAGGAGGAGGTGGCTGGACCCCCGGAGCGGGACCCAAGAAGAGGAGGAGGCTGGAGCCCCGGAGCGGACCGAAGAAGAAGAAGAAGAAGAAGAGGCGGAGGCCGGAGCGGGACCCAAGAAGAAGAGGAGGAGGCCGGAGCGGGACCCAGGAATAAGAGGAGGCGGCTGGAGCGCCAGAGGGGGACCCAAGAAGAGGAGGAGGCTGGAGCCCTGGAGCGGGACCCAAGAAGAGGAGGAGGCTGGAGCCCAAGAAGAAGAAGAAGGAGGAGGAGGCTGGAGCACCGGAGGGGGACCCAAGAAGAAGGAGGAGGAGGCTGGAGCACAGGAGGGAGACCCAAGAAGAAGGAGGGAGGAGGAGGCTGGAGCAAAGGAGGGGGACCCAAGAAGAAGGAGGAGGAGGCTGGAGCCCCGGAGGGGGGCCCAAGAAGAAGGAGGAGGAGGAGGCTGGAGCCCAGGAGGGGGACCCAATAAGAAGAAGGAGGAGGAGGCTGGAGCACAGGAGGGGGACCCAAGAAGAAGAAGGAGGAGGAGGCTGGAGCACAGGAGGGGGACCCAAGAAGAAGAAGGAGGAGGAGGCTGGAGCACAGGAGGGGGACCCAAGAAGAAGAAGAAGAAGAAGAAGGAGGAGGAGGAGGCTGGAGCACCGGAGGGGGACCCAAGAAGAAGAAGAAGGAGGAGGAGGAGGCTGGAGCACCGGAGGGGGACCCAAGAAAAAGGAGGAGGCTGGAGCACTGGAGGGGGACCCAAGAAGAAGGAGGAGGAGGCTGGAGCACCGGAGGGGGGACCCAAGAAGAAGGAAGCTGGAGCACCGGAGGGGGACCCAAGAAGTAGAGGAGGAGGCTGGAGCACCGGAGGGGGACCCAAGATTTTTTTTTCTTGTGAGTGCATTTTTATCAGAAAATAAAGGGCATTGCCCCGGAGCCTGTGCGCTCTTCTCTCCTGTGCGCTCGTCTCTCCTGTGCGCTCGTCTCTCCTGTGCGCTCGGCTCTCCTGTGCGCTCGGCTCTCTTTCTTGTGAGGTTTACAGAGCCCTAGAGGCCCTTCCTCCACCTATAACTAAAACTCCACTTTTGGGTGGACTGCCATTTAAATAGGGACTGTATATCCCATAATAGGACTTGGACATTCAATGTGAGATTTACCTGGATCAATACTCTGACTGGCTGTAAAATCTGTCAATCATCTGCCCCTCGCCGGCATCTTCTCTTCCTTAGGAGGAAAGCAAGGTGTGTGTGTGGTTCAGCGGGCACCGTCCATGCCAGGGAGACCTGCGATAAGCAGAACAGCGCTCAATTATAATTACAGGCGATACAAGTAGAACTTCACAAAAGGTCGGTTTTACAGTTTGTACTAAAAAAATAAAAAAATTTAAAATAAATAAAAAAACACTTTTTCACAAATAACCTCCAAAATTTGTACAGCGCTACAGAATATATCAGTGCCACCCGATCATTCCACCTTTTTTCTCGCAGTTCAGTCCTCCAAGCACCCATTCATAGGAGGTATACACGAAGGGCAAAGTCCCATTTGTATGGAGCAGGCGATGTGACGCAGAGGGAGATGGGGATGTACTTGCAGTGCCACCTGCTGGTGAAAACAGGACTTACACCCGACCGACCCAGGTGAGCCCATTCTACATATTACTTTTCTGTATGAAGTCGTGGTTCTCAGTCAGAGAATTGGCAACATTTGCTCATCCCTAAAGGCCTTATAATTATTACGAGTGTCAATTTAGCAACACGCTAAACGATGTTACGCTAAATTATATTCATTGAGTTGTCAAAATGAACCAGAAACTCCGTCTGAAATGAGCTTCCAGCCTGCTAGCGGCTGCTTTCCAGAGCCCTTGCTATTGGCTGACTATGCAGTAGACATGTGTAATTCGTTTAGTTCCGAATTAGTTTTTTAACAAAATTTTGACAAATTCGTTAATTCCAAAATTTCTGAATTTTTCAATTTCCGAAATTACGAATTTCCGATTTTTTGAATTTCCGAAATACGAATTTCCGAAATACGAATTTCCAATTTTTTGAATTTCCGAAATACGAATTTCCAATTTTTTGAATTTCCGAAATACGAATTTCCGAAATACGAATTTCCGATTTTTAGAATTTCCGAAATACGAATTTCCGAAATACGAATTTCCGAAATACGAATTTCCGAAATTCGAAAATTTAAAAAAAAATCTGAAAAAAAAGAAAGAAAATCAGTAAAATAAAATAGAGCAAGTTCCAATTTTTTATGTTGCATGATATTACCGGAAAGGTCTAGGGAAGGCAATATTTGAGTAAAAAAAAATAAAAAACAAACTAAATGGGAATTTTTAGGGCGAACAAACTCAATAAATTAGCCAAATCTTTGGTAAAATATAAAAAAAAGACGAGGTTGCGCCGAGTAAATAGATACCCAACATGCCAAACCTTTCATTTTTTCCGATTTTTTGAATTTCCGAAATACGAATTTCCGATTTTTTTAAAAAAATTAACAAAAACAAAAATAAAAATTTAAATATTAACCCTTTCGCTGCCAGGGGTGTTTTTTGCTTGTTTTTTTTTTGCACATGTTTAAAAAAGAAAAATTTTAGGCCTGAAGGTTACACAAAACCCCAAACATTATATATTTTCTGAAAGCAGACACCCTAGAGATTAAAATAGCGCAAGTTCCACTTTTTTATGTTGCATGATATTGCCGCAAAGGTCTAGGGAAGGCAATATTTCAGTAAAAAAAAATAAAAAAAAAAAAAAAAAAACACTGACGTGAATTTTTAGGGCGAATAAACTCAATAAATTAGCCAAATTTTTGGTAAAATATAAAAAAAAAAAAAAAAGACGAGGTCGAGTGGAGTAAATAGATACCCAACATGCCAAACCTTTCATTTTTTTTTTGCGCCCGAGAAATGGCGTCAAACTTCAGTACCCTATATTTTCTATTAGGCGACGCTTCCTAGGCATCAAGTTTAGTGTTACGGAGGAGGTCTGGTGCTGGAATTATCGTTCTCACTCCGGAGTACGTGGCGATGTGTATCGCAATTGACGTTTTCACGTGTAGGCCCCCCCCCCGACGCATGCATTTATGTTCGTGCGTGTATAAGTGTGCTTGAGTGTAACTTTTATGTGCTTGAGTGTAACTTTATTTTTTTTTCAAAAATAAATTTTTTGGTGCTTGATTGTAACTGTTATGTGCTTGAGTGTAACTTAATTTTTTTTTCAAAAATAAAATAAAAAAAATTTCTACTTAACTTTTTTTTTTTCCATCACATTAGGGGACAAACAGTCCCCTATGTGATGATTTTTTGGTAAAAAAAAAAATAAATAAAAAAAAAAAAAATCTGATTTAAATAAAAAAAATAATAATAATAAAAAAATAAAAAAAAATATGATATTTTTGGATTTAAAAAAAAAAAAAAAATCATTGACTTTTATTCACCCTGCAACCCGGTGATGTGAACTGGCACCATGGGAAACAAAGCATGTTGCAAATAGTGCGACCGAGCCCTTCGTTTATATAATATTTTAGCGGTTGGGTTGCCGTCTACCTTAAAGATCAGATCCTCGGTTCTCCGTCATGTATGGAGCCCTCCCCGGTCTGCAGTCGATCTGTTATCCCCGGAGAGATAGGAGAGGTGAGATCGTTGCACAGCTGCCCTTGGGAAATTCCCGCAGGATAATTATAGTGACAATGTGACATCACAGGGGGAAGTCCCTGAGAGAACGGACAGAATATCTGCATACAAGTCATACAAATGGTGTTCATAAAAATAGAACTAAAAATCCAGTACAACCGCACCACAGATACAGAACTCTACTGTAGGGACATACAGAATTTTTTAGCAATGGACTTTTTTTGGGGGCATTTAGTAAATGACACAAGAATCTTTTTTATACATATAAAAAAATAAATAAAAAAAATAAAAAAATAAATGAAAGGAAAACTTTTTAATCAGAGTATAGCAAGTCAATGAAACTCTGAAGATACTGATCTGGTCAGGTAAGTAGCAGAGAGGGGGGTTGTTAATCATTTTTATTAACACCAAAAGCAGCTGAAACGAACAAGTGCACTAGATGGGCAACAATGAGACGACCTCCAAAACAGGAATGGTTTTACAGGCCTCCTTTTTTTTCCTACTCATCTTTTCTGACTGTTTTTTACTAGTTTTGAATTCGGCTGGGGTCAGTGTCACTACTGGTAGCATGAGGCCATACCTGGACCCCAGTGGGGGCCGGTGTTTATTTTTTTTTGAGGGGGCGGCAAACAACCCACTGCCCTTGTTGGCCAGAGGCATCGCAGCACCCCCCCCCCCCCCACCCCTTTGCACTAACCCCAGCAGGCCCCGGCAGGTAGGTTGCGGGCTCCGTCAGGCAGCGGGGGCGCTGCAGGCTCTGGCGGCAGCGGTGGGCTTTGGCGGCCAGCAGGCTTCGGAGGGTTGCGGGCTCCAGCAGGCAGCAGCGGGCTTCGGTGGGTTGCAGGCTCCGGTGGGCTTTGGCGGGTTGCGGGCTCCAGAGGGCTGCGGGCATCCGGCAGGCAGCGGTGGGCTTTGGCGGCCAGCAGGCTTCGGAGGGTTGCGGGCTCCAGCAGGCAGCAGCGGGCTTCGGTGGGTTGCAGGCTCCGGTGGGCTTTGGCGGGTTGTGGGCTCCAGAGGGCTGCGGGCATCCGGCAGGCAGCGGTGGGCTTTGGCGGCCAGCAGGCTTCGGAGGGTTGCGGGCTCCGGCAGGCAGCGGCGGGTTGCAGGCTCCGGCGGCAGTGGGCTTCTATGGATAGCGGGGGGGGGCTCCAGCAGCACTGAAGACACAGGAGCCCCCCCCTGCTATCCATAGAAGCCCACTGCCGCCGCTGCCTGCCTTCTTCACCTAGGCATCCAATAGGATCACCTGTTGTTTCAGCCAATCAGGTGACAGGTATCAGACCCA
Source organism: Lithobates sylvaticus (assembly GCA_028564925.1). Classification (NCBI taxonomy): domain Eukaryota; kingdom Metazoa; phylum Chordata; class Amphibia; order Anura; family Ranidae; genus Lithobates; species Lithobates sylvaticus. Next base: position 529,304,761 of record CM053030.1, read on the forward strand.
CTTCCCAATTGGCCGGGAGGAGGTTCAGTGTTGCAATAGCGAATATTCATTCACTGTTGCAACACACCTGGGTGGGCTCCGGACGCAATGCTCTACACACCGAGCCCACCTTACTTTGAAGCCTATTAGAGCCTCTGGCTCTAATCAGTGCTTCAAAAAACACCCCCCCGCCATAGGAATTCATGCGCCTGGCATCCTGAAAGGGGCCTGGCGCATGGATAGACCTCTACAGGCTAGACAATGGCACCCTGGACTGCCATTAGGTATTGGGATGAAATCCTTGGGACCATTGTCAGACCCTATGGTGGTGCAGTGGGTCCTCGGTTCCTCCTGGTGCACACCTCCTTACATTAGATATCCCCATCAAGAGTGTTCCCTTACATCAGGTGTCCCCATCAGAGTTTCCCTATGAGAGTGCCTCCTTACATCAGTGTCCTCATCAGAGTGCCCCCTTACATCAGGTGTCCCCATCAGAGTGCCCCCTTACATCAGGTGTCCCCATCAGAGTGCCCCCTTACATCAGGTGTCACCAGGGTGCCCTCAAAATGCCTCCTTATGTAAACTATCTTCCTCAGATTGGCTCATGGATCAGTGGATGAACTTTCAGAGACCTGGAGGGGGGGGGGGGGGGTGATTTGCACAACTAAAAGATGTTCGCCCCCCCCCCCCCCCTTACTCCCCCCTCCGCCTGCCGCGCCATTCAAAAAGAGCAGCACGCTTCGCGCATGCGCAGTAGGGACCTGGCTATAATAAATTTCCACAAAAAAATACATAAAAAATAAATAAAAATGTCTTCCTCGGTTTAGGCCGATACGTATTCTACTACATATTTTTGGTAAAAAAAAAAAAAAACGCAATAAGCGTAGATTGATTGTTTTGCGCAAAAGTTATAACGTCTACAAAATAGGGGATCGATTAATGGCATTTTTATTATAATTTTTATTTTTTTATTTTTTTTACTAGTAATGGCAGCGATCTCCGATTTTTAAATCGGGACTGCGACATTGCGGCGGACAGATCGGACACTTTTGATACTATTTTGGCACCATTCCCATTTACTGATGTTTATAGCGCAAAAAAATGAAAAAAAATAATATACATATATTTTTGATCAAATACCCCCAAAAGAAAGCTCTATTTGTGAAAAAAAAAAAAAAAAAAAAAGGTACATAAATTTTGTTTGGGAGCCTCGTCGCACGACCGCGCAATTGTCAGTTAAAGCGACGCAGTGCCGAATTGCAAAAAAATTACCTGGTCAGGAGGGGGGGGGGGGGGGGGGGTAAATCATTCCGGGGCTGGTTAAGGTTCATGTGGGTGTAAAGGCAGGCGTCCCAATACTTTTGGATATATGGTGTATAATTGTTTAGGGATTTTCTTTGTTATGATTTTGTAGCAAAAATTATGATTTTTACTTTTTTTTTTATTGTCCCAGTAAATTAGGACCCTTTTTTTTTTTTTTTTTTAGTCCACACCAGAATCGGATCGCATTGGGTGTTCACTAAGGATGAGCTCAGGCGCGTTGGCAACTCTGAGTGCCCGCGCCCGCCAGGAAGCTGACACTCCGCAGCGCTAATCGCAGGTAGTGAGACATTTCCGCAGTAGAGTAATGTAGAAAACAAAATGATCCGCCCTCTAATTGTTGCTCTTAAAATTTCTTCATTTTATTGAACAGCCACGGTGAACAAAACGCAGATTAAGTCAGTTCGACGCGTTTCAGCCTATAAGGCCTTAAACATAAAGTAAGACTAAGGCCTTATAGGCTGTCGTCGGCAGAACGGCACGGCTGGGCAAAGTAACACACCGGTACGTTACTTTGAATTTCCCGCCGTGCCGGCACACGTGCGCGCGCCTGCCGCGAGCTCCGTGACTGCGCCCGCGGACTCGATCGCCGCGGGGATGCCCGCCATCGTGTCACGGAGCTCAAGAACGAGGAGATACCGATGTAAACAGCAACTCCCCGTTCTGCCTAGTGACAGGACACTGATCGTCTGCTCCCTGTCATCGGGGGCAGCGATCAGTGTGGTGTCACGCACAGCCACGCCCCCCAGACAGTTAGAAACACGCCCCTAGGACACACCCCTCCCCCGCCCGCTAGTGGTTAACCCCTTCACTGCCTGTGACATTTTTACAGTAATCAATGCAATTTTATATCATCGATTGCTGTATTAATGACAATGGGCCGGACTCTGCCAAACCGGATGGCGGATAGCCAGAGGCTGCCAGCAGTGCCAGGAGTCCAGGACGGGTGCCACCCAGGCAGCGCTTCCAGCCAATGAGGTGCGTCATTTCCTCCTCCCACCCACAGAACAGAGCAGGCCGCAGTCAGTCCCTCTGTACACGGAGCAGAGAAGGAGGAAAGACTGAGCCGCCGTACACACGGGCGGACAATGTTGCGTTCGTTGCGTACGACGGAACTACGTAGAGGCTAGTAGCCAATAGCTTTGGTCTCGTCATTTGATCTGAGCATGCGTGGCACTTTTTCCGGGAGGGAAAATGGCTAATTGGGCCCAATTTGGACATTTTCACTTAGGGGTGTACTGACTTTTGTTGCCAGCGGTTTAGACATTAACGGCTGTGTGTTGAGTTATTTTGAGGGGACGGCAAATTTACACTGTTATACAAGCTGTACACTCACTACTTTACATTGTAGACAAGTGTCATTTCTTCAGTGTTGTCACACGAAAAGAGATTTACACAAATGTGACTGAGGGGTGTACTTACTTTTGTGAGATACTGTGTATTGTATTCAGTATAGAGTTACCACCTCATCCCTTTAAACCTGAACACATAATAATAATTACACGGGTTCTGTGCTGAGTGAGGTAATAATTAAACTCACTTATCTGCATCTAATTAGGCAGAACCCGTGTGACTCACATGTGTTCAGGTTTAAAGGGATGAGGTGGCAACTCTAATTCAGTACCCAGTATACACGTTGTATACTCAGTGTAGTATATACATTGTATACTCAGTGTAGTATATATACATTGTATACTCAGTGTAGTATACACATTGTATACTCAGTGTAGTATATACATTGTATACTCAGTGTAGTATATATACATTGTATACTCAGTGTAGTATACACATTGTATACTCAGTGTAGTATATATACATTGTATACTCAGTGTAGTATATATACATTGTATACTCAGTGTAGTATATACATTGTATACTCAGTGTAGTATATATACATTGTATACTCAGTGTAGTATACACATTGTATACTCAGTGTAGTATATATACATTGTATACTCAGTGTAGTATATATACATTGTATACTCAGTGTAGTATATACACATTGTATACTCAGTGTAGTATATATACATTGTATAGTCAGTGTAGTATATATATTGTATAGTCAGTGTAGTATATACATTGTATACTCAGTGTAGTATATACACATTGTATACTCAGTGTAGTATACACATTGTATACTCAGTGTAGTATATATACATTGTATACTCAGTGTAGTATATACACATTGTATACTCAGTGTAGTATATACACATTGTATACTCAGTGTAGTATATATACATTGTATACTCAGTGTAGTATATATACATTGTATACTCAGTGTAGTATACATACATTGTATACTCAGTGTAGTATACATACATTGTATACTCAGTGTAGTATACATACATTGTATACTCAGTGTAGTATATATATTGTATAGTCAGTGTAGTATATACATTGTATACTCAGTGTAGTATATACACATTGTATACTCAGTGTAGTATACACATTGTATACTCAGTGTAGTATATATACATTGTATACTCAGTGTAGTATATACACATTGTATACTCAGTGTAGTATATACACATTGTATACTCAGTGTAGTATATATACATTGTATACTCAGTGTAGTATACATACATTGTATACTCAGTGTAGTATACATACATTGTATACTCAGTGTAGTATATATATTGTATAGTCAGTGTAGTATATACATTGTATACTCAGTGTAGTATATACACATTGTATACTCAGTGTAGTATAGACATTGTATACTCAGTGTAGTATATATACATTGTATACTCGGTGTAGTATATATATTGTATACTCAGTGTAGTATACACATTGCATACTCAGTGTAGTATATATACATTGTATACTCGGTGTAGTATATATATTGTATACTCAGTGTAGTATACACATTGTATACTCAGTGTAGTATATATACATTGTATACTCAGTGTAGTATATATACATTGTATACTCAGTGTAGTATATATACATTGTATACTCAGTGTAGTATATATATTGTATGCTCAGTGTAGTATATATACACACATTGTACTCACTGTAGTATATACATTGTACTCAGTGTAGTATATACATTGTACTCAGTGTAGTATATACATTGTATACTCAGTGTAGTATATACAATGTAATCAGTGTAGTATATACATTGTAATCAGTGTAGTATATACATTGTAATCAGTGTAGTATACACATTGTATACTCAGTGTAGTATATACATTGTATACTCAGTGTAGTATATACATTGTACAGTCAGTGTAGTATATACATTGTACAGTCAGTGTAGTATATACATTGTATTCGGTACTCACATTCAGTCGCTGGGTCCTGTATACTCTGATCTGAGCTCATGTCGGAGGAGGAGGAGGAAGTGGAATTGTCCAATCAGCTGTCTCCACCCTGTTTGGAGGCGTGACTGTGCGGATTACAGATCAGATGACAGTGACAGTTCTGGGATATTGAAGGCCCCGCCCCCATCAGTGACACTTCCAGACTCCTCCCCCCCAGACAGTGATGACATCTCTAGCTGTGTTATGTTGTTGCTCTGGATTGGCTGATGATGTAATCACGTGTCCGGTGTTGGTTGTTGATCAGTTGTATTTAGTTTTGTTGCTCTGGATAAATGGATGGGATGGATAGATGGATGGGATGGATGGGATGGATAGATGGATGGATGGATGGATGGATGGACGGATGGACGGATGGATAGATGGATAGATGGATAGATGGATAGATGGATGGATGGATGGATGGATGGACGGATGGATAGATGGATAGATGGATAGATGGATAGATGGATGGATGGATGGATGGGTGCTGGATGGATACATGAGGGGTGGATGGAGTGAAGTTGTTTTTCATACAATGTGATTATGATGCAGAGTGTGAGATGTGGTGGTGACAGGGGGAGGGGATTACTTATGTCAGTGTAACACCACAAGTCCCAGCAGTCCCAGTGTTCAGACAGCAGCAGACAGCCAATGTGGAACTACAAGTCCCAGTGTCCCGATAGTAGCAGGCAGACAATGTGGAACTACAAGTCCCAGTGTCCCGATAGTAGCATGCAGACAATGTGGAACTACAAGTCCCAGTGTCCCGATAGTAGCATGCAGACAATGTGGAACTACAAGTCCCAGTATCCCCAGTGTCCAGACAGCAGCAGACAGCCAATGTGGAACTACAAGTCTCAGTGTCCTGATAGTAGCATGCAGACAATGTGGAACTACAAGTCCCAGTAGCCCCAGTGTTCAGATAGCAAAAGACAGCCAATGCGGAACTACAAGTCCCAGTGTCAAGATAGTAGTAGTATGCAAACAATATGGAACCACAAGTCCCAGCAGTCCCAGTGTCCAGATAGTAGCATGCAAACAATATGGAACCACAAGTCCCAGCAGTCCCAGTGTTCAGATAGCAAAAGACAGCCAATGCGGAACTACAAGTCCCAGCGTCAAGATAGCAGCATGCAGCCAATTTAGAACCACAAGTCCCAGCAGTCCCAGCGTTTAGATAGCAGCATGCACACAATGTGGAACTACAAGTCCCAGCAGTTCCAGTGTCCAGATAACAGCCAATATGAAACCACAAGTCGTAATGTCCAGATAGCAACAAGCAGTCAAAGTGGAACTACAAGTCCCAGCAGTCCCAGAGTTCGGATAGAAGAACACATACAATGTGGAACTACAAGTCCCAGCAGTTCCAGTGTCCAGATAACATAATGCAGTCAATATGGAACCACAAGTCCCAGCAGTCCCAGCGTTTCGATAGCAGCATGCACACAATGTGGAGCTACAAGTCCCAGCAGCCCTAGTGTTCAAATAGCAGAACGCAGCCAATGTGGAACCACAAGTCTCAGCAGTTCCAGTGTCCAGATAACAGAATGCAGTCAATATGGAACCACAAGTCCTAATGTCCAGATAGCAACAAGCAGTCGAAGTGGAACTACAAGTCCCAGCAGTCCCAGTGTTCACATAGCAGAACACAGACAATGTGGAACTACAAGTCCCAGCAGTCCCAGTGTTCACATAGCAGTACACAGACAATGTGGAACCACAAGTCCCAGCAGTCCCAGTGTTCACATAGCAGTACACAGACAATGTGGAACCACAAGTCCCAGCAGTCCCAGTGTTCCCATAGCAGAACACAGAGAATGTGGAACCACAAGTCCCAGCAGCCCCAGTGTTCACATAGCAGAACACAGAGAATGTGGAACCACAAGTCCCAGCAGTACCAGTGTTCAGCTAGCAGAAGACAGCCAATGTGGAACTACATTTCCCAGCAGTGCCAGTGTCCAGATTGCAAAACGCAGCCAATGAGGAACCACAACTCCCAGCAGTTCCAGCCTCCCTACAAGTCCCAGTGTCCATAGAGAAGCAGCCAATACATGTAGGGGGGAGTCATATCCCAGAGCCTCCACTAGATGTCGCCCTCAGAGAGGTAATGTTGTGGGCACTGGTAGGGTAGGGAGCCCTTTAGTTGCCATCCATCCCTGCATACTTGGGATTGGGATCATGTCTGTGCAATGTCATAGCAGCACTCAGCTAATGTGGAGCTACAAGTCCCAGCGATCCCAGTTACCAGATAGCAGCCTGCAGCCAATATGCGTGGGGGAAGTGCAGGTCAGTCATTCCCATAGTAATAATACACCTTGGCCTCTACTGGATGGCACCTTCGAGAAGATAAAGTTCTGGGCACTGGGAGGGTAGTTGCCAAGCCACCCCTTGCCTTTTAGTTGCCAACCCCCCCCCCCCCTATGTATTTGGGATTGGGATCATGTCTGTGTGTAATGCCCGGCAGTTATAAAAACGTCGGTTGGGTTTTGTGCCGGGAGTTGGCTGTTGGGTGGGTAGATGGTCCTCTTGGGATGGCACACTATTCTGTGGGTTAAGAACTCTACTTTAGAAGGATCTAGTCAGTGGGACATTGTGAGTGGATGTTCCTCCTAGGCAGTGGCGTACGTACAGGGGGGGGGGGGGGTGGGCGTATTTACAGGGGGGGTACATACAGGGGGGGGGCATACGTACAGCGGGGGCATACGTACAGGGGGGCGTACTTACAAGGGGGCATACGTACAAGGGGGAGCGTAAGTACAGGGGGTACGTACAGGGGGGTACATACAGGGGGACATACGTACGGGGGCGTACGTACAGGGGGGGTGTACATACAGGGGGGTGTACGTACAAGGGGGGGGGCGTAAGTACAGGGGAGGCGTACGTACAGGGGGGCGTACGTACAGGGGGAGCGTACGTACAGGGGGGCGTACGTACAGGGGTGTGTATGTACAGGGGGGCATACGTTCAGGGGGGGCGTAAGTACAGGGGGGCGTACGTACAGGGGGGCAGACGTACAGGGGTGGCGGACATACAGGGGGTCATACGTACAGGGGTCGCCAATGCAACCTGGCCCCATGCTCCGGGGGGCTTGTGTTGCACCCCTGTATGCCTGGATAAGAGGGGCGGCCCGCCTCCCTATCCCTTTCCATTCTGTCTCGGGCCCCTGTGTGCCCCCCACAACGCTGCCAGGTTTCCCCCTCCCACCGGCTGCTGGGGATCTGTCCGGATGGAGGGCGGAGAAGGGGCTGGTAAATGTGTAATTTACTGTCCCCTTCCATGTCTTAATGAATAGAGTCAGTGATCGGTACCAATCACTGACCCTGTTTTTTTTATTTTTATTTTTTTATTCATTTATAACTGGGGCATAGTAAACTGTGTTTACTATGCTTCAGTTTATGAATGAACTGGAAGTCTCTGTACGGATCTATTCCTGTTCATTCATTCTGTGCAGCTGAGACTGCAGAGAAACAGACTGATAAATCTGTCCTCAGTCCCTTTATCTCAAAAGTGAGACATTCGGGGTCTGTTAAGACCCCTGATATTTCACAAAAGCCCACCAACAGGAGTCCTAAAAAAAATAGGTAATAAAAAAAGGTAAAAAATCAATAAAAAAAATAAAAAATTGTAAAAAAATAATAAAAAAAAATTGTAAAAAAAAAAAATGGTAAAAAATATAAAATAATTAAATGAAATGGTAAACAAAAAATTATAAAAAAAAAATGGTAAAAAGAAAAAATGGTAAAAAAATATATAAAAAAATAAAACAACAAAAATAAAAAAAAATACTGACATCAGCGGCAGAACTACTGCTTGTGGGGGGACCCCAAGATGGCAGGAAGGTGGCCCGCTGCAGGGGCTGGTAAATGTGTAATTTACCATCACCTTCCATGCCTTAATGATCGGTACCAATCACTGACCCAGTTTTTTTTTTTTTTTTAATCATTTATAGCTGGGAAAAAAAAAAAATAAAATAATTAAATAAATAAATAAAATGTTCATTCATTCTGTGCAGCTGAGACTGCAGAGAAAGAGACTGATAAATCTGTCCTCAGTCCCTTTCTCTATCTCAAAAGTGAGACATTCGGGGGGGGTTTAGACCCCTGATATTTCACCAAAGCCCCCCAACGGGAGTCCTAAAAAAAAATATATGTAAAAAAATCTAAAAAAAAAAAAAAAAAAAAAATTGGAAAAAAAAAAAAAAAAATTCAATAAATAAATAAAATGGTAAGAAAATAATAAAAAATTTTATTGTAAAAAAAAAAAAAAATTCAATAAATAAATAAAATGGTAAAAAATAAAATAAAAAATAAAATGGTAAAATAAAACGGGCACGGGAAGGAACTGTCCTCTGGCTATGCCAAGCTGGGTTACCCCCCAGAGTACCTTTAAAGCAGAACTTCAATCCACACATTGTCTTCAAGCCCATGTGACCCCCCCTGGCCAATCACCTCCACAGTAATAACAGGTGTTTTTATTTTTTGGGGGGTTATTTCTTTTTTTTTTATCTTTTTTTTCCTGGCAGCGTTGCCTCGCCGCCATTTTTGCACACCAGAGGATTATGTGTTCTGCTCTTGCGCCCACTGGGAGACCCCCATCATTTATTCCAAGAGGCTACAAGAGTCCATTCACAAAGTGGCCGGTGGGCCGAGCTGCATTGTGTCATTGGGGGGGGGGGGGGCACAGCTGCCTGAACCCAGAATATCCAGATACCAGGCAGTGGTGGGCCGTCCATTAGGGGCGCCGCCGCCCCCTCTATCCAGGCCACCCCCCCCTATATGAATAATGGATAGATTTATGCATAGTATGAATCTATCCACGGGCCGCCGCAGCCACCCCCCTATTCATGCGTCCGCCACTTACAGGGCGCCTGAATTACAGCCGCGGAGGGTGTTTTTTTAAGCACCTGATTAGAGCCATAGGCTTTAAAATAGGGTGGTCTCGGAGCGCAGTCCAGTCCAGCAAGAGACAGTCCAGTCCAGCAAGAGACAGCGCAGTCCAACAAAAGACAGTCCAGTCCAGCAAGAGACAGTCCAGTCCAGCAAAAGACAGTCCAGTCCAGCAAGAGACAACTCAGTCCAGCAAGAGGCAGTCCAGTCCAGCAAGAGACAGTCCAATCCAGCAAGAGACAGTCCAATCCAGCAAGAGACAGTCCAATCCAGCAAGAGACAGCGCAGTCCAGGAAGAGACAACTCAGTCCAGCAAGAGACAGTCCAATCCAGCAAAAGACAGTCTAGTTCAGCAAGAGACAACTCAGTCCAACAAGATACAGCACAGTCCAGCAAGAGACAGTCCAGTCCAGCAAGAGACAGTCCAGTCCAGTAAGAGACAGTCCAGTCCAGCAAGCGACAGTCCAGTTTAGCAAGCCACAGGACAGTCCAGCAAAAGACAGTCCAGTCCAGCAAGAGACAGTCCAGTCCAGCAAGAGACAACTCAGTCCAGCAAGAGACAGTCCAATCCAGCAAGAGCCCACCCAATATTCGCTGTTGTAAAGCTGATCCTCAATCCGGTCCAGCAAGAGACAGTCCAGTCCAGCAAAAGACAATCCAGTCCAGCAAAAGACAATCCAGTCCAGCAAGAGGCAGTCCAATCCAGCAAAAAACAGTCTAGTCCAGCAAGAGACAACTCAGTCCAACAAGAAACAGCACAGTCCAGCAAGAGACAGTCCAGTCCAGTAAGAGACAGTCCAGTCCAGTCCAGTAAGAGACAGTCCAGTCTAGCAAGAGACAGTCCAGTCCAGCAAGAGACAACTCAGTCCAGCAGTCCAGCAAGAGACAGTCCAGTCCAGCAAGAGACAGTCGAGTCCAGCAAGAGACAGTCCAGTCCAGCAAGAGACAGTCCAATCCAGCAAGAGCCCACCCAATATTCGCTGTTGTAAAGCTGATCCTCAATCCGGCCAATCAGAAGCAGGTCTGAGACCCGTTTTCCGATTGCCCAAAAAGAGAAGACTAACGATTAGCTGCCAAATCCGCCACGATGCCCGTGGAGAGGAAGGGAAAGCTGTCGCCGCTGAGCAAGGTAAGCTGCTGGTGAGGCGCTGCATAGATGGGGTAAGTGCACCACACCTGCCCACGACCAACCGCCCCCCAAAAAAAATTACCACCGGCCATCGCTGCTAAGAGGACTACACACGGGACACAGGCTGTCACGCCTAATTAGGACAATGCTGGATCCTTCTTCAAAGGCTGATTCTGATTGGTCAAGGTGGAGAGGCAGGTGGATAATATCACGGTTTCCAACTTGGCCAATCAGATGAAGCCTTGTATTCATTGATAAAAATACAAGGCATCTCCTGATTGGTGGAGAAGCACTGACTCTCTTGAATTAAGGGCAGAAAACTGAAAGTTCTCTCCACCTTCACATTTATGTGCTCACCTCCACTGTTGACCATAACAGGTCACCGCGCGCCTTCTCCTTTAAAGGGCATTCAGATCCTCTGGTGGGTGATTAGATCCTTATTGGGTTCATGGATGGAGAGCGTCTGTGAACAGCAATTTTCAAGTCTTGCCACAGATTCTCAATGGGATTTAGGTCTGGACTGTGACTGGGCCATTCTAACACATGAATTTGCTTTGATCTAATCCATTCCATTGTAGCTCTGGCTGTATGTTTCGGGTAGTTGTCCTGCTGGAAGGTGAACCTCCATCCCAGTCTCAAGTCTTTTGCAGACTCTAATGCCGCGTACACATGACCGGAATTCCTGTCGGAAAAAGCTCTGATGGTTTTCCCGTCGGAATTCCGACGGAATTTCACACAAACTGTCTTGCCTACACACGGTCACACCAAATTCCGACGGTCAATAACACCGCGACATACAACACGTTCGACAGCACTATAAAAGGGAAGTTTAATGCTTCCGAGCATGCGGCGAATTGTTTCCGAGCATGCGTCGGAATTTTGCGTGTCGGAATTGCATACACACGTTCGGAAAATCCGATAGAAAGGTTTTCCATTGGAAAAATTAAGAACAGGTTCTCAATCTAAAGTCTTTCGCAAATGCAGACAGAAAAGGACCGATGGGTATACACACGGTCGGAAAATCTAATGAAAAGCTCCCATTGGACTGTTTCCATCGGAAATTCCGGCCGTGTGTATAACAGGTTTTCTTCTAAGATTGTCCTGTATTTGTCTCCATCCATCTTCCCATCAACTCTGACCAGCTTCCCTGCCCCTGCTGAAGAAAACCATCCCCACCACATGATGCTGCCACCACCATGGTTCACAGTGGGGATGGTGTGTTCAGGGGGGATGGGCAGTGTTAGTTTCCCCCACACATAGCGTTTTGCTTTTATGCCAAAAGGTTGAATTTCGGTCTCATCTGAGCAGATCACCTTCTTCCACATGTTTGCTCCCCTCCCCCACATGGCTTCTCACAAACTACAAACAGGACTTCTTATGACTTTCTTTCTCCAATGTCTTTCTTCTTGTCACTCTTCCATAAAGGGCAGATTTGTGGAGAACACGACTAATAGTTGTCCTGTGGACAGATTCTCCCCCCTGAGCTGTGGATCTCTGCAGCTCCTCCAGAGTTTCCATGGACCTCTTGGCTCTTCTCTGATGAATGCTCTCCTTGCCCGGCCCGGTCAGTTTAGGTGGACGGCCATGTCTTGGTAGGTTTGCAGTTGTGCCATACTCTTTCCATTTTCCGATGATGGATTGAACAGAGCTCTGTGAGATGTGCAAAGCTTGGGAGATTTTATTATAAGCTGACCCTGCTTTATACTTCTCCACAACTTTATCCCTGACCTGTCTGGTGTGTTCCTTGGCCTTCGTGATGCTGTTTGTTCACTAAGGTTCTCTAACAAACCTCTGAGGGCTTCACAGAACAGCTGTATTTATACTGAGATTAAATTACACACAGGTGGAATCTATTTACTAATTAGGTGACTTCTGAAGGCAATTGGCTCCACTAGATTTTAGTTAGGGGTATCAGAGTAAAGGGGGCTGAATACAAATGCCCCCCCCCCCACACTTTTCACATATTTATTTGTATCATTGTCCTTCCACTTCACAAGTATGTGCCACTTTGTGTCGGTCTATCACATAAAATCAAAAAAAAATAAAAAAATTTCATTTTTGGTTATAACCTGACAAAATGTGGAAAATTTTAAGGGGTATGAATACTTTTTCAAGACACTGTAAAGAGGATAAATAAAAAAAAAAAAAATTAAAAGTCAGCAGCTACAAATACTGGAGCTGCTGACTTTTAATATAAGGACACTTACCTGTCCAGGGAGCCCGCGGTGTCGGCACCCCCGCCGATCTTCGACTTGGCTGTCGGGGAGCTGCCGCCGCCATTCCTGTTAAGGGAACCCGGCAGTAAAGCCTTTTGGCTTCACAGCCGGTTTCCTACTGCGCATGTGCGAAGAACGCTGCGCCTTCTAATTGGTCCAGAGACAGAGGAAGGAGGAGGGGGCCGAACTGACATTTACCTGTTCCCCCCCTCCTTCCTGAAAGGTGCCAAATGTGGCACCGGGGGGGGGGGGAGGGGGGAGGGATGGATAAGCAGAAGTTCCACTTTTGAGTGGAGCTCCACTTTAAGAGGAGTACTGAGGCCGAGTGCTGTGACGTTCTCAGGAAGCGATGTACAGCACTTAGCCGCCCCTCCCACCACCCACGATGCAATGGCACAGAGACCCAGTGATGTCATTACTGAGTCTAAATAAGGTGTGTAATGAAAACAGAAATGTTTCATTTGATAATTTAATCTGCACGTGGATGAGGGGGGAGGGGCAGAAACAAGGGAAGGCAAAACATATATACAGATTGCGCTTCAGATTTAATGAAAACTTTTTTTATACCACACTCACATGTTAATGCTCAATTTACGTGGTGTCAAATGTGTAATGAATGCTTGCTTTTATCACATGACCAGACTCTCAAGTGGTCCTTACGTAGGTGATCAGTGGGAAGAATGTTCCTTACATTGGTGGTCAGTGAGAAGAATGTCCCTTACATTGGTGGTCAGTGAGAAGAATGTTCCTTACATTGGTGATCAGTGGGAAGAATGTTCCTTACATTGGTGGTCACTGGGAAGAATGTTCCTTACATTGGTGGTCAGTGAGAAGAATGTTCCTTACATTGGTGGTCAGTGAGAAGAATGTTCCTTACATTGGTGGTCAGTGAGAAGAATGTTCCTTACATTGGTGGTCAGTGAGAAGAATGTTCCTTACATTGGTGATCAGTGAGAAGAATGTTCCTTACATTGGTGATCAGTGGGAAGAATGTTCCTTACATTGGTGATCAGTGGGAAGAATGTTCCTTACATTGGTGATCAGTGAGAAGAATGTTCCTTACATTGGTGATCAGTGGGAAGAATGTTCCTTACATTGGTGATCAGTGAGAAGAATGTTCCTTACATTGGTGATCAGTGAGAAGAATGTTCCTTACATTGGTGATCAGTGAGAAGAATGTTCCTTACATTGGTGATCAGTGGGAAGAATGTTCCTTACATTGGTGATCAGTGGGAAGAATGTTCCTTACATTGGTGATCAGTGGGAAGAATGTTCCTTACATTGGTGATCAGTGGGAAGAATGTTCCTTACATTGGTGATCGTTGAGAAGAATGTTCCTTACATTGGTGATCGTTGAGAAGAATGTTCCTTACATTGGTGGTCAGTGAGAAGAATGTTCCTTACATTGGTGATCAGTGAGAAGAATGTTCCTTACATTGGTGGTCAGTGAGAAGAATGTTCCTTACATTGGTGATCGTTGAGAAGAATGTTCCTTACATTGGTGATCGTGAGAAGAATGTTCCTTACATTGGTGGTCAGTGAGAAGAATGTTCCCTTACATTGGTGATCAGTGGGAAGAATGTTCCTTACATTGGTGATCAGTGGGAAGAATGTTCCTTACATTGGTGATCAGTGAGAAGAATGTTCCTTACATTGGTGGTCAGTGGGAAGAATGTTCCTTACATTGGTGATCAGTGAGAAGAATGTTCCTTACATTGGTGATCAGTAGGAAGAATGTTCCTTACATTGGTGATCAGTAGGAAGAATGTTCCTTACATTGGTGATCAGTGAGAAGAATGTTCCTTACATTGGTGATCAGTGGGAAGAATGTTCCTTACATTGGGGATCAGTGGGAAGAATGTTCCTTACATTGGTGATCAGTGAGAAGAATGTTCCTTACATTGGTGGTCAGTGAGAAGAATGTTCCTTACATTGGTGATCGTTGAGAAGAATGTTCCTTACATTGGTGATCGTTGAGAAGAATGTTCCTTACATTGGTGGTCAGTGAGAAGAATGTCCCTTACATTGGTGATCAGTGGGAAGAATGTTCCTTACATTGGTGATCAGTGGGAAGAATGTTCCTTACATTGGTGATCAGTGAGAAGAATGTTCCTTACATTGGTGGTCAGTGGGAAGAATGTTCCTTACATTGGTGATCAGTGAGAAGAATGTTCCTTACATTGGTGATCAGTAGGGAGAATGTTCCTTACATTGGTGATCAGTAGGAAGAATGTTCCTTACATTGGTGATCAGTGAGAAGAATGTTCCTTACATTGGTGATCAGTAGGAAGAATGTTCCTTACATTGGGATCAGTGGGAAGAATGTTCCTTACATTGGTGATCAGTGAGAAGAATGTTCCTTACATTGGTGGTCAGTGGGAAGAATGTTCCTTACATTGGTGATCAGTGAGAAGAATGTTCCTTACATTGGTGATCAGTAGGAAGAATGTTCCTTACATTGGTGATCAGTAGGAAGAATGTTCCTTACATTGGTGATCAGTGAGAAGAATGTTCCTTACATTGGTGATCAGTAGGAAGAATGTTCCTTACATTGGGGATCAGTGGGAAGAATGTTCCTTACATTGGTGATCAGTGAGAAGAATGTCCCTTACATTGGTGATCAGTGGGAAGAATGTTCCTTACATTGGTGATCAGTGGGAAGAATGTTCCTTACATTGGTGATCAGTGGGAAGAATGTTCCTTACATTGGTGATCAGTGAGAAGAATGTTCCTTACATTGGTGGTCAGTGAGAAGAATGTTCCTTACATTGGTGATCAGTGAGGAAGAATGTTCCTTACATTGGTGATCAGTGGGAAGAATGTTCCTTACATTGGTGATCAGTGAGAAAGAATGTTCCTTACATTGGTGATCAGTGAGAAAGAATGTTCATTACATTGGTGATCAGTGGAAGAATGTTCCTTACATTGGGGATCAGTGGGAAGAATGTTCCTTACATTGGTGATCAGTGAGAAGAATGTTCCTTACATTGGTGATCAGTGGAAGAATGTTCCTTACATTGGTGATCAGTGGGAAGAATGTTCCTTACATTGGTGATCAGTGAGAAGAATGTTCCTTACATTGGTGATCAGTGAGAAGAATGTTCCTTACATTGGTGATCAGTGAGAAGAATGTTCCTTACATTGGTGATCAGTGGGAAGAATGTTCCTTACATTGGTGATCAGTGGGAAGAATGTTCCTTACATTGGTGATCAGTGAGAAGAATGTTCCTTACATTGGTGATCAGTGAGAAGAATGTTCCTTACATTGGTGATCAGTGGGAAGAATGTTCCTTACATTGGTGATCAGTGAGAAGAATGTTCCTTACATTGGTGATCAGTGAGAAGAATGTTCCTTACATTGGTGATCAGTGAGAAGAATGTTCCTTACATTGGTGATCGTGAGAAGAATGTTCCTTACATTGGTGATCAGTGAGAAGAATGTTCCTTACATTGGTGATCAGTGAGAAGAATGTTCCTTACATTGGTGATCGTGAGAAGAATGTTCCTTACATTGGTGATCGTGAGAAGAATGTTCCTTACATTGGTGGTCAGTGAGAAGAATGTTCCTTACATTGGTGATCAGTGGGAAGAATGTTCCTTACATTGGTGATCAGTAGGAAGAATGTTCCTTACATTGGTGATCAGTGAGAAGAATGTTCCTTACATTGGTGATCAGTGGGAAGAATGTTCCTTACATTGGTGATCAGTGGAAGAATGTTCCTTACATTGGTGATCAGTGAGAAGAATGTTCCTTACATTGGTGATCAGTGAGAAGAATGTTCCTTACATTGGTGATCAGTGGGAAGAATGTTCCTTACATTGGTGATCAGTGAGAAGAATGTTCCTTACATTGGTGATCAGTGAGAAGAATGTTCCTTACATTGGGATCAGTGGGAAGAATGTTCCTTACATTGGTGATCAGTGAGAAGAATGTTCCTTACATTGGTGATCAGTAGGAAGAATGTTCCTTACATTGGTGATCAGTGGGAAGAATGTTCCTTACATTGGTGATCAGTGGGAAGAATGTTCCTTACATTGGTGATCAGTGGAAGAATGTTCCTTACATTGGTGATCAGTGAGAAGAATGTTCCTTACATTGGTGATCAGTGTGAAGAATGTTCCTTACATTGGTGATCAGTGGGAAGAATGTTCCTTACATTGGTGATCAGTGGGAAGAATGTTCCTTACATTGGTGATCAGTGAGAAGAATGTTCCTTACATTGGTGATCAGTGGGAAGAATGTTCCTTACATTGGTGATCAGTGGGAAGAATGTTCCTTACATTGGTGATCAGTGGGAAGAATGTTCCTTACATTGGTGATCAGTGAGAAGAATGTTCCTTACATTGGTGATCAGTGGGAAGAATGTTCCTTACATTGGTGATCAGTGGGAAGAATGTTCCTTACATTGGTGATCAGTGAGAAGAATGTTCCTTACATTGGTGATCAGTGAGAAGAATGTTCCTTACATTGGTGATCAGTGGGAAGAATGTTCCTTACATTGGTGATCAGTGGAGAAGAATGTTCCTTACATTGGTGATCAGTGGGAAGAATGTTCCTTACATTGGTGATCAGTGGGAAGAATGTTCCTTACATTGGTGATCAGTGGGAAGAATGTTCCTTACATTGGTGATCAGTGAGAAGAATGTTCCTTACATTGGTGATCAGTGGGAAGAATGTTCCTTACATTGGTGATCAGTGGGAAGAATGTTCCTTACATTGGTGATCAGTGGGAAGAATGTTCCTTGCATTGGTGATCAGTGAGAAGAATGTTCCTTACATTGGTGATCGGTAGGAAGAATGTTCCTTACATTGGTGATCAGTGGGAAGAATGTTCCTTACATTGGTGATCAGTGGGAAGAATGTTCCTTACATTGGTGATCAGTGGGAAGAATGTTCCTTGCATTGGTGATCAGTGAGAAGAATGTTCCTTACATTGGTGATCAGTGAGAAGAATGTTCCTTACATTGGTGATCAGTGTGAAGAATGTTCCTTACATTGGTGATCAGTGGGAAGAATGTTCCTTACATTGGTGATCAGTGGGAAGAATGTTCCTTACATTGGTGATCAGTGAGAAGAATGTTCCTTACATTGGTGATCAGTGGGAAGAATGTTCCTTACATTGGTGATCAGTGAGAAGAATGTTCCTTACATTGGTGATCAGTGGGAAGAATGTTCCTTACATTGGTGATCAGTGAGAAGAATGTTCCTTACATTGGTGATCAGTGGGAAGAATGCTCCTTACATTGGTGATCAGTGGGAAGAATGTTCCTTACATTGGTGGTCAGTGTGAAGAATGTTCCTTACATTGGTGATCAGTGGGAAGAATGTTCCTTGCATTGGTGATCAGTGGGAAGAATGTTCCTTACATTGGTGGTCAGTGAGAAGAATGTTCCTTACATTGGTGATCAGTGGGAAGAATGTTCCTTACATTGGTGATCAGTGGGAAGAATGTTCCTTGCATTGGTGGTCAGTGAGAAGAATGTTCCTTACATTGGTGATCAGTGGGAAGAATGTTCCTTACATTGGTGATAAGTGAGAAGAATGTTCCTTACATTGGTGATCAGTGGGAAGAATGTTCCTTACATTGGTGATCAGTGAGAAGAATGTTCCTTACATTGGTGATCAGTGGGAAGAATGTCCCTTACATTGGTGATCAGTGAGAAGAATGTTCCTTACATTGGTGATCAGTGAGAAGAATGTTCCTTACATTGGTGATCAGTGGGAAGAATGTTCCTTACATTGGTGATAAGTGAGAAGAATGTTCCTTACATTGGTGATCAGTGAGAAGAATGTTCCTTACATTGGTGATCAGTGAGAAGAATGCCCCTTACATTGGTGATCAGCGGGAAGAATGTTCCTTGCATTGGTGATTAGTGAGAAGAATGTTCCTTACATTGATGATTAGTGAGAAGAATGTTCCTTACATTGGTGGTCAGTGTGAAGAATGTTCCTTACATTGGTGATCAGTGGGAAGAATGTTCCTTACATTGGTGATCAGTGTGAAGAATGTTCCTTACATTGGTGATCATTGAGAAGAATGTTCCTTACATTGGTGATCAGTGGGAAGAATGTTCCTTACATTGGTGGTCAGTGAGAAGAATGTTCCTTACATTGGTGATCAGTGAGAAGAATGTTCCTTACATTGGTGGTCAGTGAGAAGAATGTTCCTTACATTGGTGATCAGTGAGAAGAATGTTCATTACATTGGTGATCAGTGGGAAGAATGTTCCTTACATTGGTGATCGGTGGGAAGAATGTTCCTTACAATGGTGATCGGTGGGAAGAATGTTCCTTACATTGGTGATCAGTGAGAAGAATGTTCCTTACATTGGTGATCAGTGTGAAGAATGTTCCTTACATTGGTGATCAGTGAGAAGAATGTTCCTTACATTGGTGATCAGTGGGAAGAATGTTCCTTACATTGGTGATCAGTGGGAAGAATGTTCCTTACATTGGTGATCAGTGAGAAGAATGTTCCTTACATTGGTGATTAGTGAGAAGAATGTTCCTTACATTGGTGATCAGTGAGAAGAATGTTCCTTACATTGGTGATCAGTGGGAAGAATGTTCCTTACATTGGTGATCGGTGGGAAGAATGTTCCTTACATTGGTGATCAGTGGGAAGAATGTTCCTTACATTGGTGATCAGTGAGAAGAATGTTCCTTACATTGGTGATCAGTGGGAAGAATGTTCCTTACATTGGTGACCAGTGAGAAGAATGTTCCATACATTGGTGATCAGTGGGAAGAATGTTCCTTACATTGGTGATCAGTGGGAAGAATGTTCCTTACATTGGTGGTCAGGAGATGATGGAAAATTATGATGGGAACAATGTTGGCAGAAGGGGCTCTGTGGTTGGGGGATAACCACCAATATTTTATAAATGAATAGCAGACAGCACGGTTATTAATCAGATTTTTTATTATATGTAGCATTCAGTTTATTACATTGTCATGCAGAGTTGTTACATTGTAATACAGCATTGTGATAACCAGGAAGGAGCTCATACCTTTGTATATGTGATATATAAGGCTTCCTATGGACAGAAATACAAAACATTCAGCTCTCAGCTCATCACCGCACTAGTCTTTAGTGGTCCTTGCCCATCTTATTAGTGACACCTATCTGATCTATGCACTCCACATATGGCAGTTGTAAGTTTTACAAGATTATTAATGTGGGGCAGTAAAGGAAACCCACAGCAGTCCTCTCTAGATCACAGCTGAGTCCGCTGTCCTACGCCACTAGAAATCCTAAAAAGATTCCTCAACTCTTTTCTTTTTGCCCTGTAGATGCTTAGAACATTGCTGAATACCTGATAAAGGGCAGTAAAAGGAACCCACAGCAGCCCCACCTTTAATTGTTACTCTGGTCATAGCTGTGATCGCTGTCCTAGGACAAGGACCAACACTATGACACCTGAAAGATTCCTCAACTCTCCTCTCTTTGCTTGGTAGATGCTTAGAAATTTGTTGCTAGGGGAAGTAAAGGGAACCCACAGCAGCCCCATCTAGGCTGCTGCCTCGGTCATAGCTGTAATTGCTGTCCTCTGACTGGTACCACCACTAGGACACCTGAAAAAGATTCCTCAGCTGCCTCCTTTTTTCCCAGTAGATGCTTAGAAAATTGCTAAATGCCTGATAAATTCTAGGGGAAGTAAAGGGAACCCACAGCAGCCCCATCTAGGCTGCTGCCTAGGTCATAGCTGTAATTGCTGTCCTCTGACTAGTACCACCACTAGGACACCTGAAAAAGATTCCTCAGTCGCTTCCTTTTTTCCCGGTAGATGCTTAGAAAATTGCTAAATGCTTGATAAATTCTAGGGGAAGTAAAGGGAACCCACAGCAGCCCCACTTAGATTGTTGACTTGGTCATAGCTATGATTGCTGTCCTAGTACTAGGACCACTACTAGGACACCTGAAAAAGATTCCTCAACTCCTCTTTCTTTGCCTGCTGGATGCTAAGAAAATTGCTGCTAGGGGAAGTAAAGGAACCCCACAGCAGCCCCACTTAGATTGTTGACTTGGTCATAGCTATGATTGCTGTCCTAGTACTAGAACCACCACTAGGACACCTGAAATAGATTCCTCAACTTTTTTGTTTGCCCTGTAGATTTTTAGGCCTTGTTCACATATGCTCAGTATAGCGTATTCCTGTGCCAGGGCTGTGTTTATCTACATGGGGATGTACAGGAAGTCCCATTCATGTCATAGGGATACAACATCTCCACTGACACAGCTGCTGCTCCTAGTTTGACATCTGTGTGGGTTCACGGGTCCAAAAGCACACTGTGTGCATTCAGGGGTGTGCACCCACACCAATGTCAAATTGGGAGCAGACAAAGCAGCTGCATCCCAATTGACATGATGTCATGGTTATGCAGTAATGTTTGTCTGTCAGCTTACCTCTCCATGTGTTCATATTAAGAGGCCAGCCACTCTCACCTGGCTGCTTAAGTAATCTATCCTCAAAGCGTGGCTCCACCCCAGCTCCTATCAGGGAACTCTATATTAACCTGTGCACTGCAAGCCAGCTCTGCTGATCAATATTGTGTTTTTAGCTTTCGTGTGCGACTTTCTGTGTCTTCTACGTCTGATTCCAGTTACTGATCTTGGCTTGTTCTTGACTATCCTTACCTGCTTGTTTCCCTGATCTTCTGCTTTTTTCTGACTAACCTTACCTACTTGTCGCCCTGACCTTTTGGCTATCTCCTGACTATCCTTTGTTGTCGCTGTCTGCTGCTTCCATTCTACCTCCATGTAGTCTACCATGAGTGTGAGCTGGGAGGCCCTAGGGGTAGTGACCTGGAGCCAGACTGCAGCTAAATCCATGCCCACCACTAGGAGCTTCTGGTGAACACCCGCTGTTTTTTGGACTCCGCACCCTGGGAAATCTCATGCGCTAGCCCCCAGTGTCATCCATGTAGGTACTACAGGGTACCTGCTCTCATGTATATCTTAGAGCAGCCATTCTCAACCAGGGATCCGTGGACCCCTTACTCCAGAGGTTGCTAGGGGTTCCTTGAGCTGTGGCTGATGAACTACCTTTTTGATGGTGCCTACAGAGTTCAAGGTTCAGCATGAATGAATGAATGAATGAATGATTTGTATAGAGCTGCAACTGCAAACTGAATCGCCTCGAGGCCTGAAAAAGATTCCTCAGCTGCTTCCTTTTTTCTCAGTAGATGCTTAGAAAATTGCTATATGCCTGATAAATTCTAGGGGAAGTAAAGGGAACCCACAGCAGCCCCACTTAGATTGTTTACTTGGTCATAGCTGTGATTGCTGTCCTAATACTAGGACCACCACTAGGACACCTATAAAAGATTCCTCAACTCCTCTTTCTTTGCCTGCTGGATGCTAAGAAAACTGCTGCTAGGGGAAGTAAAGGCTAAGCATCACTTAGCAAAGACAGCAGCATGACACAAAATATATTTTTAGCTGTCTTTAAGGGGGGTGGCATTCTGAGCACCATTTTAAGGGGAACATTCTTCCTATTGACCACCAGTATAAGGGGCATTGTTCCTATTGACCCCTGATGAATTGGTTTTAGTAAGGCTTCCTCGACACTTGAAAATTATTTTTGGGGTCCCTTTAGGGTTAAAAGGTTGAGAAAGCCTGTCCTAGAGCTTCATCCGCAGCAGTCGGCCGTAGGGTCCACTACCTTGCGGGGGAACTCCAGACCCCAACGGGTTGCGTCTGTCTCCTGGGCTCAGGTGACCTGACACATGAATGGGACTGCCTGCATGGGGATGCACAGAACACCTATACATCTGTATGTGGGTAAAAACACAGCCCTTGCACGGGTGTACGCTGTAGTATGCCTATGTGCTTGAGGCCTTCAAACATTGCTGAATGCCCGGTGAATGCTATAGACATCTGAGAACCCATAAAAATTCCCATCTGTACAACGTCTTTCACAGATCATGGAGGACAATCATATGCTGTCTGATTGGAGCCACGAGATCAGTGATCAGTGCCACGCCCTGCCACAGATAGTAACACGCCCAATAGGACACACCTCTGCCGCCCCCTGTGTAACCCATCACTTGCCTGTGTCATTTTACATCAGTTGCTTTTGTATAGCACTGGATCGCTGTATATAAATGACAATGGTCCCAAAAATGAGTCAAAAGTCGATGTGTCCGGCCATAAATGCGCAGACACGCTTCACTATTAACAATCGCTGATCGCCGCCATATTAGTAAAAAAAAAATTATTCATAAAAATGCTATAAAACTTACCCCTATGTTGTAAACGCTATAACTTTTGCGCATTATGTTTGTTGTCAAAAAGTTCCGATCGTGTGTACGGGCCTTAAGACAGCTTAACCTATGGATTCCAAGAAAAGGAATCTGAATTCTTTCTGTGTGTCGCCATTGGTGGGTCGGTGAGTTGCTCGGGTGCAGCTACAGGGCACATCCCCATTCAGAAGGTAGGAGAGCCCATTAAAACTCCAGCAGCCCCTATGGGGGTAATGCTATATAGTAGAAATTCAATGCCAAATAGACATGTGCAATTTGTTTCGTTTTTATTCGTTTTCCGTTAAAATTCGTTATATTCGTTCATTCGTTATCGTACGAATGAACGAATGATTCGCAAATTTTTTTAACGAGTAACGAATTATCGAATCGAACGAATATGAAAAACAATGAAAATCCGAAATAACCAAATTAGAAACAACGAAACTATGAAAGAAGAAAATCCGAAAAAAAAAAAACGAAAACAGGAACAACGAAAATCAAAATGAACGAAAAAATTCGTACATTCGTAACTTTTTTTTTTTTGTTGAATTGGTAATTTTCCGTGTCCCTTACAATGGCGCTGCTTAACGTGCTTCGAATGGATTGAACGAAAAAATTCGTACATTCGTAACTTTTTTTTTTAATTCGCAATTTTTCGTGTCTCTTACAATGGCGCTGCTTAACGTGCTTCGAATGGATTGAACGAAAAAATTCGTACATTCGTAACTTTTTTTTTTAATTCGCAATTTTTCGTGTCTCTTACAATGGCGCTGCTTAACGTGCTTCGAATGGATTGAACGAAAAAATTCGTACATTCGTAACTTTTTTTTTTAATTCGCAATTTTCCGTGTCTCTTACAATGGCGCTGCTTAACGTGCTTCGAATGGATTGAATGAAAAAATTCGCAGATTCGTAACTTTTATTTTTTTTTTGCGATTCGTAATTTTCCGTGTCTCTTACAATGGCGCTGCTTAACGTGCTTTGAATGGATTGAATGAAAAAATTCGTACATTCGTAACTTTTATTTTTTTTTTGCGATTCGTAATTTTCTGTGTCCCTTACAATGGCGCTGCTTAACGCGCTTTGAATGGATTGAACGAAAAAATTCGTAGATTCGTAACTTTTTTTTTTTGTTGAATTGGTAATTTTCCGTGTCTCTTACAATGGCGCTGCTTAACGTGCTTCGAATGGATTGAACGAAAAAATTCGTAGATTCGTAACTTTTTTTTTTTGCGATTCGTAATTTTCCGTGTCTCTTACAATGGCGCTGCTTAACGTGCTTCGAATGGATTGAATGAAAAAATTTGTAGATTCGTAACTTTTATTTTTTTTTTGCGATTCGTAATTTTCTGTGTCCCTTACAATGGCGCTGCTTAACGTGCTTCGAATGGATTGAATGAAAAAATTCGTAGATTCGTAACTTTTTTTTTTGCGATTCGTAATTTTCCGTGTCTCTTACAATGGCGCTGCTTAACGTGCTTCGAATGGATTGAACGAAAAAAATTCGTAGATTCGTAACTTTTTTTTTTTTTTTTTGCGATTCGTAATTTTCCGTGTCTCTTACAATTAGCGCTGCTTAACGTGCTTCGAATGGATTGAACGAAAAAATTCGTACATTCGTAACTTTTTTTTTCGATTTGTAATTTTCCGTGTCTCTTACAATGTAATAATAGCATACACATTACATAACATTATGAATTATGCTCCGATTACGAATCTACGAAAACAATGTTACGAAAGTACGAATAAATCAATCTTACGAAAGTACGAATGTAACTAAATCTACGAAAATACGAATGCGTCCGAATTTCGAATAAACGAAAATTAAACGGAAAAAACGAATCAACGGAAAAATAACTCTTACGAAAATACGAATCGTTACGAACACCGACGACTTACGAAATTACGAATCGTTACGAATCAACGGAAACGAACAGAAACTGAACAAATTTTTCTATTGTGCACATGTCTATTACCAAATACACCAATTACCTGAGACTGATCACTACTGTATGCTAATACTTGTGTGGTCTCAGAGGCGGCTCTAGGCTTTGTGAGGCCTTAGGCAAATCTAAGACCCACTCATGCCCAAAACTGGGAAAAATAATTCAAGTGGACATTCCCTCCAATTCCCACACACTTCAGGCAAATTAGGCAGCCGCGAGGCCCCTGGGAGTGTGCGAGGCCTAAGGCGACCGCCTAATTTGCCTAATTAGAGAGGTCTATACCATAAAGTCATCTGATTCTTTTCCAATCTGTTCCGCAGTCGGTCATTTTTCTAAGGCTCCTTCATACCTATGCAGGTATTAACACATACAGTACGTAAGTATTAATGGGACCTTAGTGTCTGTTAGCATTTTTAGGAGTGCCGCTGGAATACGGGTAAAGTTGTTATGGACTTACACTGGGTTGTCGCGGTCTGGAGAATCACCAATTCGGATCTCGACGCCGATCATACAATCCCCGCAGTCGTCCGTTCTCAGCACGATCTTCACTAAACCAATGAAGTAACTCTCTTCCAAGTCCAGTGAATACCAGGGTTCGGACTCCAGCTTAGTAATAACACATGGGGATATTGTATTGTTTGTCTCAGAAATGCCATCCACTCCGCGGTCTGGCCCAGAGCGGGGGACGCTGGGGAAGGTGGAGCTCTGGCAGACCCTCCCAAAGAGACCCAGGTTGATGCCTAAAATGAGAAGACGTTACATAGTTAGTCTGGTTGAAAAAAGACACAAGTCCATCCAGTTCAACCTACAGAAAACTAATTGTGCAAAACAAAATTAGCAGCCGTGTCCTGCAAGACTTTGAAGTATGCGAGCTGTGTGGCAGGTGCTACACCAGCAGCTGCCCACACAGCTCGCAATAGTAAGTGCCGCACACCTGACCATTCAGGCATTGCCAGTAGGGGGCCCCGTGACAGCTTCCAGCTTCGATCTACCTGTCAATCACAGCTAGCTGACGGGTAGATCAGGTCCCTGCTGCTAAGAGATTGTATTTAGTCAGACCCCTCGTGATGCGCTCCTCCCCGCTGGCCCCTCCTGATTTTCTGTCTCCTCATCCTCCCCCCCCCCAGTCTCCTGCATACTTGCTCTGTGTGTCCCGCTGAATCCCCCCCTCCTCTATCTTCAGTGCCATATGATGAGAGAACCCAGAGGAGGAGCACAGCTATTCTGCTCACAGGACATGCAGGGAGAGAGGTGAGCTGAGGGAGGAACATCAGTTTAGGGTGGTAAGCTGGGCACAATACCTGGCAAAGTTTAATGCCAGGAGGGAAGTTTATGTGGAAATATGTGAAGGGTTGGAATAGCAGAGAGTGTGTGTTGGAGCCCCTGCAGAGTTTGAAGCCCCCCCCAAGCTAACATACATCTCCTAAGCAGGAACACATCACTATCTCCCCAAGCATTCTGTCCAGATAATGTGCAGTTCATTTATGGCCTTTCCGTTTAACCCTGTGTTATCCAAACTCTGTTCAATGAAAAGTGTAAACTCACCACATAAACACTCTATATACAAAATAAAACTCCCCAATAAAGATCAGAACATGATGATCACATTACATGGAAGCACAATTGAATGAATGCTGATTATTCAGAGAATTACCGTATTTATGTTTATTGAGGATTGTTTTTTTTTTTTATGTACTAACAGTTAAGCTTCATACACACAATACGAAAATTGGATGAAAAATACCACTTTTGAAGCGTTCGTGCATATGAGCGTATCATTTTTTTTTTTTTGGTGGGCGAGTGTATCTTGGGTGAGAGTTCCCACACTTTTTTCCCCAGGACTTGACCTCTGCGTGCAAGCCGATTGTGACAGAACCGTTCAGCAACCAGCTTGGGTGCTTCCATCAAGATACAGCTTCCTCCATTCCGGACCCAGGAACCAGGTATTATAGCTGAGAATTGCACCCAAGGACTAGACGACACTAGCTTAGGTGCAAACTGGAACTCTCTTTATTAAAACTCAGACACATACTTTATACTCCCCCGGAGGACAATCCCTTCTTGGGGATATTAGCATAACAATGAAAACTGTAAACAGTAATATAATTAACATAGCTAAGGAACAGCCAACATAAACTTACACAGTAAGCGAATTAAACAACTAGCCATCTAGACAAGCCTAGGTGACTCAGAACGTTCGGCACCAGTCTACAACCCTGGATACACAAACTACATTCCACTAGACATGTGCAATTCGTTTTTTTTTTTTTCGTTTTTTGTTTTTTTTCGTTATTTTCGTTCGTTCGTTTTCGTACGAATGAACGAATCGTTCAAATCATACGAATCCGAATAACGAATCGTAACGAATCATTTGAATCGTACGAATCTGATTAACGAATCATTTGAATCGAAGGAATCCGAAAAACAACGAAAATCCGAAAAAAACTAATTAGAAACAACAAATGTACTAATGAAGAAAATCCGAAAAACGAAAACGAAAGAAAAAATTCGCACATTCGTAACTTTTTTTTTTGTTGAATTGGTAATTTTCCGTGTCCCTTACAATGGTGCTGATAAACGTGCTTCGAATGGATTGAACAAAAAAATTCGTACATTCGTAACTTTTTTTTTTTCGATTCGTAACTTTTTTTTAATTTTTTTTCGATTTGTAATTTCCGTATCTCTATTGAACAAAAAAATTCGTACATTCGTAACTTTTTTTTTTTTTTTCGATTCGTAACTTTTTTTTTTTCGATTCGTAACTTTTTTTTTTTTCGATTCGTAAATTTATTTATTTTTTTTTCGATTTGCAATTTCCATATCTCTATTGAACAAAAAAATTCGTACATTCGTAACTTTTTTTCGATTCGTAACTTTTTTTTTTCGATTCGTAACTTTTTTTTTTGATTCGTAAATTATTAAAATGTAATAATAGCATACACATTACATAAAATTATGAATTATGTACGAATCGTTACGAATCGTTACGAATCAACGGAAACGAAAAAAACAAAACGAAAAAAAACAAATTTTTTTCGGAAACGAAAATAAACAAATTTTTTTTGTTGTGCACATGTCTACATTCCACATCACCATAAGCATAAACACATAACACCCCACAATGGTTCGATAACAAGGTAAAATGGACACAATATTAATCACATCTCCAAGACAATAGGTGACTCACTTAACAATGGTAATTCACGCCTATGTACAGTGGGGATCGAAAGTTTGGGCACCCCAGGTAAAAATGTGTATTAATGTGCATAACAAAGCCAAGGAAAGATGGAAAAAATCTCCAAATGGCATCAAATTACAGATTAGACATTCTTATAATATGTCAAAAAAAGTTAGATTTTATTTCCATCATTTACACTTTCAAAATTACAGAAAATAAAAAAATGGCGTCTGCAAAAGTTTGGGCACCCTGCAGAGTTAATATCTTGTACTGCCCCCTTTGGCAAGTATCACAGCTTGTAAACGCTTTTTGTAGCCAGCCAAGAGTCTTTCAATTCTTGTTTGAGGTATCTTTGCCCATTCTTCCTTACAAAAGTCTTCCAGTTCTTTGAGATTTCTGGGCTGTCTGTCACGCACTGCTCTTTTAAGGTCTATCCATAGATTTTCAATAATGTTGAGGTCAGGAGATTGTGAAGGCCATGGCAAAACCTTCAGTTTACGCCTCTTGATGTAATCCCCCGTGGATTTTGAGGTGTGTTTAGGATCTTAAGATTTTAGGATCATTATCCATGTGTAGAAGCCATCCTCTCTTTAACTTCAGCTTTTTCACAGATGGCTTCAAGTTACCATCCAAAATTTGCTGAAATTTTATTGAATCCATTTTTCCTTCTACTCTGTTCCCTGTGCCACTGGCTGGAATACAACCCCAAAGCATGATTGATCCACCCCCATTCTTAACAGCTGAAAAGAGGTTCTTTTCATTAAATTCTGTGCCCTTTCTTCTCCAAACGTACCTTTGCTCATTCCGGCCGAAAAGTTCTATTTTAACCTCATCGGTCCACAGAACTTGTTTCCAAAATGCCTCAGGCTTGCCTATATGTTCATTTGCAAAATTCAAACGCTGATTTTTGTGGTGAGGACGTAGAAGAGGTTCTCTTCTGATGACTCTTCCATGAAGACCATATTTGTACAAGTATCTCTTTATAGTGGAATAGTGTACCACAACTCCAGTGTCTGCCAGATCTTTCTGGAGGGATCGTGCAGTCAAACGTGGGTTTTGAATTGCTTTTCTCACAATCCTGTGAGCTGTTCTGTCTGATATTTTTCTTGGTCTTCCAGATCTTGCTTTAACTTCCACTGTTCCTGATGACTGCCATTTCTTAATTACATTCCAAACAGAGGATATTGACATCTGAAAACGCTTTGCTATCTTCTTATAGCCTTCTCCAGCTTTGTGAGCGTCAACTATTTTCAGTTTCAGTTTTCTAGACAACTGCTTAGAAGAACCCATGGTGCTGATTGTTGGGGCAAGGTCAGATGAGTCTGGCCATTTAAAACCTTTGAGATTGACATCACCTGGTCTTCCCAGACGATGATTGAGAACAATCCATGACACTGGCAGGTCTCAGCTTTGCAAAGGGGGCACTGCATGCTATAAATTCTGCAGGGTGCCCAAACTTTTGCAGACGCCATTTTTTTGTTTTCTGTAATTTTGAAAGTGTAAATGATGGAAATAAAATCTAACTTTTTTTGACATATTATAAGAGATTTTTCCATCTTTCCTTGGCTTCGTTATGCACATTAATACACATTTTTACCTGGGGTGCCCAAACTTTCGATCCCCACTGTAGCACCCTGATGTTTAGGCAGGGTTGCTATTAAATTTATTTGCCTTCGCCAATAGTTAGGAGGTCAATTGATTTTGCCCTAATTCTGGAATTGCTGCACTTCTCTCTTCTGTCGCTAGGTGGCCGGGTATCTGGTGACATTAGATAAGACAAGGGCATTGCAAGGACAGATTAGGAATGAGTGGGGTTTCTCAACCAATGGGCAGGGATTTTCTTGGGTCCCTTGGCCTGCTGGGAGAGCCTATATATTTAGGTGGAGTCAGGTGATCGGGAATCTGTGCCACCTGGACGTCGGGGAGGACATGTGTTACGTTGCCCTGGGCTGTTAGGCCATAAGCCTTAGGCCCATCCTGGGGAAATCTGGCTGCTGGGCTGTCTGAGGGCCTATCCAGAAGCAGCGTAGGGTTGGGACTGCGGGCTTGTAGTCCAACCAGAAGTAACAGTTCTGCCGGCCGGGGAACCAGTTGTGGTCGGAGGCAGAGGGGAAGCTGTCGCCACCAAGGGACCATCCACCTTGCTACCAGAGATCGCAATAAGTGAGCTGAGGACAGCACCAAAGCAGACTTCTCCCCAGCCGGGGATGGTGAAGAAGCGGGAAAACTTCAGCAAGTGCCAAGTCAGGGACCCAGCGGGACAGCAGAGGTGACGCATGTGGAGTGCCAAGCAGGGGCGGACTGACCATTCGGCCACTCGGGCACTTCCCGAGGGCCCCGGGCCACTAGGGGGCCCCATCAGGGTTGCCAGCCTCAGTAAAACCAGGGACAGTATGTAAAAATCTGTGTTTTTTTTTACATCCGTTTCTGAAATTTCCCTTACCGACCATCCTTTTGGTCTAAAAATCCCGAGATTATAGCTGCCCCACCTCTCCAGTACCTTCTCAGCCAATAGAAAACATGTCAGTGTATACTGTGTGTACATGTATGTGTATACTGTGTGATTGTATACTGTGTGTGTTTATACTGTGTGTGTGTGTATACTGTGTAGCCCCATAATCTCTGATTGCCTGGGGGCCCCATAATCTCCTATTGCCCTGTAGACATGAGTTGTCAGTCCGCCCCTGGTGCCAAGCCAGGGACCTAACGTGTCAGCATGGGTGAAGCTTGAAGAGTATCTGTAAGTGCCAAGCCAGGGACCTAACGTGTCAGCAGGGGTGAAGCTTGAAGAGTATCTGTGAGTGCCAAGCCAGGGACCCAGCAGGGAAGCGGGGGTGAAGCTTGAAGAGTATCTGTGAGTGCCAAGCCAGGGACACAGCAGGGAAGCGGGGGTGAAGCTTGAGGGAGATACTGAGTGCTACAGTGAAAGAGCTCAGGGGGATCCAGTGGCTAGTGGACATGAAGTCTAGTGAGAGAGACTGGGAGCTCCTTGAGTGAAGACCCTCAGTGAGTGAGTTACCATTAGTAACAGCTACAAGATTGTTGCCATAGGAGACAGCGGCCCTACCTATACCGAAGTGGTGTCCGGCTAGAGGCCTTCGCCTGTATAGCTGTCTACCTATAGAAGTCTCGGAGTCTGCCAATTAACATTGCATCTACCTAAGGGTGTCCTGGCCCTAACCCTCTCTCCCACAGTTCTGTTTAACCACTTCAGCCCCGGACCAATTTGCAGCCAAAGGACCAGGCCCCTTTTTGCGATTCGGCACTGCGTCGCTTTAACTGACAATTGTGCGGTCGTGCGACGTGGCTCCCAAACAAAATTGGCGTCCTTTTTTTTCCCACAAATAGAGCTTTCTTTTGGTGGTATTTGATCGCCCCTGCGGTGTTTATTTTTTGCGCTATAAACAAAAATAGAGCGACAATTTTGAAAAAAATGCAATATTTTTTGCTATAATAAATATCCCCAAAAAATATATAAACATTTTTTTTTTTTTTTTCCTCAGTTTAGGCCGATACGTATTCTTCTACATATTTTTGGTAAAAAAAATCACAATAAGCGATTATTGATTGGTTTACGCAAAAGTTATAGCGTTTACAAAATAGGGGATAGTTTTATAGCATTTTTATTAATATTTTTTTTTTTACTATTAATGGCGGCGATCAGCGATTTTTATTGTGACTGCGACATTATGGCGGACACATCGGACATTTTTGACACATTTTTGGGGGCGGGGAGGGGTTATGGACTGTGACGTGTGTGTGTGTTTTTTTTTTTTTTACATTAGGGGGCGGGGCTGACGTCTGACGTCATTGATCGGCTTTTCCGATGACCGTGAACAGCCGATCAGTGACAGGCAGTGTAGGAAGCGCGGGGAGAGATTTGTTTACACAGACCTCTCCCCGTTCTTCAGCTCTGTGACCCGATCGCGGGACATCAGCGGTGATCGGGCCCGCTGGTCCTGCGGCCGCGGTCACGGAGCTCCCGACCGGGTGCGCGACCCCACGGCTAGGCAATTAAAGGGGACGTGTATATATACATGCTATTGCCTAGCCGCGCCATTCTGCCGACGTATATGTGCAGGAGGCGGTCGGGAAGCGGTTAAGAGACAACAAACCTCTTTGCATTCAAAAAGTGTCTGGCGCCCACCTGTTTATCTTGCATTACACCCACCATGCCTTGTAACCCACTCTACACTGAAGGGTGTCGGCTCTCCCTAAATCTGGAGGTCACCATTAGGCCTAAAGGGGCCCGGGACTTTGCTACACCTAGGAGGCACACAATGGGAGAGACACCCTTAACAATAAACAGACCCCAGTATCAGATTGTTTTGGAGACGATCATATTAACATCTGCTCTGAGTCTCACAGTCTAAAACACAGGGGTCAAACACAAGGCCCGTGGGCCGAATCCGGCCCTCCAGGCCATTTCATGTGGCCCTCACACCTCTCCTGCAGCTGCAGGAAAGCTCCAGCCCTTTCTGGTCCTCCTCCAGACCCCTACTTTCTGCTTTCAATGCATCCAGCTTCTTCCCAGCAGCAGCATAAGGAAAGGGGGTGCACTGTGGTGTAAGGGAGAGTAGGGGACTCAACTTCTGATGGTGGGGGTGGCTCTTGACATGGGATGCGCTGGGCATCTAATCTTACAGATACAACCGACCCTTTTGAGGACAATCATAATGCTGATGCGGCCCACCATCAAAATGGGTTTGACACCCCCCTGGTCTAAAGCAGTCATTGCTGGTTTGGGCACAAAGGTCCCAAAATCTGTGTGTTTCAGGGAGACATGGACCCGAATCCAAAGCAAGACCACTCCAAGGTAGGGTGACCACCCGTCCCGGATTGACACGTTTCATTGGAGCTGTGCCTTGTGTCTTGTGATAAAAGACTTCATTGAAGCAAATGTACAAAGTGTTAGTATAAAGGTTAAACCCCCCCTCCCCTCCCCCACCAGACACCAGTAAAAAAAATGGTTAAAAAACTGACAATTGTCATACAATTTGGCACAGCGGATCCCAAACACTTCTGCAAAATGTGCACTTCCTTGTGTTTTACAATTACATGGAGGGATTGGTAGGTGGAGGGGTAGGTAAGTGAAGGGTTGGGTGGAGGGGTGTGTAGGTGGAGGGGCAGGTAGGTGGGAGGGGCAGGTAGGTGAGAGGGGCGGGTGGGTATCGGGGCAGGTAGGTGGAGGGGTAGGTAGGTGGAAGGGTGGGTAGGTAGAGGGGCGGGTAGGTGGAGGGGTGGGTAGGTGTTGGGGGAGGTAGGGGGAGGGATGGGTAGGTGCAGGGGTGGGTAGGTGGTAGGGCAGGTAGGTGGAGGGGTGGGTAGGTTGAGGGTTAGGTAGGTGGAGGGGCAGGTAGGTGGGAGGGGTGGGTAGGTGGAGGGGCAGGTAGGTTGAGGGTTAGGTAGGTGGAGGGGCAGGTAGGTGGGAGGGGTGGGTTGGTGGAGGGGCAGGTAGGTTGAGGGTTAGGTAGGTGGAGGGGCAGGTAGGTGGAGGGGCGGGTAGGTGGAGGGATGGGTACTGGGTAGGTGGAGGGGCGGGTAGGTGGAGGGGCAGGTTGGTGGAGGGGTGGGTAGGTGGAGGGGCGGGTAGGTGGAGGGATGGGTATAGGGTAGGTGGAGGGGTAGGTAGGTGGAGGGGCGGTGAGGTGGAGGGGTAGGTAGGTGGAGGGGTAGGTAGGGGGAGCGGTGGATAGGTGGAGGGGTGGGTAGGTGGCCGGGTAGGTAGGTGGAGCGGTGGGTAGGTGGAGGGGTGGTGAGGTGGAGGGGTAGGTAGGTAGAGGGGTGGGTAGGTGGAGGGGTAGGTAGGTGGAGGGGCGGGTAGGTGGAGGGGTGGTGAGGTGGAGGGGTAGGTAGGTGGAGGGGCGGGTAGGTGGAGGGGTAGGTAGGTGGAGGGGAGGGTAGGTGGAGGGGTGGTGAGGTGGAGGGGTAGGTAGGTAGAGGGGCGGGTAGGTGGAGGGGTAGGTAGGTGGAGGGGTGGGTAGGTGGAGGGGTGGTGAGGTGGAGGGGTAGGTAGGTAGAGGGGCGGGTAGGTGGAGGGGTGGGTAGGTGGGAGGGGTGGTGAGGTGGAGGGGTAGGTAGGTAGAGGGGCGGGTAGGTGGAGGGGCGGGTAGGTGGAGGGGTGGGTAGGTGGAGGGGTAGGTAGGTAGAGGGGCGGGTAGGTGGAGGGGTGGTGAGGTGGAGGGGTAGGTAGGTAGAGGGGCGGGTAGGTGGAGGGGTGGTGAGGTGGAGGGGTAGGTAGGTAGAGGGGCGGGTAGGTGGAGGGGCAGGTAGGTGGAGGGGCGGGTAGGTGGAGGGGTGGGTAGGTGGAGGGGTAGGTAGGTGGAGGGGGGGTAGGTGGAGGGTAGGTAGGTGGAGGGGTAGGTAGGTGGAGGGGTGGGTAGGTGGAGGGGTAGGTAGGTGGAGGGGTAGGTAGGTGGAGGGGTAGGTAGGTGGAGGGGTAGGTAGGTGGAGGGGTAGGTAGGTTGTACTTACTGTTTGGGTTCACATTGCATTCGTTGGTTCTTGTAACGTCTATCAGTCCGCAGATTAGGAGGATAATCAGAATCTTCATTCTGCTGATAACAGGTAAAGGAGATGTAAATCTAATCACTAAAACCTTAAATAATCAGACTGTGTGGAACATGTTGATGTCATTGTAAAAGTTGCTTCCAACTGTCTGGACTCCGTGGCGCTGCTCTGTGGGGATGTATAAAAAGTTTGCTGTATGAATGTGACTCACATCTGCACAGCTCCAATGAAACGCGTCGTGTTCCGTGGAATACAAGTATCTTCTGTGAATACATTTTAATAGAAACAAAGAATTTTCGGTCTTTTTTTTTTTATAGCGCAAAAAATAAAAAACCCACCGGTGATTAAATACCAACAAAAGAAAGCTCTATTTGTGGGGAAAAAAGGACAAAAAAATTCATTTGTGTTCAGTGTTGCATGACTGAGTCATTGTCATTCAAAGTGTGAGAGCGCCGAAAGCTGAAAGGTGGTCTGGTTAAGAAGGGGGTTGTAAACCCACCCGCGATGCCTACTAGCCCATTATGCGACGCATACTAGCCCATTATGCTTTTCTTTTGCAGGCTACACAGGGAGCAAAAGAAGAAGTAAATCCCATCAGGGTTTACTTCCTCTTTAAGTGCCCGGGGGGGGGGGGGGGGGTAAGTGATTAGTCAGCAAAAAAAAACAAAAAACATTATGGCCACTAGTTGGCGCTTTACGATCAGAGATAATAGAGAAAAAAAAGGTGACACAAAGGGGTATAAAAAGTTTGCCGAGTTCTGTCTAATGTAATTATTAGACAGAACTCGGCAAACTTTTTATACCCCTTTGTGTCACTTTTTTTTTTTTTTTATATATATTTTGCAGATCTCAGAGCAACACAGGCAGCTCTGCATGAAAATATTCAGATCATGAAAAAATTCAAATTTACAGATTTACATGTCCTTCCGGATTCATAGTTACATCGTTAGTTAGGTTGAAAAAAGACACAAGTCCATCCAGTTCAACCACAAATAAAAAAAAAAAACAAAAAAAAAAAATAATATCAATTAAAATAAAAAATATCAATTAAAAAAAAATAATATCATAAAAAAAAAAAATAATAATATCAATAAAAACCACACAGTTCAACCACAAATAAAATAAAAAAAAAAATAATATCAATAAAAATAAAATAATATCAATAAAAAAATAAAATAATATCAGTAAAAAAAAAAAAAATAATATAAAAAAAAACACAGTTCAACCACAAATAAAAAAGAAAAAATAATAATAATAATAATATCAATAAAAAAAAATAATATCAGTAAAAAAATAAATAATAATAATATCAATAAAAAACAACGGTTTAACCACAAATAAAATGTTTTTAAAATATAAATAAAAAAAAATAATATCAATAAAAAAAAAATATCAGTAAAAAAATATAATAATATCAATAAAAACCACAGTTCAACCATAAATAAAAAAAAATTAAAAATATCAATAAAAAAATAAATAATATTAATAAAAAAAAAAATATATCAGTAAAAAAAAATATCAATAAAAACCACACAGTTCAACCACAAATAATAATAAAAAAAAATATCAATAAAAAAAATAAAATAATATCAATAAAAAAATTAATATCAGTAAAAAAAAAAAAAAAAATAATATAAAAAAAAACACAGTTCAACCACAAATAAAAAAGAAAAAATAATAAAATAATATCAATAAAAAAAAATATCAGTAAAAAAATAAATAATAATAATATCAATATAAAACAGTTCAACCACAAATAAAATGTTTTTAAAATTAAATAAAAAAAAATAATAATAATAAAAAAAAAAATATATCAGTAAAAAAAAATCAATAAAAACCACACAGTTCAACCACAAATAAAAAAAAAAAAAAACTAATATCAATTAAAAAAAATAAAAATAATATCAATAAAAAAAACTAATATCAGTAAAAAAAAAAACTAATATCAATAAAAACCACAGTTCAACCACAAATAAAAAAAAAAAATAATAAAAAATAATATCAATAAAAAAAAAAAATATCAGTAAAAAGAAAAAAATAATATCAGTAAAAAAAATATCAATAAAAACCACAGTTCAACCACAAATAAAAAAAAATTAAAAATATCAATAAAAAAAAATAATATTAATAAAAAAAAAAAAAATAATATCAGTAAAAAAAAAAAAATAATATCATTAAAAAAATAAAAATAGTATCAATAAAAACCACAGTTCAATCACAAAAAAAAAATTTAAAAATATCAATAATAAAAATAATATCAATAAAAAAAAAAATAATATTAATAAAAAAAAATTATCAGTAAAAAAATAATAATAATATCAATAAAAAAAATAAATAATATCCATCCTCTGCGATCGATACTTTCTTCCTCCCCAGATCTAATGCCTTTATTTCTATACAAATCTATTAAATTGCTGCGTACAGATGTCCCTCCTGCGGGGCGGTGGAGGAATGAAGCGCTTACCTCTCGCTCGCTCTCGGCGTCGCTGGAAAACTTGTGATGACGATTCGGTTTTGGCTTCGCCGAGATGGCTAAAAAGACACGGGGACAATTTTATATTCTAGTTTCCTTCTGGCGATAACATGGAACATACAGGAGGGGTTGTGCCTTTTTTTAACTGAAATAATATTTGGCTTAAAGACAGGAAAAGGTAACAACACAAAAACCTTTCCTACACGTGACACTTGGAGGTCGATGTATAAAATATTATCCAGTTTTGATAAACGCCCCCCATATTTAGAACAAAAATCACCGTATTTCCTCTATTATTATTATTATTATTATTATACAGGATTTATATAGCGCCAATAGTTTGCGCCGCGCTTTCCAACATGAGGGCAGACAGCAATGAAGTTTGAGAAAAGTCCTGGACAGCCGCACTCAAAAAATAATTTTCACCTTTATTGAGTAACAAAATCAACAAAAATACATGCCACGGCAGAACGGACAGAAGAGCTGACGCGTTTCACACTACAAACAGTGCTTAACCACTTCCCGACCTAGCGCACACAGATGTACGTCGGCACAATGGCACGGACAGGCAAATGGGCGTACAGGTATGTCCCTTTAAATTTGCCGCCGTCGCGTGCGCCGGTCAGGACCTCCGTGAGTCCGATCGCGGGTCCCGCAGGGCTCGATCGCCGCAGGGATACCCGCGATCGTCTCACGGGGAGGAAGAACGGGGAGATGCTAAAGTAAACAAGCATCTCCCCGTTCTGCCTAGCAACACTGTCACTGATCTCTGCTCCCCGTGATTGAAGCAGAGATCAGTGATGTGTAAAACACAGCCACGCCCCCCCACAGTTAGCAACACGCCCCTAGGACACACTTAACCCCTTCACTGCCACCTAGTGGTTAACCCCTTCACTGCCAGTGTCATTTACACAGGAATCAGTGCATTTGTATAGCACCGATCGCTGTATAAATGACAATGGTCCCAAAAATGTGTCAAAAATGTCCGATGTGTCCGCCATAATGTTGCAGTCACCATAAAAATCGCTGATCGCCGCCATTACTATTAAAAAAAATAATTATTAATAAAAAATGCCATTAAACTATCCCATATTTTGTAAACGCTATAACTTCTGTGTAAACCAATCCATAATCGCTTATTGCGATTTTTTTTTTTACTAAAAATATGTAGAAGAATACGTATCGGAGCAAAAAGGAAAAAATAATGTGTTTTTTTTTTTTTCAAAATTGTTGCTCTTTTTTTGTTTATAACGCAAAAAATAAAAACTGCAGAGGCGATCAAATACCACCAAAAGAAAGCTCTATTTGTGGGAAAAAAAGGACATCAGTTTTGTTTGGGAGCAGGGCCGCACGACCGCGCAATTTTACAATTAAAGCGACGCAGTGCCAAATTGCAAAAAGTGGTCTGGTCTTTGGTAGACATGTGCACAACCAAAAAATTCGTTTTTTTTTGTTTCGTTTTTTTCGTTTCCATTGATTCGTAACGATTCGTAACGATTCATTCGTAAGAGTTATTTTTTCGTTGATTCGTTTTTTCGTTAGTTTAATTTTTGGACGCATTCGTATTTATTCGTAAATTCGTAACATTCGTAGATTCGTAATCGGAGCATAATTCATAATTTTATGTAATGTGTATGCAATTATTACATTTTAATAATTTACGAATCGAAAAAAAAAGTTAAGAATGGAAAAAAAGTTACGAATGTACGAATTTTTTTGTTCAATAGAGATACGGAAATTGCAAATCGAAAAAAAATAAATAAAAAATTTACGAATCGAAAAAAAAAAATTTACGAATCGAAAAAAAAGTTACGAATCGAAAAAAAAGTTACGAATGTACGAATTTTTTTGGTTCAATAGAGATACGTAAATTGCAAATCGGAAAAAAAAAAAAAATTACGAATCGAAAAAAAAAAGGTACGAATGTACGAATTTTTTTGTTCAATAGAGATACGGAAATTACAAATCGAAAAAAGAAAAAGTTACGAATCGAAAAAAAAAAGTTATGAATCGAAAAAAAAAAGTTACGAATGTACGAATTTTTTTGTTCAATAGAGATACGGAAATTACAAATCGAAAAAAAAAAAAAAAAAGTTACGAATCGAAAAAAAAAAGTTACGAACCGAAAAAAAAAAGTTACGAATGTACGAATTTTTTTGTTCAATAGAGATACGGAAATTACAAATCGAAAAAAAAGTTACGAATCGAAAAAAAAAAGTTACGAATGTACGAATTTTTTTGTTCAATAGAGATACGGAAATTACAAATCGAAAAAAAAAAAAAAAAAAAGTTACGAATCGAAAAAAAAAAAGTTACGAACCGAAAAAAAAAAGTTACGAATGTACGAATTTTTTTGTTCAATAGAGATACGGAAATTACAAATCGAAAAAAAAGTTACGAATCGAAAAAAAAAAGTTACGAATGTACGAATTTTTTTGTTCAATCCATTCGAAGCGCGTTTAGCAGCACCATTGTAAGGGACACGGAAAATTACCAATTCAACAAAAAAAAAAAGTTACGAATGTACAAATTTTTTCGTTCGTTTTCGTTTTTCGGATTTTCTTCATTAGTACATTCGTTGTTTCTAATTAGTTTTTTTCGGATTTTCGCTGTTTTTCGGATTCGTTCGATCCGAATGATTCGTTAATCGGATTCGTACGATTCGAACGATTCATTCGTACGAAAACGAACGAACGAAAATAACGAAAAAAAAAAACGAAACGAATTGCACATGTCTAGTCTTTGGCCAGCAAAATGGTCCGGGGCTGAAAGTGGATA
The DNA here is from genome assembly GCA_028564925.1 of Lithobates sylvaticus. NCBI lineage: Eukaryota > Metazoa > Chordata > Amphibia > Anura > Ranidae > Lithobates > Lithobates sylvaticus. The sequence goes on from CM053030.1 coordinate 529,344,724, forward strand.
ATCATAGCTACGGTTAAGCACTGTTTGTAGTGTGAAACGCGTCAGCTCTTCTGTCCATTCTGCTGCGGCATGTATTTTTGTTGATTTTTTTTTTTTTTTACTCAATAAAAGGCAAAAATTATTTTCTGAGTGCGGCTGTCCAGGATTTTCCCCAAACTTCATTGCTATAAGCATTGCCAGATCCCGTGTCTTCCGGCCTAGAGGAGAGGTTTGTTCCTGATTGACCTGCCTGGAGCGCTGATATTTCTTTCTATGAGGACAGACAGTACAGCTACAATACAATTCCAGTACAGGAGGGATCAGAGGGCCCTGGTCTTTAGAGCTTACAATCTAGGAGGGAGGGTCATGTGATACAAAAGGTAATAGCTGTGGGGGACGAGCTGATGGAGAAAGTAAAAGTACAGTTGTTAGGTGTGAGGGGCCGCATAGGCTTCTCTGAAGAGGAGGGTTTTCAGTGATTGTCTAAAAGCAAGCAGAGTAGGAGATAGTCGGACAGATTGGGGTAGGGAGTTCCAGAGGATGGGAGAGGCTGGGGAAAAGTCCTGGAGGCGAGGATGGGAGGAGGTGACGAGGGAACTAGAGAGCTGGAGGTCTTGAGAGGAACGAAGGGGACCAGTAGGTTGGCGTTTTGAGACTAGGCTAGTGATGTAGCTGGGGGGCCGAGTTGTGGATGGCTTTGTAAGTTGTTAGAATTTTTAATTTGTTGGGTGAGTAGGAGCCAATGGAGGGGTTGACAGAGAGGAGTAGAAGACGCTGAGCGGTTGGTAAGGTGGATGATCCTGGTGGCAGCATTCATGATGGACTGAGGGGGAGAAAGTCTATGTAATGTTTATCCAATGAGGAGGGAGTTGCAGTAGTCGAGGTGAGAGATGACCGGGGAGAGAACTAGGAGTTTTGGGGTGTCGTTGGTTAGGAAGGGGCGTATTTTGGAGATGTTGCGGAGGTTGAGGCGGTAAGGTTTGGATGTGGGGCCGAAAGCATAGTTCAGAGTCCAGGTTTACACCTCGGACCTTGGCATGTGGGGACGGGCTGATAGTTGTGCCATTGATTTTGACAGAGAGATCCAGGGAAGAAGCGCGTGGGGGGGAGGAAAAATCATGAGCTGAGTTTTGGGTAGATTGAGTTTGAGGAAGTGGTGGGACATCCAGGCTGATATGTATTATATGTAGTTCCTATATTGTCAGTGCCACCAAGTGGTGCCGAAAAAAAAAAAATTCCCCATAAATACCTCAATGGACATCTCCCCTCACATAGATATCTCTCCTCACCTGGATATTTCCTCTTACCTAGTTGTCTCCTTTCATCAGTATATCTTCCCTCATCTAGATATCACCTCTCACCTGGATATATCCCCTCACATAGCTATCTCCCTACATGAATATCTCCCCTCACCTGTATATCTAATCTCACCTGAATATCTCTCCTCACCTGTATATCTAATCTCACCTGAATATCTCTCCTCACCTGTATATCTCCCCTCACCTGTATATCTAATCTCACCTGTATATATCCCCTCACCTGTATATCTAATCTCACCTGTATATCTCCCCTCACCTGTATATCTTCCCTCACCTGTATATCTAATCTCACCTGAATATCTCTCCTCACCTGTATATCTAATCTCACCTGTATATCTAATCTCACCTGTATATCTAATCTCACCTGTATATCTCCCCTCACCTGTATATCTAATGTCACCTGTATATCTAATCTCACCTGTATATCTAATCTCACCTGTATATCTAATCTCACCTGTATATCTCCCCTCACCTGTCTATCTAATCTCACCTGAATATCTAATCTCACCTGTATATCTCCCCTCACCTGTATATCTCTCCTCATCTGTATATCTAATCTCACCTGTATATCTAATCTCACCTGTATATCTCCCCTCACCTGTATATATCCCCTCACCTGTATATCTAATCTCACCTGAATATCTCTCCTCACCTGGATACATCCCCTCACATAGCTATCTCCCTTCATCTGAATATCTCCCCTCACCTGTATATCTCCCCTCACCTGTATATCTCCCCTCACCTGTATATATCCCATCACCTGAATATCTAATCTCCCCTGTATATCTCCCCCTCACCTGTATATCTAATCTCACCTGGATATATCCCCTCACATAGCTATCTCCCTTCATCTGAATATCTCTCCTCACCTGTCTACCTCCTCTCACTTGGATATCCTCCCTCACATAGATATCTCCTCTTACCTGGTTATCGCATCTCTCCTGAAAATTTCCCTTCACCTGGATATCTTCCCTCGCCTACATATCTCTTCTCACCTGGTCAGCTCCTCTTACCTGAATATTTCCCTTTGCCTGAATATCTCCTCTCACCTGTTTATTTCTTCTCACCTGAATATCTAATCTCACCTAGATATCTCCTCTTACCTGGATATCTCCCTCTGACATGGATATCTGCTATCCTCTGGATTTCTCCTCTTACCTGGTTATCTCCTCTTACCTGGTTATCTCCTCTCATCTGGATATGTCCCTCTCATCTACATATCTCTTCTCACCTGTATATATCCCCTGACATGGATATTTCCCTTCACCTGAACATCTCCCAGCACATTGATATCTCCTCTCACCTTGACATCTCCCTGCACATGAATATCTTCTCTCACCTGAATATCTCCTCTCATCTGGATACCTCCTCTCACATAAATATCTCCTCTCACTTGGATATTTCCTTTTACCAGGTTATCTCCTCTCACCTGAATATTTCCCTTCACCTGGACATCTCCCCTCACCTACATATCTCCACTCACCTGGATCTCTCCCCTGACATGGATATCTCCCTTCACCTGAATATATAATCTCACCTGAATATTTCCCTTCACCTGGATATCTCCCCTGACATGAATATCTCCTTTCACCTGGATATCTCGTTATCTCTTCTCACCTGAATATTTCCCTTCACCTGGATATGTCCTCTCACCTACATATCTCCTCATACCTGGTTATCTCCCCTGACATGGATATCTAATCTCACTTGGATATCTCCTCTTACCTGAAATTTTCCCCTCATATTGATATCTCCCCTCACCTGAATATTGTCTTTCACCTGGATATCTCCCCTCACCTTGATATCTCCCCTGAGTCCCCTCACCTGGATATCTCCCCTCACCTGAATATCTTCTTTCACCTGGATATCTCCTCTGGCATGGATATCTCTCCTTACCTGAATATCTAATCTCACCTGAATATTTCCCTTCACCTGGATATCTCCTCTCACCTACATATCTCCTCATGCCTGGTTATCTCCCCTGACATGGATATCTAATCTCACTTGGATATCTCCTCTTACCTGAAATTTTCCCCTCATATTGATATCTCCCCTCACCTTAATATCGTCTTTCACCTGGATATCTCTCCTTACCTGAATATCTCCCCTCACATGGATATGTCCCCTCACCTGAATATCTCCCCTCACCTGAATATCATCTTTCACCTGGATATCTTCCCTCACCTGGATATCTCCCCTCACCTGGATATCTCCTCTCACCTTGATATCTCCTCTCACCTTGATATCTCCCCTCACTTGAATATCGTCTTTCACCTGAATATCTCCCCTCACATGGATATGTCCCCTCACCTGGACATCTCCCTTCACCTAGATATTACCCCTCAACTGAAAATCTTCCCTCATCTGTATATCTCCTCTCACCTGGACATCTTCCTGCACATTGATATCTCCACTCACATGAATATTTCCTTTCACCTGCACATCCCCCCTCACACGGACATCTACCCCTGCACAGACATCTATTCTTACCTGTATATTTCCTCTCACTTGGATTTCTCCTCTCACTCGGAGCTCAGGGAAGCTTTGACATTTATATGATGTATTCTTGGCTTCATCTAAATACCTGGATTGCCGCCATCACTGTCCTCTATGGAAATATTTGTTCTGGGGAGAGATCCATCACCCTCATCCTTCCCTGTCACTTGTCACTTACCTACGAGCCAAGAAAGCCTATGTCAGTCATTTGTTAATATAATACATAGAAGTATGTACCGTATATGTAACACTCGTATATAGAAACAAATATACAGTGAAATGTCTCTTTAGTGAGAAGTAATACAATGTAGCAGAACTAATTATTAATATCCAACATCAGTGAGCGGTTCTCCTTAAAGTGGAACTTAACCTCCGCAAACATTTTTAGAACAAAATATGGTGGGACTTTACATCTACCTTGCAAGGTCCAATGAAAACACAAATCATAGAAATTTATGTATTTTAAATCTATGTTTTTATTTTTCTTGCTTTTTCTTTTCTCCCTTTTTTATCTTTTTATTTTTAGTACCGTATATATACTCGAGTATAAGCCGACCCCAATATAAGCCGAGGCACCTAATTTTACCACAAATAAATGGGAAAACTTATTGACTTGAGTATAAGCCTAGGGTGAGAAATGCGCAGCTACAGCCCTACATATATATAAATTTTTTTTCTCACATTTTATCATTTGAGAAACTGTTACAATAGCGCTGCTACAAGGTTCGTTTTAGAGTGGACTGTGCGCAGTCCACCAAATGATTTTTGTATTTCTCCACAATGCCCATTTGCAGCCTCACTGTGCCCATTTGCAGCCTCACTGTGCCCATTTGCAGCCTCACTGTGTGCCCATTTGCAGCCTCACTGTGCCCCGATTTGCAGCCTCACTGTGCCCATTTGCAGCCATAGGTCCCCCGAACTTCAAACTTGGTAGTTAAGGGTTCCTAGATGCCCCCTAGCTGCAAAGGGTCCCGAAATGACATTGCTGCAGATGGACACAGTTGACCGAGTTTGGGGCCCCGTATCTCGGGGCCACTTGGCGCTAGGAACCCCAAATTTGGTTTACAAACCCAGTGGAGCTATCACTACAACTTATGAAAAGATGGGGTTCCTATCGCCAAGTGGTCCCCGAGATATGGGGCCCCAAAGTCGGTTCAGAAAATGTCAAGCACTTTTATGAAGCAGAGAATGACATTTTCCGAACCAAATTTTGGAACCCCATCTTGTGGTAGTGCTAGTTCCACTGGGTTTGCACACCAAATTTGGGGCAAATAAACGTATGAGTGCTGCCAGCATTGCTGCAAAAGTTGAAGGTGTGGGGGGGTCAGCCTGTCAGTGCTCAGACCATATGCCGCACTGTCAGGAAAGGTTTCACCAGCTGGTGGCACTGTGGTTCCCAGACCTATGGGCTGCAGTTCTGGTGTACACCAGTGGGTTGATCTCGGAAGTCAGTAGCCAATATCATCTCATGCAATCAGGCATCACCTGATACTGATTGCAGGAAGCATATTTATACCTGGTGATTTATAGTACACTTCGCCTTGGTATTCTATCCATGTGCCCTGACCTGTGTGCCTAAATCCTGCAGGCAAGCTCCAGCATCCACATATATATAAAAATAGAAAGGAATGCTCATTGCGCAATGATGGATACAAACCGATTTATTGAAGATTAGTAGGTAGAGATACGGGGCCCCAAATTCGGGTCGGAAAATGTCATTCTCTGCTGCAGAAAAGTGCTTGACTCGAGTATAAGCCGAGGGGGGGCATTTTCAGCACAAAAAAATGTGCTGAAAAACTCGGCTTATACTCGAGTATATACGGTATATATTTCAAACTAGTTACATTATAGACTACATGGGCACTTTGTTATAGGTGCTCGTTCTGTTCTCTCTCTTTCCCACAATGTGCCATTGTTCATATAACAAGCTTTATTGGAATGTATCTTGTAGATTTATTAACCGCTCATTAAAAGCGATGTGAATTAGATGTGATATCATTATGAAATACACAATGAACGTGTATATTTTCCTTGGTATGTGTTTTTTATATGAACTTTTGTGTTAATAATATGTTTATATATCATTACAGTATATAGATAATCTGTGTTATGATCCGGGGGCCCTGATGAAGCGGGTTATCCCGCAAAACGCGTAGGGCATGTACCCGGATTTTCCAATTGGGATAACAACACCTTGGACAACCTTACTGTAACTGTTTTTAATTAGTTATTTTAGAACTTTTTTACAATCAATTATGTGTGTATAGAATAAAGGATATGTTTATTTTTACATATATTTCTATGGTTTTCATTAGACCTTGCAAGGTACATGTCCCACCTTATTTTGTTCTAATATGGTATTTACCTTGTCTTATGCCGCGTACACACGATCGGAAATTCCCCCAGCAAAAGTCCGATGAGAGCTTTTGGTCGGAAAATGCGACCGTTTGTATGCTCCATCGGACTTTTGCTGGCCAAATTGCCACCAGCAAAAGAGCATGTTCTCAATTTTTCAGTCGGAAAAAGTTCTGATCGGAAATTCCGATCGTCTGCACAAATTCCGACGCACAAAATTCCTACGCATGCTCGGAAACAATTCGACGCATGCTCGGAAGCACTGAACTTCATTTTCTCAGCTCGTCGTAGTGTTGTACGTCACCGCGTTCTTGACGGTCGGAAGTTCAGCGAACTTTTGTGCGACCGTGTGTATGCAAGCCAAGCTTGAGCGTGATTCGATCGGAAAAATCTTGGATGGTGAAAATCCGCTCGTGTGTACGGGGCATGAGTCTTCCTTACAGGTTCTGATTCATCAGCCGCTTGGTTGACCATGCTGTTATGACATCACTCCCATGCATGCATGTCACATTGTCACAGCATGGAGTTGTGACTTTTTTCGAGGTGCCGCATACTGAAAATGTGCTCCATAACGTACTTCCAGTACAGAGACTGAACTGTTACCAACAGCACTGCGGGTCTTGTACTAATAACCAGAAGCTGGGAGGACCGGTTCCCGATCACATGATTGCAGCAATAAACTGATTGGTTATAACCGTGATCTCTCTCTGTAAAATCCACCTCTGTATAGTTCTCTCCTCTGAATAGAGAAAAAAATAGATTGTATCCTAGCCACAGAAAAAGAATGTGAACGTAAAAAAAAAAAAATCTGTGGGAATAAAAAAATTATATTATTAAATTAAATAAAGATAAAATAGCTAGATCAAGGCACAATCTAGCTTAGTGTCAAGGCCACTGTCGGGGGTTCAAGGTCAGCATGTTTTAAGAATTCCCTATTCCCTTCTGTCTGGGAAAATGAAGCCCTCTCATTTGGAATATAAAGTCCTACTATGTGGGAGATGAAACCCTTCATGTTGGGAGATCAAGTCCTTCCGCCTGGGAAAAGAAGCCCTTCCATTTTGGAGATGAAGTCCTTCTGCCTGGGAAAAGAAGCCCTTCCATTTTGGAGATGAAGTCCTTCTGCCTGGGAAAAGAAGCCCTTCCATTTTGAAGATGAAGTCCTGCTGTCTGGGAGATGAACCCCTTCCATTTGGGAGATAAAACCCTTCCAATTCGAAGATGGAGCTCTTCTATTTGGGAGATAAAGCCTTTTCATTAAGGAGATGAAGCCCTTCCAATTGGTAGACGGAGCTCTTCTTTTTGGGAGATGAAGCCTTTCCATTTAGGGGATGAAGCCCTTCCAATTTGGAGATGTAGCTTTTCTATTTGGGAAATGAAGCCTTTCCATTTAGGAGACAAAACTCTTCCAATTGGGAAAAGAAGCCCTTCCATTTTGGAGATGAAGTCCTTCTGCCTGGGAAAAGAAGCCCTTCCATTTTGGAGATGAAGTCCTTCTGCCTGGGAGATGAAGCCCTTCCATTTGGGAGATAAAACCCTTCCAATTCGAAGATGGAGCTCTTCTATTTGGGAGATAAAGCCTTTCCATTAAGGAGATGAAGCCCTTCCAATTGGTAGACAGAGCTCTTTTTTTTGGGAGATGAAGCCTTTCCATTTAGGGGATGAAGCCCTTCCAATTTAGAGATGTAGCTTTTCTATTTGGGAAATGAAGCCTTTCCATTTAGGAGACAAAACTCTTCCAATTGGGAAAAGAAGCCCTTCCATTTTGGAGATGAAGTCCTTCTGCCTGGGAAAAGAAGCCCTTCCATTTTGGAGATGAAGTCCTTCTGCCTGGGAAAAGAAGCCCTTCCATTTTGGAGATGAAGTCCTTCTGCCTGGGAAAAGAAGCCCTTCCATTTTGGAGATGAAGTCCTTCTGCCTGGGAAAAGAAGCCTTTCCATTTTGGAGATGAAGTCCTTCTGCCTGGGAAAAGAAGCCCTTCCATTTTGGAGATGAAGTCCTTCTGCCTGGGAAAAGAAGCCCTTCCATTTTGGAGATGAAGTCCTTCTGCCTGGGAAAAGAAGCCCTTCCATTTTGGAGATGAAGTCCTTCTGCCTGGCAAAAGAAGCCCTTCCATTTTGGAGATGAAATCCTTCTGTCTGGGAGATGAAGCCCTTCCATTTGGGAGATAAAACCCTTTAATTTAGGAGATGAAACCCTTCCAATTCGAAGATGGAGCTCTTCTATTTGGAAGATGAAGCCTTTCCATTTAGGAGACAAAACCCTTCCAATCGGGAGATGGAGCTCTTCTATTTGGGAGATAAAGCCTTTCCATTTAGGAGACAAAACCCTTCCAATCGGGAGATGGAGCTCTTCTATTTGGAAAATAAAAGCCTTTCCATTAAGGAGATGAAGCCCTTCCAATTGGTAGACGGAGCTCTTCTTTTTGGGAGATGAAGCCTTTCCATTTAGGGGATGAAGCCCTTCCAATTTGGAGATGTAGCGTTTTTTATTTGGGAGATGAAGCCTTTCCATTGAGAAGATGAAGCCCTTCCAATTGGTAGATGGAGCACTTCTATTTTGAGAGATGAAGTCCTTCTGCCTGGGAGATGAAGCCCTTCCATTTGGAAGATAAAACCCTTTAATTTAGGAGATGAAACCCTTCCAATTCGAAGATGGAGCTCTTCTATTTGGGAGATGAAGCCTTTCCATTTAGGAGACAAAACCCTTCCAATCGGGAGATGGAGCTCTTCTATTTGGAAAATAAAAGCCTTTCCATTGAGGAGAGGAAGCCCTTCCAATTTGTAGACGGAGCTTTTCTATTTGGGAGATGAAGCCTTTCCATTGAGAAGATGAAGCCCTTCCAATTGGTAGATGGAGAACTTATATTTTGAGAGATGAAGCCTTTCCATTGAGGAGATGAAGCGTTCGTCCGATATTCTCATCATGTGTACGAGGCCTAAATATGCTAAAGCCATCTCTTTCATAAAAAAAATAGATTTTTTTTAACCACTTCCGGACCGCCGCACGCCGATATACGTCGGCTGTTTGAAGAGGGATATCTTTGTTATGGCAGCAGCTAGCTTCTATAACCCCCGTATCCTTTTCTTCAGTGGGCGGTCCGGTTTCCGATAATAGTGGTCTCTGCGACGGATTCGCCGCAAGATCACTTTTAACGGTGGCAGGAGGAGCCTCCTCCCGCCGCTCTCCAGTGCTCTTCGCCGCTTACCGGAGCCGTCAGCAGCGGCGGAGGCGATCAGGTCCTCTTCCGTGTTAGGTATGGAGAGGAGTGAGGGGAAGGTGGCCCTCACCTGTCTTGTTTTTTATTTATTTTTTTCTATTGCATTTTAGTGTAAATATGAGATCTGATGTCTTTTTGACCCCAGATCTGATATTTAAGAGGACCTGTCATGCTTTTTTTCTATTACAAGGGATGTTTACATTCCTTGTAATAGGAATAAAAGTGACACAATATTTTTTTAAAAGAACAGTGTAAAAATAAAAAATAAAAGGTAAAATAAATAAGAAAAAAAAATGTTTAAACGCGCCCAGTCCCATTTCGCGTGCGAACGCATACGTGAGTAGCACCCGCATATGAAAACGGTGTTCAGACCACACACGTGAGGTATCGATGTGACCGGTAGAGCGAGAGCAATAATTATAGCCCTAGACCTCCTCTGTAACTCAAAACATGCAACCTGTAGAAATTTTAAACGTCGCCTATGGAGATTTTTAAGGGTAAAAGTTTGTCGCCATTCCACGAGCGGGCGCAATTTTAAAGCGTGACATTTTGGGTATCAATTTACTCGGTGTAACATCATCTTTCACAATATTAAAAAAAATTGGGCTAACTTTACTGTTGTTTTATTTTTCCCAAAAAAGTGCACTTGTAAGACCGCTGCGCAAATACGGTGTGACAGAAAGTATTGCAACGACCGCCACTTTATTCTCTAAGGTGTTATGCGGCATACACGCGGTCGGAATTTCCGATGGAAACGGTCCAATGGGAGCTATTCATCGGATTTTCCAACCGTGTGTACGCCCATCGGTCTTTTTCTGTCGGAATTTCCGACGGACTTTGGATTGAGAACCTGTTCTTAATTTTTCCGACGGAAAACCTTTCTATCGGATTTTTCGATCGCGTGTATGCAATTCCGACACGCAAAATTTCCGACGCATGCTCGGAAACAATTTGACGCATGCTCAGAAGCATTAAACTTCCCTTTTATAGTGCCGTCGAACGTGTTGTATGTCGCGGTGTTATTGACCGTCGGAATTTGGTGTGACCGTGTGTAGGCAAGACAGTTTGAGCCGAATTCCGTCGGAATTCCGACGGGAAAACCATCAGAGCTTTTTCCGACGAGAATTCCGATCGTGTGTACGCGGCATTAGAAAGAAAATGTATAATGTTTGGGGGTTCTAAGCAATTTTCTAGCAAAAAAAAAAAATGTTCTTGTAAACACCAAATCTCAGAAAGAGGCTCGGTCCTTAAGTGGTTAAATATTGTTTTCTGATGTTTTTCATGTATTATTGCATCTATACATCTCATGTATTATTGCACAATAGAAAAATTAGTTTATTTTCGTTTCCGTTGATTCGCAACGATTCGTAACTTCGTAAGTCGTCGGTGTTCGTATTCGTAACGATTCGTATTTTCGTAAGAGTTATTTTTTTGTTGATTCGTTTTTCCGTTTAATTTTCGTTTATTCGAAATTCGGACGCATTCCTATTTTCGTAGATTTAGTTACATTGGTACTTTCGTTAGATTGATTTATTCGTACTTTCGTAACATTGTTTTCGTAGATTCATAATCGGAGCATAATTCATAATTTTATGTAATGTGTATGCTATTATTACATTTTAAGAGACACGGAAAATTACGAATCGGAAAAAAAAAGTTACGAATGTACGAATTTTTTCATTCAATCGATTCGAAGCACGTTAAGCAGCGCCATTGTAAGAGGCACGGAAAATTACGAATCGAAAAAAAAAAAAAAAAGTTACGAATGTACGGATTTTTTCGTTCAATCCATTCGAAGCACGTTAAGCAGCGCCATTGTAAGAGACACGGAAAATTACGAATCGAAAAAAAAAAGTTACGAATGTACAAATTTTTTCGTTCAATCCATTCGAAGCACAATAAGCAGCGCCATTGTAAGAGACACGGAAAATTACCAATTCAACAACAACAAAAATAGTTACGAATGTACGAATTTTTTCGTTCATTTTGATTTTCGTTGTTCCTGTTTTCGTTTTTCGGATTTTGTTCTTTCGTTGTTTCTAATTTGGTTAGTTCGGATTTTCCCTTTTTTTCGGATTCATTCGATTCGAACATTCGTTAAAATTTTTTGCGAATCGTTCGTTCATTCGTACGATAACGAATGAACAAATTTTAACGAAAAAAAACCGAAACGAATTGCACATGTCTAATTGCATCTCAGTGCTGTAGATCTCCTGGGAGCCTATTTCAGCCACTTACTGTCTACATGCACTCCGGTGGTGGCTGCACGGCATTTCTCAGAGTGGGTTCCCTGATGGTGACAACAGTGCGTGATTTCTGTGTAATGCGTGTTGACATGGACACTTGTGGTCTCCATTGGAATCCCAACTGGAAAACAGGGACAGAGTGTTGTCCCCATTATAACAGGAAGGACCTGCACAGGAATCTTCATGGCGGGATCACCAGAGATTATTTTAATGAAAGCTGCAGATTTGAAAAGATCGAAAACAACTTTTTAATTAAAGTGACTCTTGTCATCAGGATAAAAAGTTTAAGCCCAAAGCACCCTGTAAAAGAAGACGTTGCTGTAACATTTTAAACACGTGGATCCCTGTAATTACCATGGAATCTGCTGGCGGGATGATAATTAGAACAAATTGTTAGGCAGTCGGGGTGTTAAATCACGAGAACGGGCTTGGCTGTCAAGGTACATTTCCTGATAGAAGAGATATATTAAGTCGTAGTTTAAACATATTTACAGTTTGATGGCGGGGAATGATAACTATGACAATTTCCAGTCTCATCAATCACTGTCACAATCAGGAAGTCTTGTCTTATTTACAGTGCTAATTACTTGGGTGCTAATTACTTGTTGGCCTTTATTAGACTCATCGTTACCTGGCGGGTCCTGACAAAGGTCAGCAAAATCTCCCTTGGCCTGAAGGTGGACTCCATACCCTTTCTGCAGAATTTCAGGGGGCTCTCAGAACAGCTGAGCAAAAGAGACCTTCCAGTAAGGAGATGAAATCCTACTACCGGCGGAGATGAAGTTCTTCTGTCTGAGAGATGAAGCCCCTCCATTTGGGAGATAAAGTCCTACCACCTTGGGGATTAAACCCTAGATGAAGTCCTTCCATCTTGGAGATGGAGCCCTTACACTTGGGAGATGACGTCCTCCGTCTTGGAGATGGAGCCCTTCCCCTTGGGAGATGAAGTCCTCCGTCTGGGAGATGGAGCCCTTCCACTTGGGAGATGAAGTCCTCCGTCTGGGAGATGGAGCCCTTCCACTTGGGAGATGAAATCCTCCATCTGGGAGATGGAGCCCTTCCACTTGGGAGATGAAGTCCTCCGTCTGGGAGATGGAGCCCTTCCACTTGGGAGATGAAGTCCTCCGTCTGGGAGATGGAGCCCTTCCACTTGGGAGATGAAGTCCTCCGTCTGGGAGATGGAGCCCTTCCACTTGGGAGATGAAGTCCTCCGTCTGGGAGATGGAGCCCTTCCGCTTGGGAGATGAAGTCCTCCGTCTGGGAGATGGAGCCCTTCCGCTTGGGAGATGAAGTCCTCCGTCTTGGAGATGGAGCCCTTCCCCTTGGGAGATGAAGTCCTCCGTCTGGGAGATGGAGCCCTTCCGCTTGGGAGATGAAGTCCTCCGTCTGGGAGATGGAGCCCTTCCGCTTGGGAGATGAAGTCCTCCGTCTGGGAGATGGAGCCCTTCCGCTTGGGAGATGAAGTTCTCCGTCTGGGAGATGGAGCCCTTCCACTTGGGAGATGAAGTCCTCCGTCTGGGAGATGGAGCCCTTCCACTTGGGAGATGAAGTCCTCCGTCTGGGAGATGGAGCCCTTCCTCTTGGGAGATGAAGTCCTCCGTCTGGGAGATGGAGCCCTTGCCCTTGGGAGATGAAGTCCTACGTCTGGGAGATGGAGCCCTTCCCCTTGGGAGATGAAGTCCTCCGTCTGGGAGATGGAGCCATTGCCCTTGGGAGATGAAGTCCTCCGTCTGGGAGATGGAGCCCTTCCCCTTGGGAGATGAAGTCCTCCATCTGGGAGATGGAGCCCTTCCCCTTGGGAGATGAAGTCCTTCCATCTGGGAGAAGAAGCCCTTCCATTTAGGAGATTAAGTTCTTCCAAATGAAAGATGGAACACTTCCATTTGTGAGCTAAAGCCCTTTCATTTAGGCGATAAGGCCTTCCAATCGGGAGACAGAGCCCTTCTATTTCGGAGATAAAGTCCTTCTATTTAGGAGATTAAAGGGGTTGTAAATCCTTGAGGTTTTTCAACTTAATGGATTCTATGCTTCTCTGTCGGGGCACTCAATGCAGGGAGGAGCCAGGAGTGCCGCTGGGGAACCCCGGAAGAGGAGGATCAGGGGCCACTCTGTGCAAAACCCTTACACAGAGGAGGTAAGTATGACATGTTTGTTATTAAAAACAAAAAAAAAAAAACCAAGACTTTACAACCCCTTTAAGTTCTTCCAAATGAAAGATGGAGCACTTTCATTTGGGAGCTAAAGCCCTTTCATTTAGGAGATAAAGCCCTTCCAATCGGAAGATGGCGCCCCTCACTCCGATCTATGATCAGCCGAGTCTCATAGACTTGGTGATAACAGAGCGCGCAGCGTGCACCTTGCTGGGACGTGCAGACAGCGCATGCTCCGGAGAACATCTATGGACGCCTTCCCGACAATTAAGGCCCCCACTGAAGTTAAGCTTTGACAAAAAAAACTGGAAGCTGATTGGTTTCTATGCAGAGCTGCACCAGATTCTGTACTCTCCAGTTTTAGTAAATCAACCCCTTTCTGTCTGGGGTGACAGAGTTCTTTAAGTTGGGGGATAGAGTCCTTCCATGTGTAGGATGGAGTGTTTCCAACTGGGAGTTGGAATCCTTCTGTCTGGGAGATAGGGTACTTCCGGCTGAGAGAGTCCTTTCATCTGGTAGACAGAGTACTTGAGGGCACAGCAGGTGTACAGAACTGTACAGACACCAGAACTGAACAAAGAGGTAATGAAAACCCTTCATAATGGGCACAGCAGGTGTAAAGCCACAGAAATTAGGCTCAGGGATGGCAAGACCCTGTCATAATGGAAACAGCAGTCGCGCAAAGCCAGGAACTCAGCACAGGGATGGTGGGAACCCCTCATAATGGGCACAGCGGTGTACAGACCCGGGAACTCAGCACAGGGATGGTGGGAACCCCTCATAATGGGCACAGCGGTGTACAGACCTGGGAACTCAGCACAGGGATGGTGGGAACCCCTCATAATGGGCACAGCGGGTGTACAGACCTGGGAACTCAGCACAGGGATGGTGGGAACCCCTCATAATGGGCACAGCGGGTGTACAGACCTGGGAACTCAGCTCAGGGATGGTGGGAACCCCTCATAATGGGCACAGCAGGTGTACAGACCCGGGAACTCAGCACTGGGATGGTGGGAACCCCTCATAATGGGCACAGCGGGTGTACAGACCTGGGAACTCAGCTCAGGGATGGTGGGAACCCCTCATAATGGGCACAGCAGGTGTACAGACCCGGGAACTCAGCACAGGGATGGTGGGAACCCCTCATAATGGGCACAGCAGGTGTACAGACCCGGGAACTCAGCACAGGGATGGTGGGAACCCCTCATAATGGGCACAGCAGATGCACAGACCCGAGAACTCAGCACAGGGATGGTGGGAACCCCTCATAATGGGCACAGCGGGTGTACAGACCTGGGAACTCAGCACAGGGGTGGTGGGAACCCTTCATAATGGGCATAGCAGGTGTACAGACCTGGGAACTCAGCACAGGGATGGTGGGAACCCCTCATAATGGGCATAGCAGGTGTACAGACCCGGGAACTCAGCACAGGGATGGTGGGAACCCCTCATAATGGGCACAGCAGGTGTACAGACCCGGGAACTCAGCACAGGGATGGTGGGAACCCCTCATAATGGGCACAGCAGGTGTACAGACCCGGGAACTCAGCACAGGGATGGTGGAAACTCCTCATAATGGGCACAGCAGGTGTACAGACCCGGGAACTCAGCACAGGGATGGTGGGAACCCCTCATAATGGGCACAGCAGGTGTACAGACCCGGGAACTCAGTATCAGATATGGGTGTCCCTTTAAGACACATCATACAGAAAAGGATTGTTAGCTTTGTAACCCACAAACAATAAACAAAGAGGATAAAGTTTTCCTGGAAGAACTTACTTCCTCAATTAGGGAGAATAAATAAAGCTTTTGTCAAAATACATGGAAAACAATCTACAGATTTATGAGGCAACACCAGACACATGCAGACAACATTAACCCTTTGTGTAATGGTTTATAGAGACCGGGAGTCCCCAGCTTTACAACCAAGGCGGCCACAATGCAGAGGCAATGTAAGAAGGTAAAACTTGTCAGGATTGATTTTTTTTAATCGAATAAATGACGCTAAACAATATCCATAGTCTCCAAAAAATAATCCAAACACATCCACTACTTAAAGGCTCTTTATTTAGCATTGTCTCTGAGGGCTCGTTCACACGTGTGTTGATTATGAAGGACGGAGCAATGCTCATTAACGCGCCTATAGTATGTATGATGTGTTCCAGTTGTGTTTATGAAGTGCTGAAAAAAAGCCTCAAGAATGCTCAATAAATGCCCATGAATGTGTTGATTGACGGTGCGGCTCTCGTTCTGGGTGGACGTCATATGACGGCGCACCCAAATGGCCGAGCTCGTGGCTCTTTAACCATGTGATTGGCTGTGTCCAATCACAGCTGGTCACATGTAAACACGAAAATGCCGGTAATCGGCTCTTATCGCCTTACACTGACAGAGTGTGTGGCGAGGAGAGCCGATCAGCGGCATCTCCTCGCAGGGGACATGGAGACATGTAACCCACCAGTGCCAGCAATCAGTGCCCACATGTGCCACCAATCAGTGTCCATTAGTGAGGCCAGTCAGTGCTGGCTATCAGTGCCGCCTATCAGTGCTGCCCATCAATGCCCATAATTGCTGCCCATCAGTGCCCACCAGTGCCACCTATCAGTGCCCACCAGTATCACCCATCAGTGCCGCCTATCGGTGCTCATCAGTGCCACCTATCAATGCCCATAAGTGTGGCATATTAGTGCCTCCTCATCAGTGCCACCTAATCAATGCCGATAAGTTCTGCCTCATCAGTACCTATACGTGCCACCTCATCAGTGCCGCCTCATCAGCGCACATCAGTAAAGGAGAATTAAATAGATAATTCTATAATAGATAAAATAATAGATAAAAATTTAATTGTAAAGAAAAAATAAACTGTAAAACATAATTCAAAATAAAAAACTACTGACACCAGTGGCGGAACTACCGGAGTCGCAAAGGTCGCACTTGCGTGAAACCATGAAGAACCCCCGGCCGGGGCCCTTCCCACTGAGCCCGGTGGCGGAACTACAGTACCAGGGTTGCAAAGGTAGCACTTGTGTGAAACCATGAAGGGCTCCCGGCCGGGCCCTTTCCTTCTGTCAGGCAATGCCTTACAGAAGGAATCTTGCTGCTGGTGCACGTCTGAGAGCTAGATGAAGTCCTTCCATCTTGGAGATGGAGCTTTTCCACTTGGGAGATGAAGTGCTCCGTCTGGGAGATGGAGCCCTTCCACTTGGGAGATGAAGTCCTCCATCTGGGAGATGGAGCCCTTCCACTTGGGAGATGAAGTCCTCCGTCTGGGAGATGGAGCCCTTCCACTTGGGAGATGAAGTCCTCCATCTTGGAGATGGAGCTTTTCCACTTGGGAGATGAAGTGCTCCATCTTGGAGATGGAGCCGTTCCCCTTGGGAGATGAAGTCCTCCATCTGGGAGATGGAGCCCTTCCACTTGGGAGATGAAGTCCTCTGTCTGGGAGATGGAGCCCTTCCACTTGGGAGATGAAGTCCTCCATCTTGGAGATGGAGCTTTTCCACTTGGGAGATGAAGTCCTCCGTCTGGGAGATGGAGCCCTTCCCCTTGGGAGATGAAGTCCTCCGTCTGGGAGATGGAGCCCTTCCCCTTGGGAGATGAAGTCTTCCGTCTGGGAGATGGAGCCCTTCCACTTGGGAGATGAAGTCCTCCGTCTGGGAGATGGAGCCCTTCCACTTGGGAGATGAAGTCCTTCCATCTGGGAGAAGAAGCCCTTCCATTTAGGAGATTAAGTTCTTCCAAATGAAAGATGGAACACTTCCATTTGTGAGCTAAAGCCCTTTCATTTAGGAGATGAAGCCCTTCCAATCGGGAGATGGAGCCCTTCTATTTTGGAGATAAAGCCCTTATATTTAGGAGATTAAAGGGGTTGTAAACCCTTGAGGTTTTTCACCTTAATGCATTCTATGCTTCTCCATCTGGGTACTCGATGCAGGGAGGAGCCAGGAGTGCCGCTGGGGAACCCCAGAAGAGGAGGATCGGGGGCCACTCTGTGCAAAACCCTTACACAGAGGAGGTAAGTATGACATGTTTGTTATTAAAAAAAAAAAAAAAAAAAGACTTTACAACCCCTTTAAGTTCTTCCAAATGAAAGATGGAGGACTTTCATTTGGGAGCTAAAGCCCTTTCATTTAGGAGATAAAGCCCTTCATATCGGAAGATGGCGCCCCTCACTCCGATCTATGATCAGCCGAGTCTCATAGACTGGGTGATAACAGAGCGCGCAGCGTGCACCTTGCTGGGACGTGCAGACAGCGCATGCTCCGGAGGACATCTATGAACGGCCTTCCCGGCAATTCCTAGCAACTCTCCTGACTACCTACTGTGTCCCGGTGGGGTTCTCATTCACCCTGTGCCCCTTAAAATCCAGGGCCCATAATCGGTTGGCAAGAGGCTCGCATTTAGTCCTCTCCAAAAGCCTGTGTCCCGGCTAGGTCTGTCACACCTACCTGCCAGGCACTCCTGCCATTCTGTACTCTCAGGTCCCCTGTCTGCTCTATCAAGGGCCGTGAGTCAGATACGTAAGGGAGGCGTTCCTCTGCATTACCGGCCTCATCCATAAGGTAAGTGGAAACGTGTCCATATCAGACAGCCATGTCTGAGCCCGAGTAAGGAACCTCCCCTATGGAAGAACTCTGTGGACACCTAGCAGGTCTAACGCAAGCTGTCAAAAGTCTACAAGAAGGTAACACTCAGCTTCATTGACGAGGTCCAAGCCCTGTCAAACCCTGCTAGTCCTCAAAGGGCAACTGCTGCCAGTATATCTTCCTCACCTGCCATGTCATGCTCCCACCGGAACCAAGGGTACCAACACCCGAAAGATTCACTGGAGAACGCAGCAAGTACAGAGCGTTCCGCGATGCTTGCAAACTCTTCTTTGCCTTACAGCCCCGTACCTTCTCCCTGGAAGTAACCGAGGTGGGGTTTGTCATTTCGCTGCTTCAGGGTGAGCCCCAAGCCTGGGCACACCGTGTCCTGGAACAAAAAGCTGAATCATTAAACCTCACCACCTTCTTCAACGCCATGTCACAATTGTACGAGTTAACTGCTACCGCTGAAACAGCACTACATTCTCTCCAGCAAGGCCGCCGAGCAGCTGAAGACTATGTAGCCGAATTTAGGCAACCTGGATGTTACCTAAAGTGCCCAGTTTTTCCAGTCAGTCTCCTCCAACTCGGCCATTCCTGTTCCTGACACATCTGAGCCCATGCAGCTGGGCTTGCTTCGCCCATCTCTCACTGCTGAAGAATGCCAAAACCATCTTGGACTGGCCAGTACCCACGGATAAGAAAGGTATCCAAAGTTTCATTGGATTTTCCAACTTTTACAGGAAGTTCATTAGGGGGTTTTCTGCCATTATTGCCCCATCACCGAATTGACCAGGCTAGGCATATGGTTCCACTGGTCCTCTTGAGCACAGTCAGCCTTTGAAACCTTGAAAAAGCTATTTACGTCTGCATCCATCCTGAAACATCCTGACCCGGCCCTGCCGTTTGTTCTTGGTGTTGATGCATCTGAAATAAAAGTTGGAGCAGTGCTGTCACAACGGCAAGGGTCCAAAGCTCTCCTATTTGGAAATCAGGAAGAACTCCGGACAGCCGCACACCGGGAAAATTAAAATTCAAAAAGGTTTATTTAAAAGCAAAAAATCACTTCAATCCAAACACGACTAGCTATGAGTAAGCACTAGATGTAGTGCGAAACGCGTCAGCTCTGTACCCCCCTTTTGTCGTGTTTGGATTGAAGTGATTTTTTGCTTTTAAATAAACCTTTTTGAATTTTAATTTTCCCGGTGTGCGGCTGTCCGGAGTTCTTCCTGATTTCCAAATTGCTGTGCTAATAGCCGGCACCTGGGGCTCCCACACAGGAGCAGGAGCATTCGCTTAGAAGGAGAGACTTGGAGCGGTGGTTATCTCTTCAACCACCATCAAGAGGTACTTCGCCTGGATGCCATTTCATCACCTCTGTTTCCTATCATCTTAGGCATGCCATGGCTACAGGCCCACAATCCTCACATCAACTAGGTCACCGGAGATATCACATTTCCTTTCCTCCCTATTGTCAGCAACATTGCCTACAAGAGGTCTCAGGCGACCCTTCTCTGTCTGGACTCTGATACTGAACTGCGCCAAGTAGTTCCAGTGGCGTATCACGATTTCTTAGATGTGTTCAGTAAGAAGGGGGCAGAGACTCTTCCTCCCCACAGGTCCTATGAATGTCCGATCGAGCTCCTGCCAGGGGCCGAAGTCCCATTCGGGAGGATCTTCCCCTTAACCGAGCTAGAACTGGACACACTGAGGGAATATATAGACGATAATTTGAAGAAGGGATTTATTCGCCCATCCGCCTCTCCGGCAGGGGCAGGTATTTTCTTAGTTGAAAAGAAGGATCAAGTGGATAGCAATTTTTCGCAGTAATTTTGTTCAACTCCCGATAGTCTACACAGGGGCGTAATGCCCCTGTGTAGACTATCGGGAGTTGAACAAAATTACTGCGAAAAATTGCTATCCACTGCCTGTGGTACCCGAGTTATTTCAAAGGCTAGGATCTGCGATTATCTTCACCAAGCTGGATCTCCGGGGTGCCTATAACTTAGTACCCATAAGAGAAAAGGAGGAGTGGAAGACAGCATTTCGCACCCAGTTTTGGCATTTTGAATACCTGGTCATGCCCTTTGGTCTTTGTAATGCCCTGGCTACTTTCCAACATTTTGTCAACGACATCTTCCGGTATTACCTAGACCTATTCATCATAGTATACCTGGATGATATCCTAATCGTTTCATCCTCATTGGCTGACCACCGCAGGCATGTCAAGTGTGTGCTAACCCGGCTCCGGCAGCATGACCTCTATGCCAAGCCGAAAAAGTGTGAATTTTGAGCTATAGAGCATTCAATTCATTGGCTTAATCATCTTGGACTGGCCAGTACCCACGGATAAGAAAGGTGTCCAAAGTTTTATTGGATTTGCCAACTTTTACAGGAAGTTCATTAGGGGGTTTTCTGCCATCATTGCCCCATCACCGAATGGACCAGGCTAGGCATATGGTTCCACTGGTCCTCTTGAGCACAGTCAGCCTTTGAAACCTTGAAAAAGCTATTTACGTCTGCATCCATCCTGAAACATCCTGACCCGGCCCTGCCGTTTGTTCTTGGGGTTGATGCATCTGAAATAAAAGTTGGAGCAGTGCTGTCACAACGGCAAGGGTCCAAAGCTCTCCTATACCCAGTTGCATTCTTCTCCCGCAAATTGTCATCTGCTGAGAGGAACTACGATGTGGGAGATCGGGAGCTCTTGGCCATCAAAGCGGCACTAGAAGAATAGCAGTACCTGTTGGAAGAAGCGGCACAACCAATCTTGGTATACACAGATCATGAATGTTTGGAGTACCTGAGGACAGCAAAGAGGTTAAAACCAGGCCAGGTGGGCATTATTTTTCTCCAGATTTTCGTTTCACGTAACCTATAGACCTGGGTCAAAGAACACCAAGCCCGACGCTTTATCCCTTATGTTCAATGACTCTGAAGAAATCACATCTCTGGACACCATCCTGCCCTCATGAAACTTTCTTGTACTACAGGAAGACTTACTCTCCCGGATCAAACAAGCCTCCTCTGAAACTGTTTTCCCTTCTGACGCCAATCTTCAGGTGAAAGACGGCCTGTTATGGCATGAGGTCAACATTTTTGTACCTAGGCACATAAGGGTCGCAGTATTGGAACTCTGCCATGATCACAAGTTGGCTGGACACTTTGGCACTTTGAAGACTACCGAACCTGCAACGTACATTCTGGGGGCCCCAGTTAGCAGGTGACTGTAAAGAATATGTGGAGGCTTGCACCATCTGCACCCGAAAACAAAAATAGCAAAGTCAAAGCCTGGGGTCTGCTGAAACCATTGCCTGCCCCAGGAAGGCCATGGAAAATTATATTGATGGATTTTTATTGTGGAGCTCCCTCTGGCAGAAGGCTTTACTACCATCTTTGTGGTGGTAGACATGTTGTCAAAAATGGCCCATTTCATACCAATGAAGGGGACACCTTCAGCTACAGAGACAGCACAAGTCTTCATTAAAGGAGTCATTAGGCTTCATGGAGTCCCAGCCAATATCGTATCAGGGGGTGCAGTTCACCTCTAGGTTCTGGAGAGCCTTGTGCGGATCCCTGGAAATCGAGCTGACCTTCTCTTCGGCATACCATCCACAGACAAACGGGCAGACCGAGAGAACCAATCAGACCCTGGGACTATACCTGCGCTGTTTTTCATCCTTTTCCCAGAACGACTGGGTCTCCTTTCTCCCCTTGGCCGAATTTTCCTATAACAAATCCTCTCATTCTGCTACTAAACAGACTCCATTCTTCGCCAGCTACGACTTCCACCAGGCAACATTCCAGAGTGTTCAGTTCCAGCCGTCTCTGAAACAATGAATGTTTTCACTGATAAAGACAAATTACTGCAGGAAACCAGGACCAAGACGCAGGAGTATAACAAAAGGATTGTTGACAAAAGGAAACAAGGAGAACTAATCTTGGAACCTGGCAACCAAGTGTGGCTATCCACGGCAAATCTAAATCTGGCATGCCCTTCAGGGAAGTTGGGTCCAAGATTTGTGGGACCTTTCCCCATAAAAAGGAAAATTAATGATGTAGCCTACGAGTTGGGGTTACCAGATTCATTCAAAATCCACCGTTTTCCATGCCACCTTGCTTAAATCTGTTATCCCTGATCTTTTTCCAGAAGGAAGCACTGGTCCACCGGAACCCGTAATAATCAACGGAGAAGAGGAATTTGAGGTCAAAGCAATCCTGGACTGCAGAAAAAGGTACAATCAAATTCAGTATTTAATTAAGTGGAGAGGTTACGGGCAAGAAGATCATTAATGGGAGCCCGAAAATAATATCCATGCCAGAAGACTGATGCAGGCGTTTAAGAGAACCCATGTGGTAAAACTGGCCCAGTTGGGCATCCGGGGGCTGCCCTTCGGGGGGGGGGGGCAATGTCAGGAAATGCCTTACAGAGCCCGGTGGCGGAACTACCAGGGTTGCAAAGGTAGCACTTGTCTGAAACCATGAAGGGCTCTTTCCTTCTGTCAGGAAATGCCTTACAGAAGGAATCTTACTGCTGGTGCACGTCTGCAAGCGCCAGTGTGCGCTCAAGAGTTTTGGCGCCAGATGTCCTATATAAACTGGGCTTGTAAACAGAGTCACTGCTGTCTGATCTGCAGCTTGCTGTGACCCCTGCTACCTGTAACCTTCGTTGAGATCCTGTTCCTGTGTTCTGACCCGGATTGCCTTTGACTATTCCTGCCTGCTGCTTGTACACAACCCCGGCTTGTCCCTGACTTTGACCCTGCCTGCTCCTCTTGTTACCACGCTGTTTGCCTGTTGCTAACCAAGCTTGTACTCAGACCTGCCTCTGCTGCCGCACCTGTCCGGTTTCTCTAACCTGTATGTGCCTGTGCCTATCTGTGCTCCACATCCCTCAGGACTGATCTATTGTGCATTGCCTGCTGTGCCGACCCAGCTCCTCTACTGCCGGCTATGCCAACCCAGCTCCTCTACTGCCGGCTGTGCTGACCCTGCTCCTCTACGGCTTGCTGTGCTGACATCTCACCCCATCAGTCCCCATTCCTGTGGCACCAGGAACTTCGGAGCAACTCTCCTGACTACCTACATGCCAGGCACTCATACTATTCTGTACTCTCAGGAGGTCCCCTGTCTGCTCTATCAGGGGCCACGAGTCAGATGCATTACCGGGCTCATCCATAAGGTACGTGGAAACGTGACACCTTCCAAGCTTGGTGGCAGAACTACCAGGGTCGCAAAGGTCACGCTTGCAACCAAGCACTGACATTCCGCCCGCGGGCTCAGGGGGAAAGTGCCCTGGCCGGGGGGCCCTTCATTGTTTCTTGCACCAGGGCCCTGAAGATTTTAGTTATGCCCCTGACTTTGATCTCTGTGACACTTGGCTTGGTCCAGCTCAACTTTGATGACACAAAAAGCTTTGCCACTGGAAATAATGCTTCATGCCTCTCCTCGTACCTGGCACTGGCAGTATTGCTGGCTAGTTTGATGCTTCTGCCCACACACAGAAGCAAATGGTGTTACCACATGGCGGCTCTGTACAAATAGGAAGTGGCTGGATTTGCTCTGTCCTAGTTCCCTTTTTATTTTCCAGTGCATTCTGATATACAGGAACCTCCACTGCCTCTCCCCCAATGCCAAGCCAACACTTTATAAATGCTTCACTAACATGCCATAAATGCTCTAGGCGCTGTTAAGGTGCAGTTATAGAGCATTACTATTGAAATCAATGGGTGCGGCTGACAAGCGGTGATGCCTCATGAAAGCACCCAGTGGCGGCTGGTGCTCAAAATTCTTGGGGGTGGCGCAAACAAACTGTAAAATACTGAAACCCCCCCCCCCCCCATAAATTGCAGCCTCAAATGCAGCCATTGTGTCCATCATATGCAGCCAATTGTGCCCATCAAATGCAGCCAATTGTGCCCATCAAATGCAGCCAATTGTGCCCATCAAATGCAGCCACTTGTGCCCATCAAATGCAGCCACTTGTGCCCATCAAATGCAGCCACTTGTGCCCATCATATGCTGCCACTTGTGCCCATCGAATGCAGCCACTTGTGCACATCATATGCAGCCACTGTGTCCATCATATACAGCCACTTGTGCCCATCATATGCAGCCACTTGTGCCCATCAAATGCAGCCACTTGTGCCCATCATATGCAGCCACTTGTGCCCATCAAATGCAGATACTTGTGCCCATCAAATGCAGACTCTTGTGCCCATCAAATGCAGATACTTGTGCACATCATATGCAGCCACTGTGTCCATCATATACAGCCACTTGTGCCCATCATATACAGCCACTTGTGCCCATCATATGCTGCCACTTGTGCCCATCAAATGCAGCCACTTGTGCACATCATATGCAGCCACTGTGTCCATCATATACAGCCACTTGTGCCCATCAAATGCACCCACTTGTGCCCGTCAAATGTAGCCAGTTGTGCCCAGTATATGCAGCCACTTGGGCCCATCTTTTGCAGCCACCTGTACCCATCAAATGCAGGCACTTGTGCCCAGTATATGCAGCCACTTGTGCCCACTGACCCACCCTCTCACGGGGCTTGTGGCTCTGGCAACATCCCCAACCCAATCACCCCACCCTCTGACAGAACCGAGGGCACTTACTGCAGCACTGCGGCAGCTCCTCTCCAATGAGCAGCGGCGACCTCCGCTCCAGCGCGTGTCTCCTCCGCTCCTCTTCCTAAGCGCCAGGCATCCAATAGGGTGGTCTGGCGCTTTGGCCAATCAGGAAACAGGTCTGATGCCCTGCCTCCTGATTGGCGGGAGGAAGTGTGAAAATAGCGAAAATGTCTTCACTATCATCACCCGATTGGGTGGAATCAGGGCGCACTCTCTGCTCCCCGAGCCCACCCTATTTTTAAACCTCTGGCTCTAATCAGGTGCTTCAGAAAGTACCACCCCCTCCCACCCCCGCCATAGGAATCCATGCATCCGGCGTCCTGAAGGGGGGCAGTCGCATGGATGGGGGGGGGCGGCGCCCGTGCGCCCACAGTGCACTGGCCGCCACTGAAAGCAACATGCTGCTTAATTTTTAACACAACACAGTGCTACTGCTCCTGTGTGTACAACACTGTGTGGTGCCCATTGTAATATTCCTGGCAGGCATTGAAGGGCGGTAATAAGACTTTAAAAATGCTGAATAAATGCCACATAAACACAGGGTATCGATGCACGTGTGAACGGGCCCTTACTGTGATTTTCTGCCTCCTTGTAATGTCCTCTGTGACCTCCTGAACCTCTCCTTTTCCTACTCGGCAGTGCATGTTAGTTGGGGTCACGTGCACTGCTCTATGCACACTGCAAATCCCATAGTCTAAAGTCCATCTTGGCAGCGAGCAACAAAGGGTGGCTGTGTTCCAGGACCATGAAGTTGGAACATAGTCACCCCCAACAGGAGGTCAGATCACAGCAAAATTAATTTGGAGATTTGGAGGAGGCTGATAGCAAGAGAGGCGACTTCTCAGAGTTAGGAATAAATACTAAAAAATATTTATTTTTTATTAACAGACATGTGCAATTCGTTTTGTTCCGAATTCGGTATTTAACAAATTTTGAGAAATTCGTTAATTCGGAAATATCCGAATTACCGAAAACCCGTTTAATAAATTTTTCAGAATATTCGAAAAATTCCAAAATTTTACATTTTGGAAATTCGAAAACCCGAAAATAAGAATGAAAATCCGAACATTCAAAGGAACGAAAATACGAAAACCAAAACGAAAATTCTAAAACCCGAAGATTCTAAAATCTAAAATAATAACTAACTAATAACTTAACTATTAAATTATAGGTATTGGAATATTCTTTAACCGCTTCCCGACCGGCGCACGACGATGTACTTCGGCAGAATGGCACGGGCAGGCAAAATGGCGTACAGGTACGCCCCTTTAAGATTGCCACCGTGCCATCGCGTGAGCGCTGCCGGTCGGGAACCCCCGTGAGTCCGGTCGCGGGTCCCGCGGACTCGATCGCCGCGGGGATACCCACGATCGTCTCACGGGAAGGCTGAACGGGGAGATGCGGAAGTAAACAGCATCTCCCCATTCTGCCTAGCAACTAGTGACACCAATCTCTGCTCCCTGTGATTGGAGCAGAGATCAGTGCTCACTAAATCACAGCCACGCCCCCCTCACAGTTAGTAACACGCCCCTAGGAACACTTAACCCCTACACTGCCACCTAGTGGTTAACCCCTTCACTGCCAGTGTCATTTACACAGGAATCAGTGCATTTAAATAGCACTGATCGCTGTATAAATGACACTGGTCCCAAAAATGTGTCAAAAATGTCCGATGTGTCCGCCATAATGTCGCAGTCACAATAAAAATTGCTGATCGCCGCCATTACTAGTAAAAAAAAAATTATTAATAAAAACTATCCCCTATTTTGTAAACGCTATAACTTTTGCGCAAACCAATCAAAAATAGCTTATTGCGATTTTTTTTTTACCAAAAATATGTAGAAGAATACGTATCGGCCTAAACTGAGGAAAAATAATGTTTTTTTATATATTTTTAGGGGATATTTATTATAGCAAATAGTAAAAAATAATGCGTTTATTTCAAAATTGTCGCTCTTTTTTTGTTTATAGCCCAAAAAATAAAAACCGCAGGGGCGATCAAATACCACCAAAAGAAAGCTCTATTTGTGGGAAAAAAAGGACGTCAATTTTGTTTGGGAGCCACGTCGCACGACCGCGCAATTGTCAGTTAAAGCGACGCAGTGCCGAATCGCAAAAAGGGGGCTGGTCTTAAGCCAGCAAAATTGGTCCAGGGCTGAAAATGGTTAAAATTTGTCTGTTGGTGAACGTAACGAATACGATTATATCCGAAGTTACGAATGATCTGAAATAACGAATGCCGCATTCAAACAAATGGAACGTAACAAATTACTTTTCATTATTATTTATTATTAATTTGTGGCATTCCATTTGTTTAGATGCGGCATTCGTTATTTCGGATCATTCGTATTCGTTACGGTCACTAATAGACAAACTTGAAAGGAAATTCCAATACCTATAATTTAATAGTTATTATTAGTTAGTTATTATTTAGAATTTTCAGAGTTTCTTTCTTATTTTCCGATTTTTCTAATTTCCGAATTTTCTAATTCCCAAATTTTCGAATTTCCGAAAAAAAAAACAAATGAAACAAAAACAAACAAAAAATTTTCGGCAGTGCACATGTCTATTTATTAACCACTAGCTGACCGCCCACTGTCAAATGACGGCGGGACGGTGCAGCTACTGTGGCGGGCCGCCGTCATATGACGTCGTCTACAATTTGGCCACTGGCCGCGTAGCTGGGGCCCCGGTGCGCGTGCCCGGCGGTCGCGATGACCGCCAGGCACCCGCGATTGCCCGGTAATCGAGCAGGACGTGGATCTGTGTGTGTAAACACACAGATCCACGTCCTGTCAGAGGAGAGGAGACCGATGGTGTGTCCCTTGTACATAGGGACACCGATCGGTCTCCTCCCCCAGTCAGTCCCCTCCCCCCACAGTAAGAATCACCAAGATAGGGTACACATTAACCCCTGCAGCGCCCCCTAGTGTTAACCCCTTCCCTGCCAGTCACATTTATACAGTAATCATTGCAATTTTATAGCACGGATCGCTGTATAAATGTGAATGGTCCCAAAAATGAGTCAAAAGTGTCCGAAGTGTCCGCCGCAATGTCGCAGTCACGATAAAAATCGCAAATGGCCGCCATTACTAGTAAAAAAAAAAATAATAATAAAAATGCTATAAATCTATCCCCTATTTTGTAGACGCTATAACTTTTGCGCAAATCAATCAATATACGCTTATTGCGATTTTTTTTACCAAAAATATGTAGAAGAATACGTATCGGCCTAAACTGAGGAAAAAATTTGTTTAAAAAAAAAAAAAAATTGGATATTTATTATAATAAAAAGTAAAAAATATTATGTTTTTTTCAAACTTGTCCCTCTTCTTTTGTTTATAGCGCAAGAAATAAAAACCGCAGAGGTGATCAAATACCACCAAAATAAAGCTCTATCTGTGGGGAAAAAATGATAAAAATTTTATTTGGGTACAGCGTTGCATGACCGCGCAATTGTCATTCAAAATGCGACAGCGCTGAAAGCTGAAAAATGGCCTGGGCAGGAAGGAGGTGTTCGTGGCTGGTAGGCAAGTGGTTAAACTTGAGAAGAGATGACAATTCTTTACACATCAGAACTTGCAAAGATCTCGGAGCTCCTCATGAATTTCCTCTTTCAGCCTCTTCTGTTTCCTCTTTTACCATCACATTTTTTTATTCTGGTTTCCTGCCTCTGTTACTCATCACTTTCTCCGTCTTTTTGCCTATTTCCTCTCCATATTTTTATACATTCCACTTTTTTTTCTATCTTGCTCTGCTTTTTTGTTCTTTTCATCATTTCATTGTTTTATTCATTCTGTCCTTTTTCATTTTTATACTAAACTCTCTTCCTGTTTTTATTTATTTTTTGAAGTTTTTTTTTTTTTTTAAATCAGCCTTTAACCACTACAATACAGGGCACTTTCGCCCCCTTCCTTCCCAGACCAATTTTCAGCTTTCAGCGCTCTCGCACTTTGAATGACAATTGCGCGGTCATGCAACGCTGTACCCAAATGAAATTTTTATCATTTTGTTTGCACAAATAGAGCTTTAGTTTGGTGGTATTTATTCACGACTTTGCTTTTTATTTTTTTGCGATATAAGCGAAAAAATTGCGGAAATTCTGAAAAAAAAACAATATTTTCTCCTTTCTTTTTTTAAAAGAAATCCAATAAAATCAAATTTTGTCATAAATTTAAGCCAAAATGTATTCTGCTACATGTTTTTAGTAAAAAAAATTCTGTTAAGTGTATAACAATTGGTTCGCGTGATCACGGACAGATGTACACAAATGATCATGTACAGATGTGTGCAGATAATCATTGGCACATTATTTTACTGGGACATATGTGGGGGGACATGTGTTTTTATTATTTGGGGACATGTGTTTTTATTATTTGGGGACATGTATGTTTTGGGGACATGTGTGGGAACATTTCTGTTTACACTAGACTGGTGATCAGTGAGTAAAAAGCTGTAAAAAAACAGCTAATACTCACTGATCACCAGCCGGCTGCAGCGATCCGCTCTCCTCTCCTCAGCGACGACTTCCGTGTGAGGAGAGGAGAGCCGATTGCCTAGCAACCGGCTGTTTGCTTACATCACATGACGGCTGCGATTGGACACGGCCGTCATGTGATCAGGAGGGCCAATCACAGAGCCCTCCTGCCGATCCGAGATGCGCCGTGTCCGGGTGACACGAGCGCATCGGGATCGCGCCGCTGCGCAGGCACGCGCGCGCGCGATCCCCCTACTTCTGAAGGACGTTCAGGAAGGTCCGATCAGAAGTAGAAGGCTCCCACCCGGCCGTATATATACAGTGTCCGGGTGGGAAGTAGTTAAACCCTTCAAGCTGCCCCTCCAACAGCCCTTTAAAGAGGTGTTCCGCCCCAAAAAATTAAATAAAATGAAAAACCTGCAGCTACACATACTGCAGCTGCTGGAGTTTAACAATAGGACACTTACCTGTCCTGGAGTCCAGCGATGTCGGCACCACAGCTGATGTTTCCATCAGCTGTCGGGTGCTGCCGCTGTCATTGCGGGTAAGGGTGCCCGGCAGTGTAGCCTTACGGCTTCGCGCCAGGAACCCTACTGACAATGCGCGAGGCCCCGCTCCTGTCTCCTACTGGCCCGGCGACAGGGAGAGGAGGGACGAGGAGGGAGCCCCCGCGGTGATGTCACGAGCCGCCGCCCGGACCGCCTGGAAGTGGGAACAGGATATGAAGTTGCTACCCTGTCCCACGGATATTAATATAGATCAGCCTCCATGCCCCATGGGTATTAATATGGAGTTGCCCCTATGATGATCAAATACCACCAAATGAAAGCTCTATTTGTGTGTAAAAAAAAAAAAAGGTGGTAAATTTAGTTTGGATACAGCCATGCATGATTGTGCAATTGTCAGTTAAAGCAACGCAGTGCTGAATTGGTGTCAGGGCTGGGCTCAGCCCTTCCTTCTCTGAGCTGGCCACTCAGCTGTCGGCTAATTGCCAGCTCCCATCTCTCCACAGGTACTCAGCTGTTGATGATATCCTGCTCGTCAGTCCTGCCTACTTAAGCCGTCCAGCCCAGAGGATCTCTGCCTTCGCCTTGGTCAACATCACAAAGCCTATCTCCTGCGTTCCTGTTTAAAGACTTGCTTTGCTGACATCCCTTCTGGCTCCAGATCCTGCTTGCTGTTCCACTACGTTGATCCCTGACTTCTGGCTTGGCTGACTATCCGTGCCCAGAGGATCTCTGCCTTCGCCTTGGTCAACATCACAAAACCCTATCTCCTGCGTTCCTGTTCAAAGACTGGCTTTGCTGACATCCCTTCTGGCTCCAGATCCTTCTTGCTGTTCCACTACGTTGATCCCTGACTTCTGGCTTGGCTGACTATCCGTGCCCAGAGGATCTCTGCCTTCGCCTTGGTCAACATCACAAAACCCTATCTCCTGCGTTCCTGTTTAAAGACTGGCTTTGCTGACATCCCTTCTGGCTCCGGACTCTGCTTGCTGTTCCCTGACTTCTGGCTTGGCTGACTATTCGTTCCGGTTACTGAACTTTGGCTATGTCTTGACTACGTTTGTTCTTTTTACTTTTATTATTAAACAAGTGTGATTTAACTGTACTCCTGTCTCGGCCTGATTTCACGGTTCCTGACATCTGGTCAGAAAGGGGGTAAAATCTTCCGGGGCTGAATCGATTAAATGTAACCACATTGCTACACTTAGAGACGCCTCTCTTCTCTTTTATACTCAGTTGTGACGCTACTTGTATATCAAGACATCGCTTGTATATCAAGTCAAAATTTATATTAAAAAAAATGTGCTCGTCTTGCAAAACTCTCTCAGACCGAGGTTTGAACTTTAGGTACACACATGTATAGCTCTCCCCCTTCTGGCGGGACACGGCATTACATTACAGCCAGCTACACGCTGACCACACCTGAATGTGGGGAAATTGTCCGCAAAAAATATTCAGCAGAGGATCCACCTTGGGTGTGTTTCTTATACTAAATACGTCTTCTACCGGGGGAATTGGCCTTGATTGTATTTTGCGCGTCCCAGCACATCCCAGTTATCACACCAGTAATTATATCCAAGTTCTGCAGAGTGTGTAATTATTAGGAGAGAGCCGGGATGGGATTGTGACACCATACACAAGAGGTGTCATGACAGAAAAGTTATGTAAGAGGTTTTCTACTTTACAGCAATCTTCCGTCTGTTACTTAAAGCAGAACTCCAGCCAAAGAATAACCAGACAAAAAAAAATTTGCCGCCTATTAACCACTTCAGCCCCCGGAAGGATTTACCCCCTTAACCACTTCAGCCCCGGACCAATTGGCAGCCAAAGGACCAGGCCCCTTTCTTGCGATTCGGCACTGTGTCGCTTTAACTGACAATTGCGCGGTCGTGCGACGTGGCTCCCAAACAAAATTGGCGTCCTTTTTTCCCCACAAATAGAGCTTTCTTTTGGTGGTATTTGATCGCCCCTGCGGTTTTTATTTTTTGCGCTATAAACAAAAAAAGAGCCACAATTTTGAAAAAAATTCTATATTTTTAACTTTTTGCTATAATAAATATCCCCAAAAAAATATCCTCAGTTTAGGCCGATACGTATTCTTCTACATATTTTGGTAAGAAAAAAAAATCGCAATTATCGATTATTGATTGGTTTGCGCAAAAGTTATAGCGTTTACAAAATAGGGGATAGTTTTATAGCATTTTAATTAATATATTTTTTTTTTACTAGTAATGGCGGCGATCAGCGATTTTTATTGTGACTGCGACATTATGGCGGACACATCGGACATTTTTGGGACCATTGTCATTTATACAGAAATCAGTGCTATTTAAATGCACTGATTCCTGTGTAAATGACACTGGCAGTGAAGGAGTTAACCACTAGGGGGCGGGGAGGGGTTAAGTGTGTCCTGTGTGTGTTTTTTTTACTGTAGGGGGGCGTGGCTTGGCGTGTGACTTCACTGATCGTCTTTCCCTATGACAGGGAACAGCTGATCAGTGACGGTGTGTCACTAGGAAGCGCAGGGAGAGGTTTGTTTACACAGACCTCTCCCCGTTCTTCAGCTCTGTGACCCGATCGCGGGACACCAGCGGCGATCGTGTCCGCGGGGCCCGCGGCCACGGTCCCGGAGCTCAGGCACGGGCGCGCGACCCACGGCTGGGCTCTTAAAGGACAACGTACCTGTACGTCGATGTGCCCAGCCGTGCCATTCTGCCAAAGGAAATGTGCAGGAGGCGGTCCTTAAGTGGTTAATGACCATTTTTTGCGATACGGCACTGCGTCGCTTTAAACACTTCCGGACCGCCGCACGCCGATATACATCCCTACTGAGGACAGATATCATTGTTATGGCAGCAGCTAGCTGCCATAACCCCGGTATCCCCATATTCGGCCGGCGGACCGGTACAAGATTAAAGTGGTCTTTGTGGCAGATTCGCAGCAAGATCACTTTTATCGGCGGCGGGAGAGGCCCCCCCCTCCCGCCACGATCCGGTGCCCTCCACCGCTTACCGGAGCCGTCGGCACTGGCGGAGTCGATCGAATCCTTCCTGTGGCTGTGCATGGAGATGAGCGAGGGGGAAGATGGCCCCCACCCGTCTCCATGACACTGCAGGGCGGAAGCGGCGTCAAAACGTCACATAGCTCTTATGCCGCGTACACACGATCGGAATTCCGGCCAGAAAAAGACCGATGAGAGCTTTTCATCGGAAAATGCGACCGTGTGTAGGCTCCATCGGAATTTTGCTGGCCGAATTTCCGACCGCAAAAATTTGAGAGCGTGTTCTCAATTTTTCAGACGGAAAAGGTTTCTATCGGAAATTCCGATCGTCTGTAGCAATTCTGACGCGCAAAATTCCTACGCATGCTCGGAAACAATTTGACGCGCGCAAAATTCCTACGCATGCTCGGAAACAATTCGACGCGCGCAAAATTCCTACGCATGCTCGGAAACAATTAGACGCGCGCAAAATTCCTACGCATGCTCGGAAACAATTCGACGCATGCTCGGAAGCATTGAACTCGCCTCGTCGTAGTGTTGTACGTCACCGCGTTCTTGACGGTCGGAATTTGGTGTGACCGTGTGTAGGCAAGACAGTTTGAGCGGAATTCCGTCGGGAAAACCATCAGAGCTTTTTCCGACGAGAATTCCGATCGTGTGTACGTGGCATTAAAGGGACATTTTTTTTTCTTTTTTTTAAATGACAACATTTTTTTTTGCATTTTTGTGTAAATATGAGATGTGAGGACTTTTTGACCCCCCAGATCTCATATTTAAGAGGACCTGTCACGCTTTTTTCCTATTACAAGGGATGTTTACATTTCTTGTAATAGGAATACAAGTGACACAATTTTTTTTGTTTAAAAACAGTGTAAAAATAAAAAATAAAAGGTAAAATAAATAAGAATTTTTTTTTTAATTTATTTTAAACACGCACCGTCCCGGCGAGCTTGTGCAGAAGCGAACGCATACGTATTGTCCCGCCCACGTATGAAAACGGTGTTCAAACCACACATGTGAGGTATCGCCATGATCGGTAGAGCGAGAGCAATAATTCTAGCCCTAGACCTCCTCTGTAACTCACAAAATGCAACCTGTAGAATTTTTTAAACGTCGCCTATGGAGATTTTTAAGGGTAAAAGTTTGTCGCCATTCCACGAGCGGGCGCAATTTTGAAACTTGGGTATCAATTTACTCGGTGTAACATTTTCTTTCACAATATAAAAAAAATTGGGCTAACTTTACTGTTGTCTTATTTTTTAATTTAAAAAAGTGTATATTTTTTTTTTTTTTAAAAGTGCGCTTGCAAGACCGCTGTGCAAATACAGTGTG
Organism: Lithobates sylvaticus; assembly: GCA_028564925.1. Lineage (NCBI taxonomy): Eukaryota > Metazoa > Chordata > Amphibia > Anura > Ranidae > Lithobates > Lithobates sylvaticus. The sequence continues at coordinate 529,379,029 of CM053030.1, forward strand.
ACAGAAAGTATTGCAACGACCGCCATTTTATTCTCTAGGGTGTTCGAATTTTTTTTTTAGAATGTTTGGGGGTTCTAAGTAATTTTATAGCAAAAAAAAAAAACATTTTTTTTAACTTGTAAACAAAAATCGCAACAAGCGCATATCGATCGGTTTGCGCAAAAGTTATAGCGTTTACAAAATAGGGGATAGATTTATGGCATTTTTATTATTATTATTTTTTTTTTACTAGTAATGGTGGCGATCTGCGATTTTTATTGGGACTGCAAAATTTCGGCAGACACATCGGACACTTTAAGTTCTTTAATAAATAAGAGAGCGCCGCGTCCCTCGCCCGGCTAATACCAGTTATCTGTATTATTATTAATATGACAGACGCCTACTATTATATCTATTTCTATAATCAGTCATGGACCACACAGAATTCTGTGTCTTCTTTGTTGTGTAAAACTAAATTGGTATTAATTATTTAATGACTAAGAATAAAAACCAAAAATTAAAGCACATAATTATCACAATAAAAATAGTCGAGTGCTATAAAATAAGGGAACCTAAAGGAACGGCAACAGAAAACACCATGAAGACGGCTGGACTGATTTATTTGTCCGCCATGGCCCTCTGTCTGCAGCAAGGTAAGACTGATAATATATATATATATATACACAGTATCTCACAAAAGTAAGTACACCCCTCACATTTTTGTAAATCTTTTCTTCTATCTTTTCATGTGACAACACTGAAGACACTTGTCTACAATGTAAAGTAGTGAGTGTACAGCTTGTATAACAGTGTAAATTTGCTGTCCCCTCAAAATAACTCAACACACAGCCATTAATGTCTAAACCGCTGGCAACAAAAGTCAGTACACCCCTAAGTGAAAATCTCCAAATTGGGCCCAAAATTTCCAGCACTGCCTTCACCCTCTTGGGCATGGAGGTCACCAGAGCTTCACAGGTTGTCACTGGAGTCCTCTTCCCCTCCTCCATGACGACATCACGGAGCTGGTGGATGTTAGAGACCTTGCGCTCCTCCACCTTCCGTTTGAGGATGTCCCACAGATGATCAATAGGGTTTAGGTCTGGAGACATGCTTGGCCAGTCCATCACCTTTACCCTCAGCTTCTTTAGCAAGGCAGTGGTCGTCTTGGAGGTGTGTTTGGGGTGGTTATCATGTTGGAATACTGCCCTGCGGCCCAGTCTCTGAAGGGAGGGGATCATGCTCTGCTTCAGTATGTCACAGTACATGTTGGCATTCATGGTTCCCTCAATGATCTGTAGCTCCCCAGTGCCGGCAGCACTCATGCAGCCCCAGACCATGACACTCCCACCACCATGCTTGACTGTAGATAAGACACACTTGTCTTTGTCCTCCTCACCTGGTTGCCCCCACACACGCCTGACACCATCTGACACCAAATAAGTTTATCTTGGTCTCATCAGACCACAGGACGTGGTTCCAGTAATCCATGTCCTTATTCTGCTTGTCTTCAGCAAACTGTTTGCGGTCTTTCTTGTGCATCATCTTTAGAAGAGGCTTCCTTCTGGGACGACAGCCATGCAGACCAATTTGATGCAGTGTGCGGCGTATGGTCTGAGCACTGACAGGCTGACCCCCCCACCCCTACAACCTCTGCAGCAATGATGGCAGCACTCATACGTCTATTTCCCAAAGACAACCTCTGGATATGACGCTGAGCACGTGACCTCAACTTCTTTGGTGGACCAGGGCGAGGCCTGTTCTGAGTGGAACCTGTCCTGTTATACCGCTGTATGGTCTTGGCCACCGTGCTGCAGCTCAGTTTCAGGGTCTTGGCAATCTTCTTATAGCCTAGGTCATCTTATGTAGAGCAACAATTCTTATCTTCAGATCCTCAGAGAGTTCTTTGCCATGAGGTGCCATGTTGTACTTCCAGTGACCAGTATGAGAGAGTGAGAGCGATAACACCAAATTAAACACACCTGCTCCCCATTCACACCTGAGGCCTTGTAACACTAATGAGTCACATGACACCGGGGAGGGAAAATGGCTAATTGGGTCCAATTTGGACGTTTTCACTTAGGGGTGTACTGACTTTTGTTGCCAGCGGTTTAGACATTAATGGCTGTGTGTTGAGTTATTTTGAGGGGACAGCAAATTTACACTGTTATACAAGCTGTACACTCACTACTTTACATTGTAGACAAGTGTCATTTCTTCAGTGTTGTCACATGAAAAGATAGAAGAAAAGATTTACACAAATGTGACGGGGTGTACTTACTTTTGTGAGATACTGTGTATAGATACATATAGCAAATACATGTTTTCATGTATGTTTGTAATATATTATATTCATATATTCGTAGCACAGACCCAGGCTTGGTTGGCTCTATTATTCCAGGTTCTATTCCCTATTGGATGCACAGCAGCCAGGCACGCAGCAGTTTCTCTTTACCATATAACCAGGCAGAAAGTCTCTTTTTAAAATGTGTTGCTCAGGAAAACTTGGATGGGGTATAGGAGGGGCCCTGGGATACTCCAGGACTAGTGCAACTTTAACCACTTAAAGGCCAGGCATTTTCTGGCACTTTTTGAAACATTATAGATTTTTATAAAGCAGAGGCCCTGGAGAATAAATTGGTTGGCTTTGCAAATTTTTTTATGTCACATGGTATAGTAACGCCAGGGGCATACCTAGTGCATTTGGCACCCGGGGCGGATCCTATATCTGGCACCCCCCCCCCCCACCTTAAAACATAAAAACACCCCACTGTGCCCCTTCAAACCTCTGCATCCTTAAATATCTCTTTGTCACTACTGTGTACATTACACAGCACCCTGCACCCCTTTACAATACACAACACCCTGCACCCCTTTACAATACACAGCACCCTGCACCCCTTTACAAAACACAGCACCCTGCACCTCTGGACCCCTTTACATTACACAGCACTCTGGACCCCTTTACAATACACAGCACCCTGCACCTCTGGACCCCTTTACATTACACAGCACTCTGGACCCCTTTACAATACACAGCACCCTGCACCTCTGGACCCCTTTACATTACACAGCACTCTGGACCCCTTTACATCACACAGCACCCTGCACCTCTGGACCCCTTTACATTACACAGCACTCTGGACCCCTTTACAATACACAGCACCCTGCACCTCTGGACCCCTTTACATTACACAGCACTCTGGACCCCTTTACAATACACAGCACCCTGCACCTCTGGACCCCTTTACATTACACAGCACTCTGGACCCCTTTACATTACACAGCACCCTGCACCTCTGGACCCCTTTACATTACACAGCACTCTGGACCCCTTTACATTACACAGCACTATGGACCCCTTTACATTACACAGCACCCTGCACCTCTGGACCCCTTTACATTACACAGCACTCTGGACCCCTTTACATTACACAGCACCCTGCACCTCTGGACCCCTTTACATTACACAGCACTCTGGACCCCTTTACATTACACAGCACCCTGCACCTCTGGACCCCTTTACATTACACAGCACTCTGGACCCTTTACATTACACAGCACCCTGCACCTCTGGACCCCTTTACATTACACAGCACTCTGGACCCCTTTACATTACACAGCACTCTGGACCCCTTTACATTACACAGCACCCTGCACCTCTGGACCCCTTTACATTACACAGCACTCTGGACCCCTTTACATTACACAGCACCCTGCACCTCTGGACCCCTTTACATTACACAGCACTCTGGACCCCTTTATATTAAACAGCACCCTGCACCTCTAGACCCCTTTACATTACACAGCACCTGTATGTTACACAGACCCGCCTGCAATACAGCCCCCCCCCACAATACAGACCCCCCTGCACGACCCCCCTACAGTGCAGACCCCCCTTCAGTACAGACCCCCCTACAGTGGAGACCCCCCCCTTCAGTACAGACCCCCCTACAATTCAGACCCCCCCCTTCAGTACAGACCCCCCCCCCCTTCAGTACAGACCCCCCTACAGTGGAGACCCCCCCCTTCAGTGCAGACCCCCCTACAATACAGAGCGCCCCCCCCCCCCCTCAGACCCATAATGTACCTCGGGTCGGAAGTGTCAGCGCGGGACACACAGCACAGCAGCAAACTATCACACTATAGACTACAAGGAGGAGGGGGAGGCGGCGCCGACGCCGGCGGCTTCACTCTGCTCGGCTGTTTGAGACAGCCGAGACAGAGCGGCGAACACCCCCCTCCCCCTCACCTCACCTGCCGCTGCGCAACTTAAATCCACGCTCGGCGCGCTCAGCTGTCTCTCTGCTTCAATCGCGGAGGGGGGGCGCCGGCCTGACACCCCCGCCAGTGTGTGGCACCCGGCGCGGCCCGCACCACCATTAGTACGCCACTGAGTAACGCCACTCCATGTTATTCAATGGGCTCATACACACCATGGCGTTTTTGGGCTGTAACAGGCATGGTCGTTTTTAAGCTCCAAAAAAAAAAACAAGGACCAGCGCCTTTGGAGGCTCCAGCGCTAGAGCTGTTTTTGACGCTGCCGCCGAAAAAAAAGGCTCAAAAACGCGCATTAGTGCTATACCGACGTTTTTTAGTGTCAGCGTTTTTAAGCTGTAAAAAAACGTTTATGTGGGTAATTTGGGAGTGGAAAATAGCAGAGGGATGTTTTTTTTTTTTAAACGCGCCTTAAGCGTTAACGCTTACAAACGACGTTAAACGCGCATTGACGTCAAATCAAAACGCTAATAAAATCAAGTTTTTAACGCTGCTTTTTTTTTTTCACAGGCGTTGTTACTAGCTTTACAGCCCATTTTTTAAAACGTCAGTGTGTAAGAGGCCTTAAAATTGCGCACGCCCCGACACAACCTTGACTAACGACGTAAATTTTACTATCAATAGTATTTAACCACTTTCAGACCGGACCATTTGGCTGGCCAAAGACCAGACCACTTTTTGCAATTCGGCACTGCGTCGCTTTAACTGACAATTGCGCGGTCGTGCGACGTGGCTCCCAAACAAAACTGACGTCCTTTTTTTCCCACAAATAGAGCTTTCTTTTGGTGGTATTTGATCCCCCTACGGTTTTTATTTTTTTGTGCTATAAACAAAAAAAGAGCGATAATTTAGAAAAAAACGCATTATTTTTTACTTTTTGCTATAATAAATATCCCCCAAAAATATATAAAAAAACATTTTTTTTACTCAGTTTAGGCCGATACGTATTCTTCTACATATTTTTGGTAAAAAAAAATCACAATAAGCGATTATTGATTGGTTTGCGCAAAAGTATAGTGCCTGGGGGGTCCCCTTAGTCTGCCGGTAAAGTGGCGCATCTGTGCCATGTATAGAACCTGTTGCAGCAATACTGACATCTATAAAGAACAAAAAAGACACTTAAATGTTTTTTCCTGGCTGCAAGCCATTGCCGGCGATACAAAAATGTTAAATAAAAATTAAAATAAAAAAAATCGGCGTGGCCCCCCCTTCCCCCCCCCCCCAATCCATAGCAGGCCCTTTGGGTCTGGTTTAGGATTTTTATGGCCCATCTCTATTATGGACACCCCCTGCTGGACACTCCCTCGACCAGGGATTGGCTGAGGTGGCATGAATATTCAGCCCAGGGTCTGCCTCTCCCAACCCACTATACTCCAGAGCTTACTGGAATGAAGGGGGAAGTAGGCGAACCTGCAGTCTGCAGAGCCCAGAACAGCCAGTAACAATCAAATCCTGCCCCCCGGCTACAGAAACTAAAATGACTGAACTTTATTAGCAACCTAACAAAGCGGGAGAAACATAATCTACCCCTGTCTGTACACTCTATACAAGCAGTTAGTTCAGCACTTACAACACTCTGGTCCTGCAGCTCTGTGTTTAAAGATTTCGATGGTGGTGAAGGACTGAGGACGGGGGGAAGGTCCCAGACACCAAAAGTATTGGGGCGCCTATAACAGCTTCAACTCTTCTGGGAAGGCCGTCCCCCAAGGTTTAGGAGGGTGTCTATGGGAATGTTTGACCATTCTTCATAAAAGCGCATTTGTGAGGTCCGGCACTGATGTTGGACGAGAAGGCCTGGCTCACAGGCTCGAGAGAGAGAAGAGGAAAAGTGAGGAGGATAGAGAAGAGGAAGAGTGAGGAGGAGAGGAGAAGAGGAAGAGTGAGGAGGAGAGGAGAAGAGGAAGAGTGAGGGGGAGAGGAGAAGAGGAAGAGTGAGGAGGAGAGGAGAAGAGGAAGAGTGAGGGGGAGAGGAGAAGAGGAAGAGTGAGGGGGGAGAGGAGAAGAGGAAGAGTGAGGGGGGAGAGGAGAAGAGGAAGAGTGAGGGGGAGAGGAGAAGAGGAAGAGTGAGAGGGAGAGGAGAAGAGGAAGAGTGAGGGGGGAGAGGAGAAGAGGAAGAGTGAGGGGGGAGAGGAGAAGAGGAAGAGTGAGGGGGAGAGGAGAAGAGGAAGAGTGAGGGGAGAGAGGAGAAGAGGAAGAGTGAGGGGGGAGAGGAGAAGAGGAAGAGTGAGGGGGAGAGGAGAAGAGGAAGAGTGAGGGGGAGAGGAGAAGAAGAGGAAGAATGAGGAGGAGAGGAGAAGAGGAAGAGTAAGGGGGATAGGAGAGGAGAGAAGAGGAGGATAGGAGGAGAGAGAAGATGAAGAGTGAGAAGGATAGGAGAAAAGAGGAAGAGTGAGGAGGAGCGGAGAGGAGAGAGAAGAGGAAGAGTGAGGAGGAGAGGAGAGAGAAGAGGAAGAGTGAAGAGGATAAAGAAGAGAGAGACGAGGAAGAGTGTGGAGGATAGGAGGAGAGAGAAGATGAAGAGTGAGGAGGATAGGAGAGAAGAGGAAGAGTGAGGATAGGAGAGGAGAAAGATAAGGAAGAGTGAGGAGGAGAGAGAAGAGGAAGAGTGAGGAGGACGTGTGAGGTGGATAGGAGGAGAGAGAAGAGAGAGTGAGGAGGAGAGGAGAGAGAAGGAGGAAGAGTGAAGAGGATAGGAGAGGAGAGAGAAGAAGAAGAGTGAGGAGGAGAGGAGGACGAGTGAGGTGGATAGGAGGAGAGAGAAGAGGAAGAGTGGGGAGGATAGAGAAGATAGAGAAGAGAGAGAAGAGGAAGAGTGAGGAGGATAGAAGGAGAGAGAAGAGGAAGGGTGAGGAGGATAGAAGGAGAGAGAAGAGGAAGAGTGAGGAGGATAGAAGGAGAGAGAAGAGGAAGAGTGAGGAGGGTAGGAGAGAGAAGAGGAAGAGTTCAGAGGAGAGGGAAGAGGAAGAGTGAGGAGAGAGGAGAAAGGGTGAGGAGGATAGGAGGAGAGAGAAGAGGAAGGGTGAGGAGGATAGGAGGAGATGGAAGAGTGAGGAGGATAGGAGAAGAGTGAGGAGTATAGGAGGAGAGAGAAGAGGAAGAGTGAGGAGGATAGGAGGAGAGAGAAGAGGAAGAGTGGGGAGGATAGGAGGAGAGAGAAGAGGAAGAGTGAGGAGGATAGGGGAGGAGACAGAAGAGGAAGAGTGAACAGGAAAGGAAGATAGAAGAGGAGAGAAGAGAAAAAAAGAAGGAATCAGTAGAGGAGAGGAGAAGACAGCATGGAAGGAGAGGGGAAATAGGAGGAGGACAGAGGAGAGAGTAAAGAAAACAGTACAGGAGGAGAGGGGAGGAGAGAAGAGAGGGAGAGGAGGAGAGGAGAGGAGAGGAGAGAAGAGGAGAGGAGAGGAGAGGAGAGAAGAGAGGAGAGAGAGGAGAGAGAGAAGAGGAGAGGAGAGGAAGAGGAGAGGAGGAGGACAGACTTTTACTGTAACACACATAAGGACTGTTCACATTCACCTGATGACGTCTCTCAGACTTGCAGGAGAACTTTTCAATGCAGTTGGTTTCCTTCAAAGTGCAGGCGATGAGTTTTGCTCAGGAGATTTCCGTAGGGTGTCATTGAGAGGAGTCATAATAAACATATAGAAGAAATCTCATGGTGTGAAGTGGCACAGTAAGACCTGGGCACATTATACAACATGCCAGCTCCGGACCCCAATCCTTTTTTCCTGTGTCCCTTAAATACTGACTTGTGCAACTTGTCCTGCGACTTGGGACTGCAAAGTCGCATGACAAGTCGTACCCCCCATGATTTCCAATGAGTGGCGTTCATATCTGTGCGACTTCAAGTCACAGTGACGGGGTCATGCAGTGCCGGGGGTCATGCAGTGCCGGGGTCATGCAGTGCCGGGGTCATGCAGTGCCGGGGTCATGCAGTGCCGGGGTCATGCAGTGCCGGGGGTCATGAAGCGCCGGGGACATGCAGTGCGGGGGTCATGCAGTGCCGGGGTCATGCAGTGCCGGGGGTCATGAAGCGCCGGGGACATGCAGTGCCGGGGTCATGCAGTGCCGGGGTCATGCAGTGCCGGGGGTCATGAAGCGCCGGGGACATGCAGTGCGGGGGTCATGCAGTGCCGGGGTCATAACGCGCCGGGGTCATGCAGAGGGCGGCACTGCTAGAAAGAGAAGCAGCAGATCCTACTGAAGACTCCACACATGGTCAGATCCTGGTCTGCTTGGCTAATGCCAACTATGTGATAGAGAAGATAGTAGAGCATTGCACTTCTCATGTTGAAGATCATCTTTTATAAGTCTTATAATCCTAAAAGGACGACTTCATTAATATTTGTCATTATTCACAGCCGGCTCCCTTCAGTGCTATTGGTGTCTGACCCCCACCCCCGGGGATAAGTGCCGGACGGTAAAGAACTGTTCCGAGGAGCAGGAGTGGTGCTTCACTACCGTCATTGGTCCCACCTCATCTGGTAAGATCTCTCTCTATCTATATCCACAGGCAGCTTAGCTCTTCAATAAGACACAGAAGTTGAATCCAATGCAATTGTACTTCCGATAATTGTAGTACAGGGGATGCTTTTCCAGTCCTTTGAAGTATGAGAAGAACAATGATTTTCTAAGCTCTGTCTCTGCAAATAACTAACACTAACTGAAGGGACATGGAAGAAACAGGGAGGGTCTAGCTAGAACTATAGTAACTAGCATAAAACCAGGAGGGGAGGACAGGGGAAGATGCCAAAACCACCACTAGATGTCAGTATACTACAGAAAAAAAAAAAACCCTTGCAGTTCTATACAAGACATATAAATACACGATGAAAGAAGGGCACACCTCAAACCGGAGGGGAGAGGAGAGGAAGATACCAAAAAATAGTAAACAAGTTTTTGCGGTTCAAAATCACCACTAGATGCCAATTTACTATAGAAAAAAAATGAAAAAAACCCATGCAGTTCGATAAAAGACATAAAAATATAGGACAGTGGGGCACACCCCAAACTGACGGGGAGCGGAAGATACCAAAGTCACATGGCTGTGACCCAAAACCACCACTAGATGTCAACGTACTACAAAAAAAAAAAAAAAAAATTTAAAAAAAGAAAAAAACCCCATGCAGTTCAATAAAAGACATAAAAATTCATAGAAAAGGGGCATACCCAAACAAGAGGAGAGGGGAAGATACTAAAATCACATAGTAAACAAGTTGTTGTGGTGCAAAACCACCACTAGATGTCAGCATACTACAGAAAAATTGAAAAAAAAAAAAAAAAAAAAACCCATGCAGCTCAATACAAGACATAAAAATACATTAAAGTGGGGCACACCCTACAAAGGAGGGGAAGATACCAAAATCACATAGTAAACAAGTGGCTGTGGCCCAAAACCACCACTAGATGTCAACATACTACAGAAAAAAATAAAAAAAATAAAACCTCATACAGCTCAACACAAGACATAAAAATACATTAAAGTGGGGTGTTTCATCAGATTTGGCAACGCGCCATCTTGCTACACCCCGCACTCCTCCGTAGTAAGGCTACACTGAGAAGGGGGAAAGCGGACATCTTGTTACACCCACCGGAGTTTTGCATTTTACATATAGTGAAATACAGGACTTAGAACTCCGTCTGACTGGCTAGCTGTGGCATCCCTGCTCATCTCACAGGTTTGCTAATCTGAAAGAAGTTCGCTGCTTTTAAAATTTACCATCTAGCCAGTCAGACGGAGTTCTCAGTACCGTATTTCACTATATAAACTCACTGTACTGTTAAAAAGAAGTGTAAAATGCAAAACTCAGGTGGGTGTAACAAGATGTCCGCTTTCCCCCCCCTTCTCAGTGTATCCTTAGCATAGAGGAGTGCGGGGTGTAGCAAGATGGCGGCGACGGAATGTCACTTCCGTTACACATTCTGACGGGTCGCCTAATCTGACGAAACAGGGGAACACACAACACAGGAGGGGAAGATACCAAAATCACATTGTAAACAAGTTGTTGTGCCCCAAAACCACCACTAGATGTCAGCGTACTACAGGAAAATTGAAAAAAAAACACATATAGTTGAATAAAAGACATAAGAATACATGTAAGTGGGGCAGAACATCCTCCGCTATCTATTCCTATACTATCCATCTTGCTGTTTGGCACAGGAGGGGGAGCGCCGGTATGAAAGCCGATGGGAGGGGGGGAGCTCTTGCTTGCAGCCTTAATTTTTTCAGGCGTAATGCTCTCACGTGATTGGTGCTTCACTTACCTCTCCATTTGCATTCTTTTCCATAAGGTTATCCTTTCCAGGGGGCGAGGACGGTGATCCGCGACTGCGCAGAGACGTGCAAGGCCAGCAACCCCAACAATCTGGGGACCACCACTCCCACCATCTGCTGCCAGAACGACACATGTAACGTGATGAGCCGAGCCCAGGCCACGACAACCGGCGACTGGGTAATCGCCGCCTTCCTATTGGCTGTTATATTTGCGCTTAAGGGCAGATGAGCGCGGAACAGTACCCGGACCTCGGGTGCCGCTTCCAAGGAGACAACCTCCGACCTTACCCAGTCCAGCCGCAATCCCCGAAATTAGGATTTTGGGATAAAGTCCGCAAAAAAAACACACCGGAGCAACGACTGAGGATAGGAGGGACACCGTTCTCTTTTCTTTTTTTCTTTTTACTTTTATAGGTTGGACATTATACTTGTGATGTCATTATTAATAACATGGAAAAGGAAAGAGATTGTGTAAAACTTTACATTACTGGACATGGGGGAGGCCAAATCTGCTCATAACATATTCAGGGCAATAGAGGGACTATAAATACTATTAGGGCTCATTTACACTACAGCAGTTGGGGGGTGGTAAAACCCCATATTTGAGCTACGGTTGCAGATTCCCGCCTGTTTAGACCCCTGATATTTCACCAAAGCCCCCTAAAGGGGATCCTAAAAAAAATGTAGATGAATTAAAAATTGTAAAAAATAATAAAATAATGATAAAAACTACTGACACCGTCCCCTGCTCTACCGACACCGCCCACTGCCCTACCGACACCGCCCACTGCCCTATCGACACCGCCCACTGCCCTACCGACACCGCCCACTGCCCTACCGACACCGCCCACTGCCCTATCGACACCGCCCACTGCCCTACCGACACCGCCCACTGCCCTACCGACACCGTCCACTGCCCTACTGACACCGCCCACTGCCCTACCGACACCGCCCACTGCTCCACCGACACCGTCCTCTGCCCTACCAACACCGTCCTCTGCTCTACTGACACCGTCCTCTGCTCCACCGACACGTCCACTGCTCCACCGACACCGTCCACTGCCCTACCGACACCGTCCTCTGCCCTACCGACACCGTCCACTGCACTGCCCTACCGACACCGTCCTCTGCCCTACCGACACCGTCCACTGCCCTACCGACACCGTCCTCTGCTCCACCGACACCGTCCACTGCTCCACCGACACCGTCCACTGCTCCACCGACACCGTCCACTGCCCTACCGACACCGTCCACCGACACCGTCCACTGCCCTACCGACACCGTCCACTGCTCCACCGACACCGTCCACTGCCCTACCGACACCGTCCAATGCCCTACCGACACCGTCCACTGCTCCACCGACACCGTCCACTGCTCCACCGACACCGTCCACTGCCCTACCGACACCGTCCACCGACACCGTCCACTGCCCTACCGACACCGTCCACTGCCCTACCGACACCGTCCACTGCTCCACCGACACCGTCCTCTGCCCTACCGACACCGTCCTCTGCTCTACCGACACCGTCCTCTGCTCCACCGACACGTCCACTGCTCCACCGACACCGTCCTCTGCCCTACCGACACCGTCCACTGCCCTACCGACACCGTCCTCTGCTCTACCGACACCGTCCACTGCTCCACCGACACCGTCCACTGCTCCACCGACACCGTCCACTGCCCTACCGACACCGTCCACCGACACCGTCCACTGCCCTACCGACACCGTCCACCGACACCGTCCACCGACACCGTCCACTGCCCTACCGACACCGTCCACTGCCCTACCGACACCGTCCACTGCTCTACCGACACCGTCCACTGCCCTACCGACACCGTCCTCTGCTCTACCGACACCGTCCACTGCTCTACCGACACCGTCCTCTGCTCTACCGACACCGTCCACTGCTCCACCGACACCGTCCTCTGCTCCACCGACACCGTCCACTGCTCCACCGACACCGTCCTCTGCTCCACCGATACCGTCCTCTGCTCCACCGACACCGTCCTCTGCTCCACCGACACCGTCCTCTGCTCCACCGACACCGTCCTCTGCTCTGGGGTGATCCCCAAACTTTTCCCACAAAGTTGGGAACATGCAATTGTCCAAAACGTCTCAGTATGCTGAAGCCTTAAGAGTTCCCTTCACTGGAACTAAGGGCCCAACCCCTGAAAAACAACCCCCCACACCATAATCCCCCCTCCACCAAATGATTTGGTCAGTGCACAAAGCAAGGTCCATAAAGTGAATTTGGGGTGGAGGAACCTGACCTCAACCCGATAGAACACCTTTGGGATGAATTACAGCGGAGACTGCGAGCCAGGCCTTCTCGTTCAACATCAGTGCCTGATCTCACGAATACACTTCTGGAAGAATGGTCAAACATTCCCATAGACACCCTCCTAAACCTTGTGGACGGCCTTCCCAGAAGAGTTGAAGCTGTTAGGCCCCTTTCACACTGGGGCGGTTTGCAGGCGCTATTGCGCTAAAAATAGCGCCTGCAAACCGACCCGGAACAGCTGTTGCTGTGACTTCAGTGTGAAAGCCTGAGGGCTTTCACACTGAAGCGGTGCGCTTGCAGGACGCTGGAAAATGTCCTGCAAGCCGCATCTTTGGCTCGCTGTAGGAGCGGTATATTTACCGCTCCTATAGCGCCCGTTCCCATTGAAAACAATGGGGAAGCGCTCCGAACCCGCCCGCAAAACGCCGCTGCAGCGGCGGTTTGCGGGCGGTATTAACCCTTTTTCGGCCGCTCGCGGGGAGTAAAACCACCCCGATAGCGGCCGAAATGCGCTGCTGAAACGACAGTAAAGCGGCACTAAATATAGCGCCGCTTTACCGCCAGCGCCCCCACCGCTCCAGTGTGAAAGTAGCCTTATAGCTGCAAAGGGCGGGCCAACTCAATACTGAAGACTGGGATGCCATTAAAGTTTGTGTGTGTAAAGGCAGGTGTCCCAATACTTTTGGTAATATATGTATATACTCATAAAACCATTTAATCATCTTTTAGCATGACAGGAGTGCGCAATTTTTCTAGAATCATCTTTATTTTATTAAAAAGTGATGGCAACATTTCCAATACCACGTAAGACGCCTGGGAGCGCTTACATTAAAGCCGGGGTTGGACAACCTTAGTACTCCAAGAGAGTCCTTTCTCCCGAAACGCATTGTCTGAAGTTAACAAATAGATGTTTTAAACAAATTTCAAGCGAGATGGAAGATTGTACTAGGCCAGGGGTCTTCTACGGCCCTCCAGCTGCTCAGGAACTACAATTCCCATCATGCCTAGTCATGTCTGCGAATGGGGGGGGGGGGGAGTCAAAATCCTGTTCCCAATGTAGAGAAAAGACCTGCCGAAGGACCCGCTTTGCCGTAAAACCTTTCACTACATTGGGAACGGCATTTCGACTCCCCCCCGGGGTGAGTTCCTTCATGTCGGAGGTGATGGGAGTTCTGGGAAAAGTTTTCCCATCAATGGAACACAAGAGTTTACAATATGGAAACAAAAGTCAAAATCCCGATTCCAATGTGGAGAAGTTTTTTTTTTACAAAGTGATTAATAGAAGTCATATTTATATTCCATGTGCAGGAAATGTTTCTTTTGTGGAACGCGAAAGGACTTCACATGGAGGTCGAGTCTTATTTGTGCCCTGAATGTGGGCAATGAAGTGGGCATTATTGAAGATCGCGCTCTTCAGAAGTCGTATTCATTTTCCGATTGTGAGCAATATTTTTCTGCAAGTTGTATTTTATCGGACAGGAGAGAGTTCACACAGGAGGAATGCTGGAGAATTTAGAGAGGGGGAGGGGAGCTGTATTCCTGTTCCCAATGTTTTGGGTGTGTGGCAAGATGAGTCTAGTACAGAAATCCTAAAACTACGGCCCCCCAGCTGTTGCGGAACTACACGTCCCATGAAGCATTGTACAACTCCGACCAGTGGCGGCTGGTGCTCAAAATATTTTGAACAAAAAATCAAGTCCATCAAACGCTGCCACTGTGCAATCAAACACTGCCTGTGTGCCCATCAAACGCAGCCACTGTGTCATCAAACACTGCCACTGTGCCCATCAAACGTAGCCACTGTGCCCATCAAACGTAGCCACTGTGCCCATCAAACGTAGCCACTGTGCCCATCAAACGTAGCCACTGTGCCCATCAAATGCTGCCACTGTCCCAAATGCTGCCACTGTGCACATCAAAACGTAGCCACTGTGCCCAAACTCTGCCACTGTGCCATCAAACGTAGCCACTGTGCCATCAAACGCAGCCACTGTGCCATCAAACGCAGCCACTGTGCCATCAAACGCAGCCACTGTGCCATCAAACGCAGCCACTGTGCCATCAAACGCAGCCACTGTGCCATCAAACACTGCCACTGTGCCCATCAAACACTGCCACTGTGCCCATCAAACGTAGCCACTGTGCCATCAAACGTAGCCACTGTCCCAAATGCTGCCACTGTGCACATCAAACGTAGCCACTGTGCCAAACTCTGCCACTGTGCCATCAAACGTAGCCACTGTGCCAAGCGCTGCCACTGTGCCATCAAACGCAGCCACTGTGCCATCAAACGCAGCCACTGTGCCATCAAACACAGCCACTGTGCCATCAAACACAGCCACTGTGCCATCAAACACAGCCACTGTGCCATCAAACACAGCCACTGTGCCATCAAACACTGCCGGTGTGCCCATCAAACACTGCCGGTGTGCCCATCAAACGCAGCCACTGTGCCATCAAACGCTGCCACTGTGCCATCAAATGCTGCCACTGTGCCAAGCGCTGCCACTGTGCCAAGCGCTGCCACTGTGCCCAAACTCTGCCACCAAACGCAGCCACTGTGTCATCAAACACTGCCACTGTGCCATCAAACGCAGCCACTGTACCATCAAATGCTGCCACTGTGCCCAAACGTAGCCACTGTGCCCATCAAACGTAGCCCCTGTGCCATCAAACGCAGCCACTGTGCCATCAAAAGCAGCCACTGTGCCATCAAACGCAGCCACTGTGTGCCCATCAAATGCAGCCACTGTGTCAAACACTGCCACTGTGCCCATCAAACGTAGCCACTGTGCCCATCAACCGTAGCCACTGTGCCATCAAACGCAGCCACTGTGCCATCAAACGCAGCCACTGTGTGCCCATCAAACGCAGCCACTGTGTCAAACGCTGCCACTGTGCCCATCAAACACTGCCACTGTGCCCATCAAACGTAGCCACTGTGCCCATCAAACGTAGCCACTGTGCCATCAAACGTAGCCACTGTGCCATCAAATGCTGCCACTGTGCCAAATGCTGCCACTGTGCACATCAAACGTAGCCACTGTGCCATCAAACGCTGCCACTGTGCCATCAAATGCTGCCACTGTGCCATCAAATGCTGCCACTGTGCCACCAAACGTAGCCACTGTGCCATCAAACGTAGCCACTGTGCCATCAAACGTAGCCACTGTGCCATCAAATGCTGCCACTGTGCCAAATGCTGCCACTGTGCACATCAAACGTAGCCACTGTGCCATCAAACGCTGCCACTGTGCCATCAAATGCTGCCACTGTGCCATCAAACGTAGCCACTGTGCCATCAAACGTAGCCACTGTGCCATCAAACGTAGCCACTGTGCAATCAAACCCTGCCACTGTGCAATCAAACCCTGCCACTGTGCCATCAAATGCTGCCACTGTGCCAAGCGCTGCCACTGTGCCCAAACTCTGCCACTGTGCCAAACGCAGCCACCGTGCCATCAAACACTGCCGGTGTGCCCATCAAAACGCAGCCACTGTGCAATCAAACGCTGCCACTGTGCCATCAAATGCTGCCACTGTGCCCAAACTCTGCCACTGTGCCATCAAACGTAGCCACTGTGCCAAACGCAGCCACTGTGCCCATCAAACGCAGCCACTGTGTCATCAAAAACTGCCACTGTGCCAAACGCTGCCCGTGTGCCCATCAAGTGCTGCCAGTGTGCCCATTAAATGCTGTCAGTGTGCCCTTGAATGCCCCCAGTGTGACCCCTGCCCGTTTCGCCGTCTGCCCGGCCCTTACCCTGTCTTGGTGGGGCAGCAACGAGTGGGGTCCTTCGTGCGTCTCCTGCTGTCCTCATCTCCCATCCTCTCCTCCTGATAGGCGTCCAATGACAGCGCCTGTTGTTTCAGACAATCAGTTGCACAGGTAACAGACCCGAGCACCTGATTGGCGGAGCGGCAGTTTAGTGTTAGAAAAGCGAATAAATATTTCGCTTTCCTAACACAGCTGAGTGACCTGCGCGCGCCCAGCATGGTGCTTGCAGGTCACCTTTTTTGACGCCTATTAGAGCCTGTGGCTCTAATCAGGTGCTTTAAAAAACACCCCCGCCACTGTAATTCAGGCGCCCGAAAAAAGGGGCTGGGCGCCTGAATAGGGGGGTGGCAGCGGCGGCCATAGATAGATAGATAGATTTGTGCATTGCACTAATCTATCTATTGGTGCTAGGGGGGTGGCAGGAGAGAAGGGGGTGGCACCCGTGCGCCCTTAATGCACGGGCCGCCACTGACTGACATTCACAGACATGATTAGGCATGATGGGAATTGTAGTTCCAGAACAACTGGAGAGCCATAGTTGATGGAACTTCTGGAGAAGACTTTTCCTGCACTAAGATAAGGAATACGTCTCTTACACCCCCTGTGAAGTCTCTTATGCTCAAGAAGATCCAACTTGAAGGAAAATTTTTGCCCGAATTTGGAAAATTAACATAACTTCTGAACAGCTAGGTGTTTGATGAGATCCTCACCATGGGAAAAAACTAGACATGTGTAATTAGTTTCATTTCAAATTTGTTTAACGAATTTTGACGATTTCGGAAATTTGAACATTTTGGAAATTGCACATTTTCCCTTTTAGGGATTTTCGAACTTCCGAATTTTCTATTTCCGAATTAACAAAAAAAAGAAACGAAAAACAAACAATTTTTTTGGCAGTGCACGTCTAGAAAAAACATTGCCCATGTTTAAAACACAAATACGACTTGATCTCCATGTGAAGTCAATTAATCAGTCGACTTCCACAAAAAAAAAAAAAACACTGAAACATAAATTTGACTTCTTCGAACTGCTTCATGTGAGATAAGACCTGCTTTGCCGTAAAACTTTTCACTACATTGGGAATAGGATTTTCGACTTTTCCCTCAATGCGAGTTCCATCATGTCTGAAGTTGATGGACCTTCTGGCGAAAACTATTCCTACACTTGGATAAGGAATACGTCTCTTCCACCCCGTGTGAACCCAAATTGAAGGAAAATTGTTGCCTAAATTTGGAACTTCTAGAGAAAACTTGGATAAGCAATAGGTCTCTCCCCCCCCCCCCCCCCATGTGAACTCAATAATATCCAACTTGAAGGAAAATTCTTGTCCAAATTTGGAAAATGAACATAAACTTCTGAACAGCTAGGTGTTTGATGAGATCCTCATCATGGGGAAAAACTAGACATGCGTAATTAGTTTAGTTCCAAATTCGTTTTTTAATGAATTTTGACGATTTCGGAAATTCAAAAATTTTGGAAAGTCCACATTTTCCCTTCTAGGGATTTTCGAACTTTCGAATTTTCTATTTTAGAATTCCGAATTTACGAAAAAAATAAACAATGAAACCAAAACTCACAATTTTTTTGGCAGTTCACGTCTATAAAATACATTGCCCGTGTTTAGGACACAAATTACGACTTGATCTCCATGTGAAGTCAATTAATCAGAGTCAACTTCCACAAAAAAAAACCCACTGGAACATAAATTTGACTTCTTCGAACTGCTTCATGTGAGATAAGACCTGCTTTGCCGTAAAACTTTTCACTACATTGGGAACAGGATTTTCGACTTTTCCCCCAATGTGAGTTCCATCACGTCTGAAGTTGATGGACCTTCTGGAGAAAACTATTCCTACACTTGGATAAGGAATACATCTCTTCCACCCCCGTGAGAACTCAAATTGAAGGAAAAATGGTGCCAAAATTTGGAACTTCTGGAGAAAACTTGGATAAGGAATAGGTCTCCCCCCCCCTCGTGTGAACTCAATAATATCCAACTTGAAGGAAAATTCTTGTTCAAATTTGGAAAATGCTAGGTGTTTGATGAGATCCTCATCATGGGAAAAAAACTAGACATGTGTAATTAGTTCCGTTCCAAATTAGTTTTTTAATGAATTTTGACGATTTTGTAAATTTGAAAATTTTGGAAATCTCTAGGGATTTTCGAACTTCCGAATTTCCTATTTCCGAATTTACGAAAAAACCAAACAGACAATGAAACGAAAACTAACACATTTTTTGGCAGTGCACGTCTAGAAAAAACATTGCCCATGTTTAAAACACAAATACGACTTGATCTCCATGTGAAGTCAATTAATCAGAGTCGACTTCCACAAAAAAATACACTGGAACATAAATTTGACTTCTTCGAACTGCTTCATGTGAGATAAGACCTGCTTTGCCGTAAAACTTTTCACTACATCGGGAATAGGATTTTCGACTTTTCCCTCAATGCGAGTTCCATCATGTCTGAAGTTGATGGACCTTCTGGAGAAAACTATTCCTACACTTGGATAAGGAATACGTCTCTTCCACCCCCCGGTGTGAACTCAATAATATTCAACTTGAAGGAAAATTCTTGTCCAAATTTGGAAAATGAATACAACAACTTCTGAACAGCTAGGCAATCAATAAACTTTGGTTTGTGGGATGTTGTGACCTGGTTTGGAACAGAAATACAATTCAGCCCCATGTAAAGTGCATTTCAGTCTTTTAACCGCTTCCCGACCGCCTCCTGCACATATACGTCGGCAGAATGGCATGGCTAGGCAAAAACCACGTACAGGTACGTGGCCCTTTAATTGCCTAGCCGGCGGCGCGCTCGCGACCCGGTCGGGGGCTCCGTGACCACGGCTGCGGGACCAGCGGACCCGATCGCCGCTGGTGTCCCGCAATTGGGTCACAGAGCTGAAGAAGGGGAGAGGTCTGTGTAAACAAACCTCTCCCCGCGCTTCCTACACTGCCTGTCATTGATCGGCTGTTCCCTGTCATCGGGAAAGTCGATCAATGACATCAGACGTCAGCCCCGCCCCTTAATGTTAAAAAAAACACACACGTCACAGCCAATAACCCCTCCCCTCCCCCTAGTGGTTAACTCTTTCACTGCATGTGTAATTTATACAGTAATCAGTGCATTTAAATAGCATTGATTGCTGAATAAATGACAATGGTCCAAAAATGTGTCAAAAATGTCCGATGTGTCCGCCATAATGTCGCAGTCACAATAAAAAATCGCTGATCGCCGCCATTACTAGTAAAAAAAAAAAAAATAATAATAAAAATGCTATAAAACTATCCCCTATTTTGTAAACGCTATAACTTTTGCGCAAACCAATCAATAATAATTTTTTTTACCAAAAATATGTAGAAGAATACGTATCGGCCTAAACTGAGGAAAAAAATAGTTTTTTTATATATTTTTTTGGGATATTTATTGTAGCAAAAAGCAAAAAATATTGCATTTTTTTCAAAATTGTCGCTTATTTTTGTTTATAGCGCAAAAAATAAAAACCGCAGGGGAGATCAAATACCACCAAAAGAAAGCTCTATTTGTGGGAAAAAAAGGACGCCATTTTGTTTGGGAGCCACGCCGCACGACCGCGCAATTGTCAGTTAAAGCGACGCAGTGCCGAATCGCAAAAAGGGGCTGGTCCTTTGGCTGCAATTGGTCCGGGGCTGAAGTGGTTAAGAGCTGACAAAAAAAATAAAAATAAACTCCTGCACCCGGAACATAAATTAGACATCTCTGAACTGCTTCCTTTGCAAAAAAATAAAAAATACACTTTACTGTAAAAATGTTTTCCATGTTAGGAACAGGAATTTGACTTTTCTCCCAGTGTGAACTCTCACATCTGAGTTGATGGGACTTCTGGAGAAAAATATTGCCCGAATTTGGAAAAGGAATACACCTTCTGAACCGCTAGATGTTTGAGGAGATCCTCTTCATAGGAAAAACAAACATTGCCCAAGTTCAGAACACAAATACGACTCGACCTCCATGTGAAATCGTTTAATGAGATTCGACTTCCACAAAAAAAAAAATGCTTCCCGCACCTGGAACATAAAATTGCCTTCTTTGAACTGCTTCATGTGTTTTTTGGCAAAGCCGGTCCCGTCTCACACAAATCAGTTCGAAGAAGGCAATTTTATGTTTTATGCCACGTACACACGGTCGGAATTCTCGTCGGAAAAAGCTCTGATGGTTTTCCCGTCGTAATTCCGACGGAATTTCGCTCAAACTGTCTTGCCTACACACGGTCACACCAAATTCCGACGGTCAATAACACCACGCCTTAAAAAACGTTCGACTGCACTATAAAAGGGAAGTTTAATGCTTCCGAGCATGCGTCGAATTGTTTCCGAGCATGCGCCGGAATTTTGCGTGTCGGAATTGCATACACACGATCGGAAAATCCGATAGAAAGGTTTTCCGTCGGAAAAATTAAGAACAGGTTCTCAATTCAAAGTCCGTTGGAAATTCCGACAGAAAAAGACCGTTGGGCGTACACACGGTCGGAAAATCCAATGAAAAGCTCCCATCGGAATGTTTTTCCCATGAAGGAGGATCTTATCAAACATCTAGCTGTTCAGAAGTTGTATTCATTTTCCAAATTTGGGCAATATTTTTCATTCAGATTGGACCTTATTGAGCATAAGAGTTCACACGAGGGGGGGGGGGGGGAAGTTTCTACAGAAGTTCCTTCATCTCAGACAAGGAACTCACCCTGGGGGGAAAAGTCGAAATCCTGTTCCCAATGTAGTGAAAGGACCTGCTTTGCCAAAAAAAAAAAAAAAAAAAAACTTTCACTACATTGGAAACCCCAGGGCGAGTGCCTTCATATTTGAGATGATGCAACTTCTGGAGAAAACTTTTCCCGTCTCATCGCCCTGTGTGAAAAAAAAAAAAAAAGTCCTGGAACATTCATTTGACATCTACGAACCGCTTTGTGTGCAATAAAATCAGCTTTTAGTGTAAAAACATAAAAAAAAAAAGCATTGTCCACATTCAGTGCAGGGATAGGGCTTCTCCCTCGTGTGAACCGCTACGTGTTCTAGAAGATCCTGTCTGCAAAGAAATGATTGTCCACATTCAGTACAGGGATAGGGCTTCTCCCTTGTTTGAACCGCTACGTGTTCTAGAAGATCTTGTCTGCTAAGAAAGCATTGTCCACATTCAGTACAGGGATAGGGCTTCTCCCCCGTGTGAACCGCAACGTGTTCTAGAAGATCCTGTCTGCAAAGAAATGATTGTCCACATTCAGTACAGGGATAGGGCTTCTACCCCGTGTGAACCGCTACGTGTTCTAGAAGATCCTGTCTGCAAAGAAAGCATTGTCCACATTCAGTACAGGGATAGGGCTTCTCCCTCGTGTGAACCGCTACGTGTTCTAGAAGATCTTGTCTGCAAAGAAAGCATTGTCCACATTCAGTACAGGGATAGGGCTTCTCCCCCGTGTGAACCGCTACGTGTTCTAGAAGATCCTGTCTGCAAAGAAAGCATTGTCCACATTCAGTACAGGGATAGGGCTTCTCCCTCGTGTGAACCGCAACGTGTTCTAGAAGATCTTGTCTGCAAAGAAAGCATTGTCCTCATTCAGTACAGGGATAGGGCTTCTCCCTCGTGTGAACCGCTACGTGTTCTAGAAGATCTTGTCTGCAAAGAAAGCATTGTCCACATTCAGTACAGGGATAGGGCTTCTCCCTCGTGTGACCTGCTACATGTTTACATGTTCTAGAAGATCTTGTCTGCAAAGAAAGCATTGTCCACATTCAGTACAGGGATAGGGCTTCTCCCTCGTGTGACCTGCTACATGTTTACATGTTCTAGAAGATCTTGTCTGCTAAGAAAGCATTGTCCACATTCAGTACAGGGATAGGGCTTCTCCCTCGTGTGAACCGCTACGTGTTCTAGAAGATCTTGTCTGCTAAGAAAGCATTGTCCACATTCAGTACAGGGATAGGGCTTCTCCCTCGTGTGAACCGCTACGTGTTCTAGAAGATCTTGTCTGCTAAGAAAGCATTGTCCACATTCAGTACAGGGATAGGGCTTCTCCCTCGTGTGAACCGCTACTTGTTCTAGAAGATCTTGTCTGCTAAGAAAGCATTGTCCAAATTCAGTACAGGGATAGGGCTTCTACCCCGTGTGAACCGCTACGTGTTCTAGAAGATCCTGTCTGCAAAGAAAGCATTGTCCACATTCAGTACAGGGATAGGGCTTCTCCCTCGTGTGAACCGCTACGTGTTCTAGAAGATCCTATCTGCTAAGAAAGCATTGTCCACATTCAGTACAGGGATCAGGGATAGGGCTTCTCCCTCGTGTGAACCGCTACGTGTTCTAGAAGATCCTGTCTGCTAAGAAAGCATTGTCCACATTCAGTACAGGGATAGGGCTTCTCCCCCGTGTGAACAAGTTCATGTTTGGTGAGATCGGATTGGCGGGAAAAGCTTTTCTCGCATTGGTTACACACATGCGACTTCTTCTCCCCCGTGTGGAGCCGCTCGTGTCTAGCAAGAGACGATCTATGGGAAAAGCATCTTCCACACTCGGGGCAGGAAAAAGCCTTCTCTCCAGTGTGGACCACCTGATGCTTCGCCAGATCCGATTTCTGGATGAAATGTTTTCCGCATCCCGGACACGAATGTGGCTTCACCACCGTGTGGACCGCCTCGTGCTTGAAAAGATCCGCTTGCTGAGAAAAACATTTCCCGCACACCGAGCACCAAAACAGCTTTTCTCTTAGGTGGACCTCGTTGTGTACGAGGAGGTTGGCTTTGCGGGGGAAGGTCTTCCTGCACACGGGACACGAGTAGGACTTGTCCTCCCCGTGAACCTTTTCGTGACGGATAAGGTTCCATTTGTGCGTAAAACATTTCTCGCAATAGGAACACGAATGCGACTTCTGCCTGGTGTGAACCAGTTTGTGTTTGTCCAGATCCGGCTTGCGAGGGAAGCACTTCCCGCACTCGTTGCAGGAATAGGGCTTCTCCCCCGTGTGCAGCCTTTTGTGCCTGCTGAGGGAGGAGTTATGGGAAAAGCACTTGCCGCACCTGGGGCAGGAATACGGCTTCTCCCCCGTGTGAACCGTCTGGTGTTTCATAAGATCGGATTTCTGCGAGAAAGGCTTTGCGCATATCGGACACGGATAGGGCTTCACCCCCGAGTGGACCTTCTCGTGCCGGACCAGGTCTGACTGCTGGGGGAAAACCTTCCCGCACGCCGCACACGGGTACGACTTCTGGTTGGCGTGAGTTCTCTTGTGGATGACGAGCATGGATTTGCGGTTGAAGCTTTTCCCGCACTTGGAGCAGGGGTACAACTTCTCCACCCTGGGGATTCTGTGAAGTTCCGGTTTGCCGGAAAAACATTTCCGATGTTTGAAAAAAGGATTTGGTTTGTCCTCCACACAACTGGTCTGATGAGAGACGATTTCCTCTCTTGCAGTAAACTGTCCGCCAAGTTCAGAAGACGAGGGAGCTTCACCAATCGTGGGCGCTGGAGGACGGGCGGCAGTGGGTCCATCGGGAAAACAAACCTGGAGTGGAGGAGGATCGGGGGAGGGAAGCTCACAGTGAAGATTTGGAGTGATGAGGATTCCTTCGGAAGAATGAGCCGGGAGGTCCTCGGCTTTTATTTCACCATCCGGGGAGAGAAGATCACCTCCTTCTTCATTATTCCTACTGTCTGGTGCATCTGGGAGGGGGGAGGGGATGCAAAACAAAGGGAACACAAGTTAATAAAAAAAAATGTTTAATTCATAAGAATAGAGTAAAAGGTCATAAAAATCCCCCATTATGGCCACTAGATGGAGCTGTTGATGATAGTAAATTTCCTTTAACCTCTTGCCGTCCGCATTATAGCCGAATGACGGCCACAGCGCGGACCTGAATTTCCGGGAGGCCGTTGTATGACGGCCTCCCCTTTGCACGCTCCCGGCGCGCGCTGTGATCACCGAGTCACTGAGACTCGGGTGATCACCGATCCAAGTAAGGGGCCGATCCCGGCCCCTTACCATGTGATCAGCTGTCAGCCAATGACAGCTGATCATGTGATGTAAACAAAAGCTCGGTAATCGTTTTTTTTCTCCTCACCCTGACAGCACGAGGAGAAAAAAAAAAAAAGCCGATCACCGGCTTATGTGCAAGGGACATCGGTCCTGAAGAGGAAGGGGGCATATCTGCCTCCTCTGTGCACAACAGTGCCACCTGCCAGTGCCCATTAGTGCCACCTATCAATGCCCACCAGTTGTGCCAATCAGTGTAACCGATCAGTGCCCCATCACTGTCACCCATCAGTGCCCCATCACTGCCACCCATCAGTGCCCCATCACTGCCACCCATCAGTGCCCCATCACTGCCACCCATCAGTGCCCCATCACTGCCACCCATCAGTGCCCCATCACTGTCACCCATCACTGCCACCCATCAGTGCCCCATCACTGTCACCCATCACTGTCACCCATCAGTGCCCCATCACTGTCACCCATCAGTGCCCCATCAGTGCCCCATCACTGTCACCCATCAGTGCCCCATCACTGTCACCCATCACTGCCACCCATCAGTGCCCCATCACTGTCACCCATCACTGTCACCCCTCAGTGCCCATCACTGCCACCCATCAGTGCCCCATCACTGCCACCCATCAGTGCCCCATCACTGCCACCCATCAGTGCCCCATCACTGTCACCCATCAGTGCCCCATCACTGTCACCCATCAGTGCCCCATCACTGTCACCCATCAGTGCCCCATCACTGCCACCCATCAGTGCCCCATCACTGCCACCCATCAGTGCCCCATCACTGTCACCCATCAGTGCCCCATCACTGTCACCCATCAGTGCCCCATCACTGCCACCCATCAGTGCCACCCATCAGTGCCACCTCATCAGCGTACATCAATGAAGGGGAAAAATTACCTGTTTGCAACATTTTAAAACAAAATATATATATATATATATAAAATGTGATCTTTAAAAAAAATTTAACAAAAAAAAAAAAAATGCAGAGGTGATCAAACACCACCAAAAGAAAGCTCTATTTGTGGGGAGAGAAAAAATGCAAAAAAAATGTAATTTGTGTACAGTGTAGCATGACATGGCAAGAAACATTGTTTCTTTTTGTATTTTTCTGTTTCTTCATCTGCAGATCAGAGGGATGAGCAAATGTTCCTCTGTTTAACCCCTTATTAAACCCTTCATTAACTCCCTATTCTCCTCCATTTAATTATTATTTTCCTGCTTTTTTTCTTTTGTTCACGTCTATTTTATAAACGATAAACAATTAAAACTTTTTTTTTTTTTTTTTTTGCTTTGTTAGTGAATATTTTTACACATAAATATTAACATATATTTACACATTTCACATTGAAAAAAGCGCTAAATAAAAAAAAAAAAATCTATTTATTTCATTTGTAAAGAACTTTTCAATATTTTGTACCATTGCTGACAGCTGAAGTTAAAACAAAAAACACTAAAAACACTTGCGGTAGGTAATCGCGAGTACTAAAAAAAAAAAAAAAAAAAAAAAAAAGTAAAGTATCGGTACTCATTGTAAAAAAAATGGTATCGGTGCATCCCTAGTCAAAATGCAGTATTTTTTAAGATTCACTATTCTTATGAATGAAGAGCATCTGACCTGGAGACATGCAGTTTTGCAGAACAAATAGTTCTGTGTTTTTTTTTTTTTTACTTTTTTTAACCACTTTCAGCCCCGGACCAATTTGCAGCCAAAGGACCCCTTTTTGCGATTCGGCACTGCGTCGATTTAACTGACAATTGCGCGGTCGTGCGACGTGGCTCCCAAACAAAATTGACGTCCTTTTTTCCCCACAATAGAGCTTTCTTTTGGTGGTATTTGGTCGCCCCTGTGGTTTTTATTTTTTGCGCTATAAACCAAAAAGAGCGACAATTTTGAAAAAAACGCATTATTTTTTATTTTTTTGCTATAATAAATATCCCCCAAAAATATATAAAAACATTTTTTTTTCCTCAGTTTAGGCCGATACGTATTCTTATACATATTTTTGGTAAAAAAATTGCAATAATCGATTATTGATTGGTTTGCGCAGAAGTTATAGCGTTTACAAGATAGGGGACAGTTTTATAGCATTTTTATTAATAATAATTTTTTTTACTAGTAATGGCGGCGATCAGCAATTTTTATTGTGACTGCGACATTATGGCGGACACATCGGACATTTTTAAACACATTTTTGGGACCATTGTCATTTATACAGCAATCAATGCTATTTAAATGCATTGATTCCTGTGTAAATGACACTGGCAGTGAAGGGGTTAACCACTAGGTGGCAGTGTAGGGGTAAGTATGCCTAGGGGTGTGTTTCTTACTGTGGGGGGGGGCGTGGCTGTCAGCTAGTGAATGCTGATCTCTGCTCCAATCACAGGGAGCAGAGATCAGTGTCACTAGTTGCTAGACAGAACGGGGAGATGCTGTTTATTTCCGCATCTCCCCGTTCAGCCTTCCCGTGATACGATCGCGGGTGTCCCCGCGGCGATCAAGTCCGCGGGATCCGCGACCAGCCTCACGGGGGTCCCGACCGGTGCGAGCCGATGGCACGGCGGCATCTTAAAGGGGGCGTATATATACGCCCTTATGCCTGTCCGTGCCATTCTGTCGACGTATATCGTCGTGCGCTGGTCGGGAAGCGGCTAAAATCTGCTCGGCTGTTATCCTAAAAGAGCTGGAGGGGACGTCTACCCCCCCCCCCCCTGCTGCCTTTCACCGCTCTTCCTGTCCCACTGCCTAGGCTGAGACCCGATGTAAAATCCCAGGAGCGACATCACTTCCGGTTTACTCGGCTGCCAATGACACCGATTAAACGCTTGCCAACCAGCCGCCTTCATTATACTGCGGCGGGTTGGCATGGTCCCACAAGCCGGCGTAGCTGTACACCGTCACCTTCAAACGGGATAGCAGGTGTGCGCCCGCTGCACTGCAGGGGTGCCGATGCTCGTGGCCGACGGTCGCGATGACCGTGGGCCACGAGCGATCGCGGGCACGAGAGGCAGAACTGGGATGTGTGTGTGTAAACACAAAAATCCCTGTTCTGTGAGGAGTGACAGATCATGAGTTCCTAATAGCTAGGAACAGCGATCTGTCACTTCCTCTAGTCAGTCCCCTCCCCCCCCTACAGTTAGAACACACAGTCAGGGAACACAATCAACCCCTTGATCGCCCCCCTAGTGTTAACCCCTTCCCTGTCAGTGTCATTTTTACAGTAATTAGTGCATTTTTTATAGCACTGATCGCTGTATTAATGACAATGGTCCCAAAAATGTGTCAAAAGTGTCCGATGTGTCCGCCATAATGTCGCAGTCCCGATGGGGGAAAAAAAAAAAAAAAAAAAAAAAAAAACCGCAGATCGCCGCTATTACTAGTGAAAAAAAATAAAATACAAATGCCATAAAACTATCCCCTATTTTGTAGACACTATAACTTTTGCGCAAACCAATCAATATACGCTTATTGTGATTTTTTTTACCAAAAATATGTAGAAGAATACGTATCGACCTAAACTGAGCAAAAAGTTTGCTTTAAAAAAAAAAAAAAAGGCGGATATTTATTATAGCAAAAAGTACAAAATATTGTGTTTTTTTTCCAAAATTGTCACTCTTATTTTGTTTATAGCGTAAAAAAATAAAAACCACAGAGGTGTTCAAATACCACCAAAAGAAAGCTCTATTTGTGGAAAAAAAAAAAAAAAACGTCAATTTTGTTTGGGTACAACGTCGCACGACCGCGCAATTGTCAGTTAAAGGGTCGCAGTACCAAATCGCAAAAAAAATGGCCTGGTCATTGAGCAGCCAAATCTTCCGGGGCTGAAGTGGTTAAAAAAAATAAAACAACAACAGTATTCAGAATCATTTTTGGCAATCTGAATACTTTTAAGTGCAGAGGAGGGGTTCCGGGTTTTAGACACCCCCCCCCCCCCCCCCCCCCTCCATAAACAGTACCTGTCACCACCTATTACTGTCACAAGGGATGTTTACATTCCTTGTGACAGCAAAAAAAGTGATCAGACTTTTTTTTATTGGATAATGACATTTCTTTTTTCTTTTTAATCTGGCGCCTTTAAGGCTCCAGTAAACCGGAGTTGATGTCATGGCATAGGGGGGGGGGGGGGGTGGCATTTCTTTTGGTGGTATTTGATCACCTCTGTGGTTTTTATTTTTTGCTAAACAAATAAAAAAAAAAGACCTAAAATGTAGAAAAATAAATATTTTTGTTTCTGTTATAAAATTTTGTAAATAAGTACGTTTTCTCCTTCACTGACGGGCACTGATAAGGCGGCACCGATTAGGTGGCACCAATGAGCAGGCACTGATGATGGGCACTGGTAGGCGGCACTGATATGCAGCACTGATGGGCATTGATAGGCTGGTGGGCACTGATGTTCTCTGATAGACGACACTGATGGGTACTTATGGGTGGCACTGATAGGCGGCACTGCTGGGCATTGATACGTGGCACTGATATATGGAACTGATAGGCATCCCTGGTGGCACTGACATTGTGAGTGGGCTCTGATTGGCAACTGCCTGGGCACAGATTTGCATTTCCCTGGTGGTCTAGCAGGGGAATACCTGGTGGTCCAGTGTGGATGGCCATCCTGGTGGTCCTGGGCGGGATCCGAAGGGGGGGTTGCGCTGATAAACAATCAGCACAGACACCCCCTGTAAGCAGAGCAGCCGATCGGCTCTCCTCTACTCGTGTCTGACTGACGTGAGTGAGCCCGTTTACATTATGATCAGCCGTGATTGGACACGGCTGATCACGTGGTAAAGAGCCTCCGTCAGAGGCTCTTTACCGGGATCAGTGTAGGGGTGTGTCAGACGGACACACCGCAACGATTGCCGCAATGCGCGCCCCCAAGGCTGTTATCCTGCTGGACGTCATATGACGCCCAGTCGGCATAACTGATCAGTCATTCTGCTATAGGCCGGGCGGGAAGTGGTTAAAGATGTTAGGGGCCACAATTGAGACCACCCATACTTACTAAGGTAAGTTGTCCACCACTGCTGTGGATGGAATGCTTCTCTGCTCGAGACCAAAGTGTAAAATATTACATAAACAGTAATGAAGTCTTCTCTTACCGGGTGATGGGAGGGTCTGCTGGTCATCAATGGTGGTGTCCTTGTAGAGATCCTTGTGTCCTTCCATATACTCCCACTCCTCCATGGAGAAATAGACGGCCACATCCTGACACCTGATAGGAACCTGACACACACACACAATGAGACCGTCACCATCCAGACATAACGCTTCTGATCCCGGGTGATGCCCCACAATTCCCAGAAACCCTCACCTCGCCCGTCAGAAGCTCAAGGATCTTGTTGATGACCTCCAGAATCTTGTCCTTCCTCCTCTCTGGTATCAGGCAGGGAGGTGGAGGATCCATGATGGTTCTTAGGTTCCTACTCCATTCTCCTGACACACGGTATTGGCTGTTGAGTGTCACGTGATCACCAGATGTCTTCTTCACCATTATGTATTCCTAGGTAATAAGAGATACGTAATATAAAGTGTTTAGATAGAATTTCTTGTAACTACGACAGTAGTAGCACAAAAAAGTCTTCTTAGAACAGAAGTCAGTCACATGTCTCATTCCATCACATATCCCAGAAATAATTATTCCTCATTTCAGGATAGTGGGCGGAGCCATGTACATCATTTCTTTTCATCCTATCAGACAAATGCCCATATGAAACTGTTGGTGTGTAGTGTAAGCATAGTCCAATAATATGGAGCCAATTATTCCAAACTGCATACAACTGTTTCAGGCTTATTGGCTAGTAGGGCCTGGATCATTGGTGATCAGTGGGAAGAATGTTCCTTACACTGGTGATCAGTGAGAAGAATGTTCCTTACATTGGTGATCAGTGGGAAGAATGTTCCTTACACTGGTGATCAGTGGGAAGAATGTTCCTTACATTGGTGATCAGTGGGAAGAATTTCACTTACATTGGTGATCAGTGGGAAGAATGTTCCTTACATTGGTGTCAGTGAGAAGAATGTTCCTAACATTGGTGATCAGTGAGAAGAATGTTCCTTACATTGGTGATCAGTGAGAAGAATGTTCCTTACATTGGTGATCAGTGAGAAGAATGTTCCTTACATTGGTGATCAGGGGGAAGAATGTTCCTTACATTGGTGATCAGTGAGAAGAATGTTCCTTACATTGGTGATCAGTGAGAAGAATGTTCCTTACATTGGTGATCAGTGAGAAGAATGTTCCTTACATTGGTGGTCAGTGAGAAGAATGTCCTTACATTGGTGATCAGTGAGAAGAATGCTCCTTACATTGGTGGTCAGTGGGAAGAATGTTCCTTACATTGGTGATCAGTGAGAAGAATGTTCCTTACATTGGTGATCAGTGGGAAGAATGTTCCTTACATTGGTGATCAGTGAGAAGAATGCTCCTTACATTGGTGATCAGTGGGAAGAATGTTCTTACATTGGTGATCAGTGGGAAGAATGTTCCTTACATTGGTGATCAGTGGGAAGAATGCTCCTTACATTGGTGATCAGTGGGAAGAATGTCCCTTACATTGGTGATCAGTGAGAAGAATGTTCCTTACATTGGTGGTCAGTGAGAAGAATGTTCCTTACATTGGTGATCAGTGAGAAGAATGTTCCTTACATTGGTGATCAGTGGGAAGAATGTTCCTTACATTGGTGATCAGTGGGAAGAATGTTCCTTACATTGGTGATCAGTGGGAAGAATGTTCCTTACATTGGTGATCAGTGAGAAGAATGTTCCTTACATTGGTGATCAGTAGGAAGAATGTTCCTTACATTGGTGATCAGTGGGAAGAATGTTCCTTACATTGGTGATCAGTGGGAAGAATGTTCCTTACATTGGTGATCAGTGGGAAGAATGCTCCTTACATTGGTGGTCAGTGAGAAGAATGTTCCTTACATTGGTGATCAGTGAGAAGAATGTTCCTTACATTGGTGATCAGTGGGAAGAATGTTCCTTACATTGGTGATCAGTGAGAAGAATGTCCCTTACATTGGTGATCAGTGGGAAGAATGTCCCTTACATTGGTGGTCAGTGGGAAGAATGTTCCTTACATTGGTGATCAGTGAGAAGAATGTTCCTTACATTGGTGATCAGTGGGAAGAATGTCCCTTACATTGGTGGTCAGTGAGAAGAATGTTCCTTACATTGGTGATCAGTGGGAAGAATGTTCCTTACATTGGTGATCAGTGGGAAGAATGCTCCTTACATTGGTGATCAGTGAGAAGAATGTTCCTTACATTGGTGATCAGTGGGAAGAATGTTCCTTACATTGGTGATCAGTGAGAAGAATGTCCCTTACATTGGTGATCAGTGGGAAGAATGTTCCTTACATTGGTGATCAGTGAGAAGAATGTTCCTTACATTGGTGGTCAGTGGGAAGAATGTTCCTTACATTGGTGATCAGTGAGAAGAATGTTCCTTTACATTGGTGATCAGTGGGAAGAATGTTCCTTACATTGGTGGTCAGTGAGAAGAATGTTCCTTACATTGGTGATCAGTGAGAAGAATGTTCCTTACATTGGTGATCAGTGGGAAGAATGTTCCTTACATTGGTGATCAGTGAGAAGAATGTCCCTTACATTGGTGATCAGTGGGAAGAATGCTCCTTACATTGGTGGTCAGTGAGAAGAATGTTCCTTACATTGGTGATCAGTGAGAAGAATGTTCCTTACATTGGTGATCAGTGGGAAGAATGTTCCTTACATTGGTGATCAGTGAGAAGAATGTCCCTTACATTGGTGATCAGTGGGAAGAATGTTCCTTACATTGGTGATCAGTGGGAAGAATGTTCCTTACATTGGTGGTCAGTGAGAAGAATGTTCCTTACATTGGTGATCAGTGAGAAGAATGTTCCTTACATTGGTGATCAGTGGGAAGAATGTTCCTTACATTGGTGATCAGTGGGAAGAATGTTCCTTACATTGGTGATCAGTGAGAAGAATGTTCCTTACATTGGTGATCAGTGAGAAGAATGTTCCTTACATTGGTGATCAGTGAGAAGAATGTCCTTACATTGGTGGTCAGTGGGAAGAATGCTCTCTAGGAAGGCACCAACAGGTGTAAGGTCAACCAGCTACGGATGAACCCCTAGCAATCTTTGGAGGAACCCCAGGGTTCCATTAAACCCTAGTTGAGAAAAGTTGGCATAAAGGAGGTAGGTAGAAGCTACTGATGGACTTTGTAAGAAGGACTCATTACCTGTCGATCAAGGTATCTTTGACTAATCTAAG
The DNA here is from genome assembly GCA_028564925.1 of Lithobates sylvaticus. NCBI lineage: Eukaryota > Metazoa > Chordata > Amphibia > Anura > Ranidae > Lithobates > Lithobates sylvaticus. Next base: position 529,411,883 of record CM053030.1, read on the forward strand.
GCTAGGTTTACACTTGCAATTGGGGGTGAAAATCGAAGTTCAGCCTCGTCTTCCTGCCCTCCAATGTCCCCCATAATCTGAATTAGGTAAGTGGAAAGGGCTGTACACTTCCTATGGCCATGTTGCTTTGAGTCCTCCTCACCTCTCCCATCATCAGGTAGATGAACTCCATAGTAAGGCTCAGTATCCTCTCCATCATCTTCTTCCTTCCCTCCTCCATCCTCCGAGGACAGGACAAGACGGGGCAATAGAACTGCAACTTCTACAGAGGTGCCGGATACTCCGGGGGAGAAGATTTGTCCTACAAAAGGAAATTAGTAGAGTTAGAAAAGTCATCCCTAGTCGTCCCCCCCCCCAAATCTCTGGGGTTATCACTGGTTTTCTTGCGTGGGGTTCACATCCCACGGATTACAGACCCAAGTGGACAGGAGACCTTGATGGGGTCATAATGGACGTGGTGGTAGAGTCCAGTACATGATGGTTGGAAAAACTCCCCCACTAGATATTCTTTGCAACCCCAGAAATTTCTCTCATGGTCACATGGACATAGGACAACCCATTGGTCACGGCCCCCATAATGCGCAGAGTTTTTCCTGCTGCTATACTTTACTATATTCATAGGTAGAAGTGGGGACAACTCTATCACCACAGCATGCGTGGCTCTACTTGTCTGAGCATGACTATGAGGGGGAGAGTCGGCCTCACCGATACATAATACTATATACAGTATCTCTTAAAAGTAAGTACACCCCTCACATTTGTGTAAATCTTTTCTTCTATCTTTTCATGTGACAACTCTGAAGAAATGACACTTGTCTACAATGTAAAGTAGTGAGTGTACAGCTTGTATAACAGTGTAAATTTGCCGTCCCCTCAAAATAACTCAACACACAGCCATTAATGTCTAAACCGCTGGCAACAAAAGTCAGTACACCCCTAAGGGAAAATCTCCAAACTGGGCCCAAAGTGTCAATATTTTGCATGGCCACCATTATTTTCCAGCACTGCCTTAACCCCCTTGGGCATGGAGGTCACCAGAGCTTCACAGGTTGTCACAGAAGTCCTCTTCTCCTCCTCCATGATGACATCACGGAGCTGGTGGATGTTGGAGACCTTGCGCTCCTCCACCTTCCGTTTGAGGATGTCCCACAGATGATCAATAGGGTTTAGGTCTGGAGACATGCTTGGCCAGTCCATCACCTTTACCCTCAGCTTCTTTAGCAAGGCAGTGGTGGTCTTGGAGGTGTGTTTGGGGTGGTTATCATGTTGGAATACTGCCCTGCGGCCCAGTCTCTGAAGGGAGGGGATCATGCTCTGCTTCAGTATGTCACAGTACATGTTGGCATTCATGGTTCCCTCAATGATCTGTAGCTCCCCAGTGCCGGCAGCACTCATGCAGCCCCAGACCATGACACTCCCACCACCATGACACTCCCACCACCATGACACTCCCACCACCATGCTTGACTGTAGGCAAGACACACTTGTCTTTGTCCTCCTCACCTGGTTGCCCCCACACACGCCTGACACCATCTGACACCAAATACGTTTATCTTGGTCTCATCAGACCACAGGACGTGGTTCCAGTAATCCATGTCCTTAGTCTGCTTGTCTTCAGCAAACTGTTTGCGGTCTTTCTTGTGCATCATCTTTAGAAGAGGCTTCCTTCTGGGACGACAGCCATGCAGACCAATTTGATGCAGTGTGCGATGTATGGTCTGAGCACTGACAGGCTGACCCCCCACCCCTACAACCTCTGCAGCAATGCTGGCAGCACTCATATGTCTATTTCCCAAAGACAACCTCTAGATAGGACACTGAGCACTCAACTTCTTTGGTGGACCATGGCGAGGCCTGTTCTGAGTGGAACCTGTCCTGTTATACCGCTGTATGGTCTTGGCCACCGTGCTGCAGCTCAGTTTCAGGGTCTTGGCAATATTCTTATAGCCTCGGCCATCTTTTTTTTTTTTTTAACAGTAAACGTTTTTTATTTCGAAAATGACGAATATATACATTGCATAAACAGTGTCACGGATACATATAAGCAGGTAGTCAGAATCACAAAGGCACAGTTAACTGGTTTCCACATGTAAGACTCGATGTATACAAAAACAAAACAAATGGTACAGTACGCTATACCTCAGTATAGAGGCAAATCATGGTATGCAGAGGGAGCAGCTTAAATTCGGGGGGGGGCAGTGCCCCCTTGACCCGGGGGGGGGGGGGGGGGGACAGGGGGTCATGAAAGACGGGAACTAAGGAAGGGGAAGAACGGGGGGGGAGGGAAGGGCGGGAGGGGGGGGGGGGGGCGGGGAGGAGGAAGGGGCGGGGGGAGGGGGGGAAGACGACAAGGGCACCACACATATAAAGTATCCTTCTCCCTTTGCGTGCCGAGTAGTCCTAGACCTCGGCTATGCCACCATCTAACCAAGTGGACCATATTTTATCGAACTTGGCCGGGCAGTTCCTACTTTCGTATGTCATTTTGTAGAATGGTAGCACTCTGTTAACAGTACTTTCCCAGGCATTCCTAGTAGGGGTCTCTTCACCTCTCCACCTCAGTAGGATTTCCCTTCTGGCATAAAATAAGAGGAAGGTCATAGCCAATTTAGTATACCTGTCCCCCTCAATGTCTCCCATGTAACTAAGGAGAAAAAGAAGGGGGTCTAAAGTAAGTGACGTTCCACAGATCCCCTCCAGGACCCCTGCCACCTCCCGCCAGTAGGGCTGGATTTTTGGGCAGGTCCAGACCATATGTATAAATGTGCCTCTGTCCTGTTTACATCTCGTGCATGTTGGGCTCAGGGAGGGGTAGATGTTAGCCAGACGTTGCGGTGTGTAATACGCTCTGTTGGGGAATTTCAGTTGTATAAAGCGGTCTCTGGAAGCAATCATGGAGGGAATATATGAGGAGATCAGGTCCTCCCAAACCTCCTCAGTGAGGTCGGGGATGTCCTCCTTCCACTTGTTGAGGAGACCTGTCGTGGTCGTGTCGTGTGTCACTGTAAGATATAGGTACAGAGAGGATAGGGGTCTCCCCATCACTCCTGAGGTAAGTAGTCTTTCTATCGAATCTGACTCTAGGGTAATCGTATCCGGAAACTGCGAGTTGACTGCGTGTTTGAGCTGCCAGTATCTAAATAAGAAGGACTGGGGGAGGCGAAAAGTCTGTTTCAGATTCGGGAATGTGTCTATCTTACCTCTTGATATGATGTGTTTAAGGTTTATAATCCCGTATTGGGCCCAAGCTGCCGGGTCGGGGACCGAGTTTAGGTGAGGAAGGAGAGGGTTACCCCACAGTGGAGTGTGAGGTGAGAATGTGTTGGGTTTGACTCCCAGGGCCCTAGCCGACCGCCACACCTTAATAGTAGTTTTCATAGGTTCCGTCACCTGGGGGTGCGCCTTGGCTCCCCTGAAGACCAGGTTGGACAGGCAGCGTAGGACCCGAGGAGTGCCGCTTCTAAGGTGACTGCCGGGTTCAGTTTGGGTTGGGAGAACCACCACCTGACTGTAACCAGGACCACAGCCCAGTAATACACTAGGAAGTTCGGGAGGGCCAGTCCCCCCGCCGAGAGGGGGAGGTAAAGTGTGCGACGGGCCACTCGGGGGGGGGGGGGGTGTCCTGCCCATATAAAGTTGGTTACCGTGCTGTCAATTTTTTGAAAAAAGGAGCGAGGAATGGGGGTAGGAGTCTGCCTAAAAAAATATAGAAATTTTGGAAGGTAAACCATTTTAATCAGGTTGCCCCTGCCCACTGGGGAAAGAGGAAGGTTGCGCCAGCCAGCACAGCTTTTTGTGAGTTGTTCCAGAAGTGGGCAGAGGTTCCTAGGTAAGTAGCCTTTCATTGTGGGACCAATTTTAACTCCCAGGTAGGTGAAAGTCTCCACCCAGCGCAGGGGTGTGTGGGAGGGGGTCTGTGGGGGGGACCGGCAAAGCGGGAACAGCACTGATTTGTCCCAATTAATACGGATTCCAGAGTATTGGGCAAAGTTGTCAAATTGGGCAAGGGCCGAATTAAGGGAAGAGGAGCTATCTGCCAGGTATAGGAGGGAATCGTCTGCATATAGAGAGAGTTTTTCTTCTAGGGGGCCGATTTTAATGCCTTCTATTAAAGGGTCTTTTCGGATATGGGCAGCTAGGGGTTCGATGGCGAGGGCAAAAAGGGTCGGGGACAGGGGGCAGCCCTGGCGTGTCCCACGTTCAAGGAAGAAAGGATCCGAGAGTGATCCGTTAGTACGTATGCGGGCCCTAGGGTGAGCATAGAGCATCTGGATCCATTTCAGGAAGCTCGGGCCGAACCCAAACCTAGATAGGACCGACCAGAGGGAGCCCTTCTCCGCGTCGAGTGAGGCCACCACCCCCGAGGTATCCGGCTCTGCACAGGCTATGTTCGTGTGTAGCCGCCGTATATTGATATCCGTACCGCGACCCGGCATAAACCCTGTCTGGTCGGGATGGACCAGGGCTGTGATTACTGTGTTAAGTCGGTTCGCTAGTATTTTTGCCAGTACCTTGGCATCAACGTTCAAGAGGGAAATTGGGCGGTATGAGGAGCACAATAGGGGGTCTTTACCCGGTTTGGGAATAACAATTATTACAGCATCGCTCATAGAGTCCGGGAGGACTCCTGAGCGTGAGGCCTGTGTCAGGGTCGTTAGCAACTTAGGGGCCAGGTCCTCCATGTAGGTCTTATAAAATTCCACCGGGAACCCGTCCGGGCCTGGTGTTTTATTTGTCTGCATTACTTTCAGAGCTGCCTGTATTTCCTCCATTTTAATAGGGGCATCGAGTTTAGTGGCGGTGGCTGAATTTAGGACCGGCAGATCAATATCATCCAGATATTTGTCTAGGTCCATCTGGTCATAGGACACCCTGGTGGTATAGAGGTGTTGATAGTACGTGGCAAAGCATTTATTAATATCCCGGGGGTCAGAGAGCAGGGTCCCCTCCTGGTTTTTGATGTGTGCTATTGTTGCTATGCCAGATTGCTCTCTAGAGAGCCATGCCAGGAGGCGACCCGTCTTGTCCCCCTGTTCAAAAATCCGTTGGGATTGGTGAAGGAGTTTCTTTTGTTTGAGGGATGTACGTAGGAGAAGTGCCTGTCTGGTCAGAGATTGGAGTTGGGCGTAGTGTTCTGGGTCCCGGGTTCTAACATATTGAGCCTCCTGGGTAGCTGCTTGTTTCTCCACCCGCTCCAGATCTGCTCTACGCTCCCTTCTCACTGTTGTGATAATGGATTGGTACTGTCCTCTTGAGGAGGCCTTGAAGGCGTCCCAAGTGGAGTTTTCGCCCAGGGTGTCAGAGTTCTCCACCCAGTACTGTCTCAACGTATCCTGGAATCTGGGCTCAACATCCTTGTCGGATATCCAGAATCTGGAAAGTCTCCAGAGTCTATCAGAGGGTGCCGAGGTCAGGGTCAAGGACAGCAGCAGTGGGGCATGATCCGATATCCCACGGGGGAGGATGTCAATGCCCCGGACTCTGGGGAGGACAGGGGCCGCCACATAGGCAAGGTCTATTCTTGAAAATGATTTATGAGTGGCTGAGTGGCAGGTAAACATCCTAGATGCGGGGTGTCTCCATCTCCACACATCCGTCAGACCGTACGTATCCGCCCAGGCAGCAAGACCCTGTCGGGTCGTTCCCACTGCGGCGCATCTGTCCAACCCAGAGTCCGGGACAAGGTTAAAATCGCCCATTAGTATCAGATTATCTTGCAGGTATTGTGCTAGTTTTGCCGTCAGGAGGTTTAAAAGTTTAGTAGAGGCAGGGGGGGGGGGGGGGGGGGGGGGGGTAAATAGAGACCCACCAGGACCCAAGGGACACTACGCACCAGTGCATGGATTAGTACAAACCGTCCGTCCGAGTCTAGTTCAAGGTTCAGCAGTTTGAATGGTAGACTTTTAGCCACCAAAACACTGACTCCCCTGGCAAAGTTAGAGTATGTGGAGTGATAGTGGTGCCCCACCCATGGCCTCTTGAGACTCAGTGTTTTGCTCCCCACCAGATGTGTCTCCTGGAACACGCATATGTGCGGATTGTACTTTTTAACATACTGGAAAACTAAGGATCTTTTTATTGGGGAATTCATACCCTGCGTGTTCCAGGAGAGGACATCAAGTGTAGCCATCATAGACATACATTACATCATCATAAGGATCAACATACATCGTAGAGATTAGTGTTCTCCACCCAGCTAACAGGGAGCTGGGGAGAAGACCAGGTATCCATGACAAGAAAAGTATATGCATCAACATATCTACAGTTATGCAGTATAAAAGAAGTAACTGAGAGCCAGTAACAAGGCTCAACCTTCCCAAACTCCCCCCCACCCTACCCTCCCCCCGTCCCCGGGAGAGGGTTTGTAACCCATAACTGCAGTCAGCTCCAGTGCTGAACATGGAGGCAATGTGCAAGAGGCAACAGGCCCCTCTTTCACAAGTCAGTCAAAGCAGCAAACTTAAGAATCCAATGGAGGATAAAACGTGTGGATCGCCCGACTTCTCGGGGGTTCAGTTCTTAGCTCTGGGGGGAATGCCTTCGGGTCCTCCTACACAGGGGGGTAGACCATATGGTGGACATAGGGACAAGGAGGTGACCCGAGCGGGGTATCCTGGGAGGTGGATAGATCAAGTTAGCCCGAGGGCTTGGGCCCTCCACCACAACCCCTCACCCAGTATGAGCCGCGACATTCCCTGAGAAGGAGAGGGGGGGGGGGAGGAGCACCTTCCCGCCAAGGAGGAGTGCGGCCTTCCCCAGTCTGTGAGCACCAGCATCCTTGTCACATCATAGGATACATAAAAATGTCATTAGGCCACTCAAGGGGGTTAAGATCAGTGACCAAGGAGGCAGCCGGAGGTTGCAGATGCAAATGCGGGGGGTACTGTCCCCTGCAGGGGGGGGGGAATCCTCGGGCCTGGGCAGGAGTAAGTTCAGTTCAGGACAGGTGTAGGGGCCCCCAGAGCTTACTCACAGTTAGCGATTTTGAAGAAGAGGGGCTCATCTGCGAAGTGACTCAGCCCATGCCATTGCTTCCCTGGGTGAGGTGAAAAATTGAATCCGCTCGCCGTCCTGGACCCTCAGCTTGGCAGGGAAGAGCATACTATACTTGATAGCCTTGCTTCTCAGTATGTTGCGGACTGGGTCAAACGATTTCCTCTGCCGTTGCGTTTCCACGGAATAATCCGGAAAAATTATCAGCCTCGTGTTGTCATACTTCAGCTCTCCCTGGGTGCGGGCCGAGCGGAGAATTATGTCCCTGTCTCTGTAGTGAAGGAGCTTGAAAATAAAAGTGCGCGGCGGCGCTCCCGGAGGGCCCCTTGATGCCGGCATGCGATGCGCCCTTTCAATGGAGAAGTGTGATGTAAAGCGGGCCTGCGGGAGCAGGGTGGGAAGAAGGTGCTCCATGAAGGCGACCGGGTCTGCGCCCTCTGCACCCTCCGGCAGGCCTATGACCCTTAAATTGTTCCGGCGGTTCCGGTTTTCCGCGTCTTTGGCCCTCAGCTCCAGGGCCCTGACCTTGGACTTCAGGACCTGCAAATCAGCCTGTTGGTTCCGCTGGATGTCCTCCACTCCCGACACCCGGTCGGAAGCGTGGTAGGCCCAGGTTTTGGCGGCGTGCGATATGTTTCCGTGGGACGTCTCTTCTGCAAGCCCTTGGCACTTTTTCGCATCCCCTCTGTGTTCCAGGGGGGGTTGTAGGTGAGTATGTGGTTGGTTTGGGTGCAATCCACTACAGGATCAGTGAAGGATTAGGATCCAGAGCGGGAGCTCAGCAATCAAGCGTCTGCTCCCAGCGCCATCTTGGACACGCCCCCAGCCTCGGCCATCTTTAACCACTTCAGCCCCGGACCAATTGGCAGCCAAAGGACCAGGCCCCTTTTTGCGATTCGGCACTGCGTCGCTTCAACTGACAATTGCGCGGTCGTGCGACGTGGCTCCCAAACAAAATTGCCGTCCCTTTTTTTCCCACAAATAGAGCTTTCTTTTGGTGGTATTTGATCACCTCTGCGGTTTTTATTTTTTGCGCTATAAACAAAAATAGAGCGACAAATATCCCCCAAAAATATATATAAAAAAAATATTTTTTTTTTCCTCAGTTTAGGCCGATATGTATTCTTCTACATATTTTTGGTAAAAAAAAAAAATAAAAAATAAAATAAATAAATAAAAAAAAAACGATTATTGATTGGTTTGTGCAAAAGTTATAGCGTTTACAAAATAGGGAATAGTTTTATAGCATTTTTATTAATATTTTTTTTTTTTACTAGTAATGGCGGCGATCAGCGATTTTTATTGTGACAGCGGCATTATGGCGGACACATCGGACATTTTTGACACATTTTTGGGACCATTGTCATTTATACAGCGATCAATGCTATTTAAATGCTTTGATTCCTGTATAAATGACACTGGCAGTGAAAGAGTTAACCACTAGGGGGAGGGGTTATGGGCTGTGACATGTGTGTTTTTTTTACAGTAGGGGGCGTGGCTTTACGTCTGACGTCACTGATCGGCTTTCCCGATGACAGGGAACAGCCGATCAATGACAGGCAGTGTAGGAAGCGCGGGGAGAGATTTGTTTACACAGACCTCTCCCCGTTCTTCAGCTCTGTGACCCGATCGCGGGACACCAGTGGCGATCGGGTCGGCTGGTCCCGCGACCGGGGTCACGGAGCTCCCTACCGGGTCGCGAGTGCGCCGATGGCGGCGCACGCGCGACCCACGGGCAGGCAATTAAAGGGCCACGTACCCGTACGTGATTTTTGCCTGCCCGTGCCATTCTGCCGCAGTATATCTGCGTGAGGCGGTTGGGAAGCGGTTATGTAGAGCAACAATTCTTTTTTCAGATCCTCAGAGAGTTCTTTGCCATGAGGTGCCATGTTGTACTTCCAGTGACCAGTATGAGAGAGTGAGAGCGATAACACCAAATTTAACACACCTGCTCCCCATTCACACCTGAGACCTTGTAACACTAATGAGTCACATGACACTTTGGGCCCAATTTGGACATTTTTTACACTTAGGGGTGTACTGACTTTTGTTGCCAGCGGTTTAGACATTAATGGCTGTGTGTTGAGTTTTTGTTGAGGGGACGGCAAATTTACACTGTTATACAAGCTGTACACTCACTACTTTACATTGTAGACAAGTGTCATTTCTTCAGTGTTGTCACATGAAAAGAGAGAAGAAAAGATTTACAAAAATGTGAGGGGTGTACTTACTTTTGTGAGGCACTGTATATAAATATATATATATACACACAGGGAGGTAGGAGAGACTCCTCATTATATGATATACAGCTCTGCAGAATAAGAACAGATACCGAGAATTACACCCTCCATACAGGACACGAGAAGTAGTACTGTGCAGAGTCCATACATACAGATCGGTGTCCGGTGACCCCGGCTCGGTGGGATGGACGGTCTCATCCGGTGGTCAGTTTGGTGGAGAGCTCCATCCAGGAAGCACATTGTATACCAAGGGGAGATCTGGCTGCAGAATGGAGCTCCATGTTTGACAGGAAGCATGTGACCTCCACTTTTTTTTTTTTTATTAAACTTTATTGTAGCAAACAATAAATGGCTGCAGCTGGAGCTCCACTCTCCACAGGGAGCATGTGTCCTCCACTCCACCTTTTTTTTTGTTTTGTTTATTGAACTTTAATGTAACAAACATTCAATAGACATTAGAATGGAAGTGGAGGCCACATGTATCCTGTCACATCTGTATTTCCTGGCTGCAGACTGGAGCTCCTCCCTCGACAGGAAGTCATGTGACCTCTGTTCCGTCAGATTAGGCGACCCGTCAAATCTTGGAACGGAAGTGACGTTCTGTCACGGCCATCTTTGTACACCCCGCAACAGTGAGCCTACAGTCTGAAGTCACCAAGCGGACATCTTTTTACACCCACCTGCGTTTCACACTTCTTTTTTACCACTAAACTGAGCTTATATAATGGAAAAATTGGATACTTACCTTTCCGTAATTTTCCTTTCCTGGTGCCTATCCATGCGTATGCTGCCATGAAGGCACCAGGAAAGTGAAATGCAGTATTTAGAAGTCCGTCTGACAGTTTTTTTATGTTGAATTTTAACCCCTTCAGATCCGCGCTATAGCCGAATGACGGCTACAGAGCGGATCTGCTTTGCCGGGAGGCCCATCAATAGAGGTCCTTCCCTTTGCACGCTGGTCGCGCTGTGATCAGGGAGTCAATGAGACTCGGGGGATCACAGATCGGAGTAAGGAGTCGATCCCGACCCCTTACTATGTGATCAGCTGTCAACCAATGGCAGCTGATCACATGATGTAAACAGAAGATCGATAATCGTTTTTTTCTTCTTCTCGCACTGACAGCGTAAGGAGAAAAAAAAGCCGATCGGCGGCTTCTGTTTAACTTCTTGCCGACCGCCCACTGTCAAAAGACGGCGGAGCGGTGCGGCTGTTGTGGCGGGCCGCCGTCATATGACGGCGCTACCATTTTGGCCACTAGGGGGCGCGCGCGTCGCTGGGGACCCGATGCGCGTGCCCGGCGGCCGCGATGTCCGCCGGGCACCCGCGATTGCCAGTAACTGAGCAGGACGTGGATCTGTGTATGGAAACAAACAGATCCACGTCCTGTCAGAGGAGAGGAGACTGATGGTGTGTCCCTTGTACATAGGGACACCGATCTGTCCCCTCCCCCAGTCAGTCCCCTCCCCCCACAGTTAGAATCACTTACATAGGGAACATATTAACCCCTGCAGCACCCCCTAGTGTTAACCCCTTCCCTGCCAGTCACATTTATATCAATGCATTTTTATAGCACGGATCGCTGTATAAATGTGAATGGTTCCAAAAATGTGTCAAAAGTGTCCGATATGTCCGCCGCAATGTCGCAGTCACGATAAAAATCGCAGATCGCCGCCATTACTAGTAAAAAAAAAATAATAATAAAAAAAATGTCATAAATCTATCCCCTATTTTGTAGACGCTATAACTTTTGCGCAAACCAATCAATATACGCTTATTGCGATTTTTTTTTACCAAAAATATGTAGAAGAATACGTATCGGCCTAAACTGAGGGAAAAATTGGTTAAAAAAATTTCAAAATTGGATATTTATTATAATAAAAAGTAAAAAATATTAAGTTTTTTAAAACTTGTCCCTCTTCTTTTGTTTATAGCGCAAGAAATAAAAACCGCAGAGGTGATCAAATACCACCAAAATAAAGCTCTATCTGTGGGGAAAAAAATTATAAAAAATGTATTTGGGTACAGCGTTGCATGACCGCGCAATTGCCATTCAAAATGTGACAGCGCTGAAAGCTGAAAAATGGCTTGGTCAGGAAGGAGGTGTTCGTGCCTGGTAGGCAAGTGGTTAAGGGACATCGGTCCAGAAGAGGAAGAGGCGAAGCCGCCTCATATGTGCCCACCAGAACTGCATGCCAGTGCCACGAATCAGTGCCCACAGTGCCCACAATCAGTGCCCACCAATCTGTGCCCACCAATCAGTGCCCACCAGTACATATGTGCCAGCAATCAGTACCACCTATCAATGCCCACCAGTGGTGCCAATCAGTGCCTCATCAGTGCCACCTAGTGGTGCCGATCAGTACCTATCACTGCCATCCATCAGTGCCACCTATCAGTGCCACCTATCAATGCCCACCAGTGGTGCCAATCAGTGCCTCATCAGTGCCACCTAGTGGTGCCGATCAGTACCTATCACTGCCATCCATCAGTGCCACCTATCAGTGCCACCTATCAATGCCCTTCAGTGCCGCCCATCAGTGCCCACCAGTGCCGCCTTATCAGTGCCCATCAATGCAGCCTATCGGTGCCCATCAATGCAGCCTCATCAGCGTACATCAATGAAGGAGAAAAATTCCCTTTTTCAAAATGTATTAACAAAATATAAAACGGTTTTGTATTTTTTTTTTTTTTTATATATTTGGTCTTTTTTAATTTGTTTAACAAAAAATTAAAAAACCCCAGCGGTGATCAAATACCATCAAAATGAAGCTCTAGTTGTGGGGAAAAAAAAATTATTAAATTTAGTTTGTGTACAGTGTTGTATGACCGCCCAATTGTCATTCAAAGTGCGACAGCGCTGAAAGCTGAAAATTGGTCTGGGCAGGAGGGGGGTTTAGGTGGCCAGTAAGCAAGTGGTTAAAAGCAGCGGCGAGCCTGCTGATCTCACAGGTTTGCTAATGTGACAGAACACCGCTGCTTTTATAATTCAACATAAAAACTGTCTGAGGGATTTCTAAATCCCGTATCTCACTATACAAGCTCAGTTTACTGGTAAAAATAAATGTGAAATGCAAAACTCTGGTGGGTGTAACAAGATGTCCGCTTGCCGCCTTCTCACTGTATCCTTACTGTGGAGGAGTGCGGGGTGTACCAAGATGGCGACTGAAACGCCACTTCCGTTACAAAATCTGAAGGGTCGCCTAATCTGACGAAACACCGGCCCACACCTCCCCCCCTTCCCCGCCCACACTTTCCCACTTAACCCTTTCTCTACTGGCATCTATAGCATGCAGTGCGTATATACAGTATATAGATCAGTAAAGTGTGTTGTATCATTACTAACACCGGTGATCTTAGAATAAAGAACATTTATTACATTTTCTTACCTCTCTGTGTTTGTGGTTTGTATAAAAAATTTACATTTTTTTTATAAGACAAAACGGATAGGAGGAAACCGGATTGTACTGAAAACATAACAAACATTCTACATTGTATTACATTGTTATGAAGTCTATTTATAGATTTTGATTGTTTGTTTTTCCTGTAGATGATATTTTGTTTCCTTATTTATAACTTTGCCTTTAGGCCCCTTTCACACTGGGGCGGTTTTCAGCCGGTACAGCGCTAAAAATAGCGCCTGTACACCGCCTGAAAAATCCGGCCCCATTCACTCCAGTGTGAAAGCCGGCGGGCTTTCACACTGGAGCGGTGCGCTAGCAGGACCGCAACAAAAGTCCTGCTAGCTGCATCTTTGGAGCGGTATAGGAGCCGTGTATTTACCGCTCCTTCCCATTGAAATCAATGGGAAACCGCGGGGATACCGCCCGCAAACCGCCGCTGCAGCGGCGCTTTGCGGAGGTTTTTAACCCTTTTGCGGCCGCTAGCGGGGGTTTAAAACCACCCCACTAGCGGCCGCATACCGCGGGTAAAATGATGGTAAAGCAGCGCTAAATATAGCGCTGCTTTACCGTCGCCGCCCCGCACCGCCCCGCACCGCCCCAGTGTGAAAGCAGCCTTACGGTAGACATGTGCAATTCGTTTCTTTTTTTTTCGTTTTTCTTTTTTTTCGTTATATTCGTTCATTCGTTATCGTACGAATGAACGAACGATTCGCTAAAATTTTTAACGATTAACGAATCGGTCGAATCAAACGAATCCGAAAAAAAATAATTAGAAACAACGAATCTACGAAAGAAGAAAATCCGAAAAACGAAAACAGGAACAACGAAAATCAAAATGAACGAAAAAATTCGTACATTCGTAACTTTTTTTTTTTGTTGTTGAATTGGTAATTTTCCGTGTCTCTTACAATGGCGCTGCTTAACGTGCCTCGAATGGATTGAACGAAAAAATTCGTACATTCGTAACTTTTTTTATCGATTCGTAATTTTCCGTGTCTCTTACAATGTAATAATAGCATACACATTACATAACATTATGAATTATGAATTATGCTCCGATTACGAATCTACAAATGTTACGAAAGTACGAATAAATACGAATGCGTCCGAATTTCGAATAAACGAAAATATAACTCTTACGAATCGTTACGAATCAACGGAAACGAAAGAAACGAAACGAAAATAAACTAATTTTTCTGTTGTGCGCATGTCTACTTTACGGTGATTTGCGCTCAGGGACATGCGACCCGGGGCGGACTGACAACTCATGGGGCCCCCAGGCAATAAGAGATTATGGGGCCACACAGTATACACTTACATGTACACACACACAGTATACAATCACACAGTATACACATACATGTACACACAGTATACACAGACATGTTTCTATTGGCTGAGAAGGTACTGGAGAGGTGGGGCAGCTATAATCTCTGGATTTTTAGACCAAAAGGATGTCGGTAAGGGACATTTCAGAAACAGATGTAAAAAAAAAAAAAACACAGATTTTTACATACTGTCCCTGGTTTTACTGAGGCTGGCAACCCTGATGGGGCCCCCTAGTGGCCCGGGGCCCTCGGGAAGTGCCCGAGAGGCCGAATGGTCAGTCCGCCCCTGAATGTGACTGAAATGTGAAATGACTGCATTTGGAGCCATGTGCCGCACAGGAATGCATACGGCCCAAAACGCATGTATGGCTCAGTGCAGCGTCCAGCCATGTAAAGCCGCCATTTCTTTCCGCCTGTCACTGATGTTTACAGACTGCTGCCTCCTGGTTGCCCAAAAACGCCCGGATTTGACTCTAACAATAGGTTCACACCTATTGCGTTTTTTTTTAGTGCAGTTTGGAGTTTGCAGAAACGCACTACAGTCCATTGTAAGCTATATACAGTGTTAAAATAAAAACCGCAAAACCCATCAAAAAGCGCATCACAACACTTGTGTTTCTGGCGCAATTCCATTGAAGTCTATTACACGCAAACCGCGGGGGAAAAAGTCCCCGACCGTTTCCAAAAGCGCACCGGCAGCAAATACGCAGAGATGTGAACTTGTACCATAGGAGACCATGTTAAATACACAGTTTCCTATGGTACGTGTTCACATCTATGTGTTTTTGCTGCCGGTGCGCTTTTGGAAACGGTCTGGGACTTTTTTCCCGCGTTTTGCGTGTAATAGACTTCAATGGAATCGCACCAGAAACACAAGTGTTGTGTTTGTGATGTGCCTTTTGATGTGTTTTGCGTTTTTTATTTTAACACTGTAAATAGCTGGTTGCTAAGCAGGGGGCTGGGAAGCCGGCCGCCGTGTCCTTAACCGCTTCAGCACCGGGCCATTTTACCCCCTTCCTTACCAGAGCACTTTTTGCGATTCGGCACTGCGTCGCTTTAACTAACAATTGCGCGGTCGTGCGACGTGGCTCCCAAACAAAATTGACGTCCTTTTTTTCCCACAAACAGAGCTTTCTTTTGGTGGTATTTGATCACCTCTGCGGTTTTTTATTTTTTGCGCTATAAACAAAAGAAGAGCGACAATTTTGAAAAAAAACACAATATTTTTTACTTTTTGCTATAATAAATATCCCATTTTTTTAAAAAAAAAACTATTTTTTTCCTCAGTTTAGGCCGATACGTATTCTTCTACATATTTTTGGTAAAAAAATTGCAATAAGTGTATATTGATCGGTTTGCGCAAAAGTTATAGCGTCTACAAAATAGGGGATAGATTTATTGCATTTTTTTTTTTCCTAGTAATAGCGGCGATCTACGATTTTTTTTTCGTGACTGCGACATTGCGGCGGACACTTCGGACACTTTTGACACATTTTTGGGACCATTCACATTTACACAGCGATCATTGCTATAAAATTGCACTGATTACTGTGTAAATGTGACTGGCAGGGAAGGGGTTAACACTAGAGGGCGCTGCAGGGGATAATGTGTTCCCTATAGGAGTGATTCTAACTGTGGGGGGAGGGGACTCACAAGGGGAGGAGAGCGATCGGTGTTCCTCCGTACTGGGATCACATGATCGGTCTCCTCTCCGCTGACAGGACGTGGAGCTGTGTGTTTACACCCCATCATTACACACACAGCTCCACGGTCCGACACAGTCCCGCTGTTTTCACGGGAAATCGCGGGCGGCCGGGAATGGGAGGACGTCATATGACGCCCACCCAGGATGGGAGATCCACCTTGTGGGCGTCATATGACTATGGGCGGGTATTGAAGTGGTTAACAACCGATGAGTCATCAGCTCTCAGCGGGATTTCCCGCTGACAGCTGAATGTAAAAAATAAATAAATTGCGAAAAAAACAGCGTGGGGTTCCCCCCTCCCCCCATGCCCTTCGATTTTTAAATGGGGTCCCCCCAAAATCCATACCAAACCCTTATCCAAGCATGCAGCCCAGCAGGTCAGGAACGGGAGGAGATGAGCGAGCGCCCCCCCCCCCCCCCCTCCTGAACTATACCAGGCCACATGCCCTCAACATGGGGGGATGGGTGCTTTGGGGGGGGGGCTCTGCCCCTTCCGTCAGAATACCAGAAACCCCATCAGATCTTCCATTCGCCACAGTGCGCATCCTTTTTTAAAAACTTGGCGGGCTCTACAACAGCTGGTTAGTAAGGCACCTTGCGCATGCGCACTGGCAGCTGTTGGAGAACAGCTGCTGTGATTGGAAGATCCAACAGGGGTTTCTGTTATTCTGTCGGGTGCACGCGGATGCATGGGCAGTAGAGCCGGAAGTGGCGTAATTGGAGATTTTCAAAGACTATTTTGACAGAACACCGGCTTCTCTCCTGAACTGAAACGGGTCACTCTGATTTTACCGCACACTGTGAACTTCTCACAATGTGCATCAGAGGCTGCAGCTATACAGACAGAGCCCCGCCTCATGTCCTGGCTGGAGGACATCAAGCATCATCTAGAACTTTCCCTCCTCAGCCTGACTGTCCCTGGCCTGCTCCCTTCATTCATTGGAGTTCAGTTCTTTCAACCCTGGAGGCTCAGCATCAGAGGAGGCTCTAGGCTTTGTGAGGCCTTAGGCGAAACTTACACATGAGGCCCCACTCACGCCCGTAATAGGAAAAAAAAAAAAAAAAAAAAAATACAAGCACACAGAAAAGAGGGCGAGATAAAGAAAGAGATTGAGCACAGGCAAATTAGGAGGCCGCGAGGCCCCTGTGAGTGCGAGGCCTTAGGCGACCGCTTAATTTGCCTAATTAGAGAGCCGCCTCTGCTCAGCATCACATGTGGGTATTACCTAGGGTGGTCTGCATGCAAATACAGCCTGTCTAGGAACGCCCGCTCCTCCAGAGCGACATCCGCCCGTCAAGGCAGTTTGATATTTTCATAACTTTTCCCAAGAACCAGGGAAGGTGGGAAGATTTCTGCCATTTTGCATCATAGTAAATTGGTGTGTGTTGGAATAAGTAACAATGTTCTCAGTTTCTGTTCATCTCTAGTTAGTACAGATGTCCCCGCGTCCCCATTCCCACCCATTGGGTCATCTTCCATCATGTATTGGCAAAGTATATGATACCTCTTTGAAAAATGTTGAGTTTACTCTCCGTACCTGGCTGGACCATTTCACGTCTTCTCCACTCACAACCCGCTTTTTGGATATTTGAAGGGTGGAGCTGAGTCTAGTGAGCGTTTGATAGGCCTCCAGGAGGGGGAGTATGATGGGGATTTCCCTCCACCCCCCATCCCCCCTCCTCTCCCTCCCTACCTTCCCCTTCCCTTATTTCCCCTCCTTTCTTTTCTTCCTTCTTTTCTCCAGTTTCCTTCTCTCCGGGATTTTTCTGTACTCTAATTTTTTTAGAGAGAATGTTGACGAGATCATTTGCAAACGATCCTTATGTTAGGGATCATTCTTGGATTTAAGAGGGTACAAGCTTTAGCGGGAGGGTATTTCCTCAGTCTTCTCATGATACCACTCTATCAGTGGCGGTGCGTCCATAAGGGCGCACGGGCGCCGCCCCCTCTCTCCTGCCACCCCCTCTATCACCAATAGATAGATTCATGCATTGCCTGAATCTATCTATGGCCACCGCTGCCACCCCTATTCAGGCGCCCGGCCCCTTTTCGGGCACAGGGCAACTGAATTACAGCAGCGGGGGGTGGTTTTGAAGCACCTGATTAGAGCCACAGGCTCTAATAGGCATCAAAAAGGTGACCTGCCAAAAAAGGTGGCCATGCTGGGCACTCGCAGGTCACTCGGCTGTATTAGAAAAGCGAATGAATATTCGCTTTCCTAACACTAAACTGCCTCTCCGCCAATTAGGTGCTCGGATCTGTTACCCGTCACCTGATTGGCTGAAACAACAGGCGCTGTGACAGAGGACGGGAAGAGAGGATGGGAGAAGACATCGAGGAGCTGTCCCACGGAGACAGGTAAGTGCAGACGGTGGGCCGGCGAGGGGGGGGGGGGGGGCACACTGGCAGAATTTGATATGGCACAGTGGCTGCGTTTGATGGGGCACAGTGGCGGCAATTGATGGGCACAGTGGGAGCAATTGATGGGCACAGTAGCGGCAATTGATGGGTACAGTGGCAGCATTTTATGGGGCACAGTGGCTGCGTTTGATGGGCACAGTGGCTGCGTTTGATGGCACAGTGGCTGCGTTTGATGGGGCGCATTGGGAGCAATTGATTGGCACAGTGGCGGCAATTGATGGGCACAGTGGCGGCAATTAATGGGTACAGTGGCTGCATTTTATGGGGCACAGTGGCTGCAATTAATGTTTTTTTTTTTCAGAATTTTTCAGTTTGTTTGTGCCCCCCCCCCCAAAAAAGTTTTGAGCACCAGCCACCACTGCACTATATCATCTCTTGACTGGGTAACCCAGTGATTGTCAAAATGTGTTCCACGGCACACTCGATTTGCAGGTGTGCCCATGGGAGTTTTGAAAAATTGTACAATTTCTAGCGTTTTTGAAACCTTGAACATATCGAAAAATTAAATGGTAAATCAATGTTGCAAAAATTTCAACAGTAACATATATAAAAAAGGCAATCATTCTGTCTGTCATTCACGTAACGGGAGACTTGTGCGAGATCTCAGGAGAACTCGATCGCAGGGCCGTCTTTAATATGGTTTGGGCCCTGGGCAAACATTTTTTTGGGCCCCCCCCCCACCCATGCAATTTTGCTCTTTACCCTTCATCTCAAAAAACAGACACACATAGAATTATCTAAAAAAAAAAAAAAAATGCAGACCCCCTTCACAGCAGTTCTACAGTGTCCTCAGTTCCCTTTCATGTCACAGCACTCCATTACATTGCAGACATTTCCACATTATAGTGCCCCTTTACACATCACAGCGCCCCCATTACATTAGAGTCACCTTCATGTCATAGTGCCCCTTTACACATCACAGCACCCCAATTACATTGCAGCCACTGTCACATTACACATTCACATGTATGTGTTATGGCGGCCCACATTTGCGCAGGCACAGCAGCCCTTTAATTTGAATGGGCTGCCATGCCTGCATTTCCTGCAGAAAAAAAAGTGCATGCATCATTTTAAAAATGCAGTGGCTTTGAAATCCATTCTGCCATGCAGACATGGCAGCCCATTCAAATGAATGGGGTGCTGTGCCTGCGCAAATGTGGGCTGCCATAACACATACATGTGAACCAGCCAGGCCCAAAATAAGCCTATCAAGCAGTTAAATACACTAATGCTATCTATGTGCTGTAATGCTGTCTGCTCTGTAATAAAAAATACAGCCACAGCCTCACTCAGCCTCAATGGCAGCTGGGGCGCAAATTTTTTTTGAAAAGAAATCATCAATTGCAGCCACTGTGCCATCAAATGCAGCCACTGTGCCCATCAAACCCTGCCAGTGTGCCTATCAAATGCTGCTACTGTGCCCTCAAACGCTGCCACTGTGCCCATTAAACGCTGCCACTGTGCCCATTAAACGCTGCCACTGTGCCCATTAAATGCTGCCACTGTGCCCATTAAATGCTGCCACTGTGCCATCAAATGCTGCCACTGTGCCCATTAAATGCTGCCACTGTGCCCATTAAATGCTGCCACTGTGCCAAACGCAGCCACTGTGCCCATCAAACGCAGCCACTGTGCCAAATGCTGTCACTGTGCCCATCAAACGCAGCCACTGTGCCAAATGCTGTCACTGTGCCCATCAAACGCTGCCGCTATGCCCAAACACAGCCACTGTGCCCAATGCTGCCACTGTGCCCATCAAAACGCTGCCACTGTGCCATAAAAATGCTGCCACTGTGCCATAAAAATGCTGCCAGTGTGCCCATCATATGCTGCCAGTGTGCCCATTACATTTTAAAACGATTTCTACACATGCGGCGCGGGAGCCAGGGAAGAAGAAAAAATACCTACCTTGTCCTCCTGACCAGCTCAGCTCCGAATCCGCGCCGCGTCTGACTCCTCCTACCGAGGCCTCCGCGCTCCTCTGAGTCCCAACACGCACACACACTTGCTTGCAGGCAGCATAGCAAGGGGCGGGCCAGATCGTCAAATGAGCTCAAGCCCCGCCCACCCACGGCCCGCTCCTTGACACTGACACTGCTGCACTGTGTGTGCGTGCTGCTGAGCTGATGCCGGCTGATGTCTGTCTGTGACAGACAGAGATCAGTGTGGGATTTTCAGGGATTTTGCGGGCAGCGCATGGGCTTAAGGGGCAGCTCTGCTTTGGGCCCCAAACAGTGAAAGGGCCCTGGGCAGCTGCCCCATTTGCCCTGCGGTAAAGACGGCCCTGCTCGATCGCTCGAATTAATTATATTATAATAATAGAGACCGTTCCATTTGTTTGTTCCGTTTGTCGTCTTCGGAGCCTTGCTTCAATCTGATTTGCTCTCGAAAGCCGGCACATCCTTCACATTACATTTAAAATGAAGACATTATGGAATGGAGGAGATGTTGGCAATGGATAATGACAAATATAAGGTTTTATGGTATGTTTGGCTCCACTTCTCTTCCTCTGGTACCCTTGTTACGATACTCTCGTACCCCCGGCCTGATCACCCCCGGCCTTGCCTTGATTTAGGTCTTCTGGGGTTGTCATTATAATGCCATACTGTTCCCTCCTCCTACAGGTGATACCTCTCCTGGTAGAACTGTGATTACTAATACTCAACTAGTTCTCAGAGTGTTTTCCCAGCCACCATTTCTTTTCTCCTATCCCGTGTCACCTTACCTTCCACCATTTTTTCTGGTTGCCCCTGTCTGTTTTTTCCTTTCCTTTTTTTTCTCTTCCTTCTTTTTGTTCTGTTTTTCATATGAACAACAGTTCCAAAATGTTTTTAAGTGTCCTATAGTGACACTCACCATAGTTCATGTACGGTTTTGTAATATGTAGAATTCCAGATACACAAGACCATACCACCAGTTTTCCTGACGTAGCACCCTGATGTTTAGGCAGGGTTGCTATTAAATTCAGTTGCCAAGTGATAGTTGCCTTGGCCAATTGTTAGGAGGTCAATTGATTTCGCCCTAATTCTGGAATTGCTGCACTTCTCTCTTCTGTCGCTAGGTGGCCGGGTATCTGGTGACATTAGATAAGACAAAGGCATTGCAAGGACAGATTAGGAATGAATGGGTTGTCTCAGCCAATGGGCAGGGATTTTCTTGGGTCCCTTGGCCTGCTGGGAGAACCTATATATATTAGGGTGGGGGTCAGGTGATTGGGATTCTGTGCCACCTGGACAGCTGTCTGGGTGGACGTGTGTTGTGTTGCCCCAGGCTGCTAGGCCAGAAACCTTAGACCTATCCCGGGGACATCTGGCTGCTAGGCTGTCTGAGGGCCTATCCAGAAGCAGGAAAAAGCAGCGTAGGGTTGGGACTGTGGGCTTGTAGTCAGGGGCGGACTGACCATTCAGCCACTCGGGCACTGCCCGAGGGCCCTGGGCCACTAAGGGGGCCCCATCAGGGTTACCAGCCTCAGTAAAACCAGGGACAGTATGTAAAAATGTGTTTTTTGTTACATCTGTCTCTGAAATGTCCCTTATCGACATCCTTTTGGTCTAAAAATCCAGAGATTATAGCTGCCCCACCTCTCCAGTACCTTCTCAGCCAATAAAAACATGTCTGTGTATACTGTGTGTACATGTATGTGTATACTGTGTGATTGTATACTGTGCGAGTTTATACTGTGTGGCCCCATAATCTCTGATTGCCCGGGGCCCCATGAGTTGTCAGTCCGCCCCTGCTTGTAGTCCAACCAGAAGTGATGGTTCCACCGGCCGAGGACCCAGTCGTGGTCGTAGGTAGAAGGGAAACTGTTGCCACTAAGGGACCATCCACCTTGCTACCGGAGACCACTGTGAGTAAGCTGAGACCAGTACCAGAGCAGACTTCTCGCCAGCCAGGGACAGTGAAGAAGTGGGAAACCTTCAACAAGTGCCAAGTCAGGGACCCAGCGGGACAGCAGAGGTGACGCTTGTGGAGTGCGAAGCCAGGGACCTAATGTGTCAGCGGGGGTGAAGCTTGAGGAGTATCTGTGAGTGCCAAGCCAGGGACCCAGCAGGGAAGCGGGGGTGATGCTTGAGGAAGATACTGAGTGCTACAGTGAAAGAGCTCAGGGGATCCAGTGGCTATTGGATCTGAAGTCTAGTGAGAGGGACTGGGAGCAAATAATTGAATAGCTTTACCATTAGTAACTGCTACAAGATTTTTGACATAGGAGACAGCGGTCCTACCTATACAGAAGTGGTGTCCGGCTGGAGGCCTTCACCTGTATAACCGTCTACCTATAGAAGTCTTGGAGTCTGACAATTATCTTTGCATCTACCTAAGGGTGATGGCCCTAACCCTCTCTCCCACAGTTCTGTTTAGGAGACAATAAGGCCCCTTTCACACTGGGGCGGTTTGCAAGCGCTATTGCGCTAAGAATAGCGCCTGCAAACCGACCCGAAACAGCTGTTGCTGTTCCTTCAGTGTGAAAGCCCGAGGGCTTTCACACTGAAGCGGTGCGCTTGCAGGACGCTCAAAAAATGTCCTGCAAGCCACATCTTTGGCTCGCTATAAGAGCGGTATATTTACCGCTCCTATAGCGCCCGGTCCCATTGAAAACAATGGGGGAGCGCGCCGAACCCGCCCGCAAAACGCCGCTGCAGCGGCGGTTTGCGGGCGGTATTGACCCTTTTTTCGGCCGCTCGCGGGGGTAAAAAGACCCCGCGAGCGGCCGCAATGCGCCGCTAAAACGCCGGTAAAGCGGCGCTAAATATAGCGCCGCTTTACCACCAGCGCCCCCACCGCTCCAGTGTGAAAGTAGCCTTAATCTCTTTGCAAGTGTCTGGCGCCCACCTGTTCATCTTGCATTACACCCACCATGCCTTGCAACCCACTCTACACTGAAGGATGCCAGCTCTCCCTAACTCTGGAGGTAACTATTGGGCCTAAAGAGGCCCAGAAGTTTGCAGCACTATGATCTTCATTCTCACTAACCCTTCACACCCACAGACCTGCAGCAGAGAGTTTTATGTTCCTAAAACTATTTTATTGTCTTTATGTATAATTGGAGTTTTTTGTTTTGTTTTATAACACAGTTGCAATGTGTTTGATGGAACTCAAGGCTCCCATGTCACAGGTCAGACCCAGCTGGACTGCCCGGGCTCCTGTTGTCTCTCACCTTCTTCTGGAAGACCCTCCCGGAACTTCCTTTTTTTATCTGCAACATCAGTGACCTCATTTGGAACTTCTTCCTCACTAAGGCCCCTTTCACACCGGGGCGTTTTTCATGCGGTGCAGCGCTGAAAATTAGCGCCTGTTCACCGCATGAAAAAATCCGGCCCCTTTAACTCCAGTGTGAAAGCCGGCGGGCTTTCACACTGGAGCGGTGCGCTAGCAGGATGACAAAAAAAGTCCTGCTAGCAGCATCTTAGGAGCGGTGTGTTTACCGCTCCTTCCCATTGATTAGAATGGGACACCGCGGTAAAACCGCGGCAATGGCGGCGCTCTGCGGGGGTGTTTAACCCTTTTTCGGCCGCTCGCGGGGGGTAAAACCGCACCGCGAGCGGCCGAAAACCGTGGTTAAAAAAACGGTAAAGCAGCGCTAAATATAGCGCTGCTTTACCGTCACCGCGGCTCCCCGCCCCAGTGTGAAAGGGGCCTAAATCAGTACTACAGGCCAGGAAGAACTGATGTGCACCTACAGACAATGGGGTTGATTTACTAAAGGGAAAAAAGACTGTGCACTTTGCAAAGTGCAATTGCACTCTGCTGACTCCCATCATCCAATTATGTGCAAACAATAATCCTGTTTTTTTTTTTTTTTTTCCATGCACGTGATTGGGTACCCTTTGTAAAATGAAATCGTACCTCATTTACTAAGCCCTGGCACAACTGCACCCTTTCAAAGAACACAGTCTATTTGTCTTTTGTAAATCAACCCCAAGGACCCTAAATGGCATATAAGAAAGTGCTCTGCTTTAGCCAGATGCCCGAGCAAAACGGGTTCCTAGCGTTTCTGCAGCCTGGTGTTTGTAGTGTAGCCGGTTCCTGACTCCAGGTCCCCATTTTATGTGCTGTTTCTCCTGCCATGCCTTGTTCTCCGCATCTTCTATGTTCCTCTTGGCCCTGTTCCCACCACTCTGCTGAATGATCTCTTGGTTATGGTCCTGCTTCGTTTATGCCTCCCATCTATGTCCGTTTACCCCCAGCCCCAACCTCCTGCCTGTCTTCTTTCTCCATAAAATGGTTTATTTGTCTTTTTTTCTGTATAACAAATGTATTTGATGAAACAAAAGGCTCCCATGTCATGGGTCAGACCAGGCTGGATCATGGCTTCCCGGCCTTCTGTTGTCTCTCACCTTCTTCTGGAAGACCCTTCGGAACTCTTTTTTGTTTGCAACATCAGTGACCTCATTTGGAACTTCATCTTCCCCCACAAAAGTTTAATTAGTACTGCAGGCCAGAAACCTCTAATGTGCAGACAATGACCCTAAATGACATACAAGGAAGTGCTCTGCTTTAGTCAGATGACTGAGTAAAACAGGTTCCTAGTGTTTCTGGGGCCCGGTGTTTATTGTGTACCCCCATTCCTGCTTGTTTTTGTTTTCTGTGCTCTTGCTGCTGCTGTGCTTGGAACCCTTCTCCTATCTTCCTCTTGGTCTTGTATCCTCTACTCTGCTGACCAATCTCTTGATGCTGTTTGGCCAACAAACCAAGTTTGCTCTGACCTCCTGTCTGCCCCAAACAATGCACCTACCTGAGCACGTACCTTGCCTCCAGTTCATCCATGATGTCAACCATCTTTAGAGTGTGAGCCTATGTTCATTACTCTGGGGAGATGACCACACAAGACTAACTCCATGTGAGGGATGACCTGGTGAAGACCGGACTTCCCTTGGTTCTTGTATCCCTCAACAAGCACACACTGCGAAAATAATGAGGTCTGATGAATCTAAAATTGTGTGTGGGGAGAATGGGGAGGTTGTATTCAAACACAATTTCTTCAAAATTTGCAAGTTGATGACAAAAGTGGTCAGATTTTTATTTCCTGTCTGTGGTTGGCAGCCGGATAAGGGGACCCAGATAGGCCACAGTCCAGTTTTAAAGTGGAAGTAAAGTCGAAATTTTGACTTTCACCTACAGGTAAGCCTATAATGAGGCTTACCTGTAGGTAAAAAAAATATCTCCTAAACCTGTACGGTTTAGGAAATATTCCCCGTGCAATGCGCCGCTGACTGCAGCGGCGCATGCGCACGGGGGATTCTCGGCTGAAAGGCCGGCAGAATCCGAACCCTGCCGGGAAGAAATCTCCCGTGCGCATGTGCGGGAGTGACGACATCGCGGCTCCAGCCACTCGCAGCGCTGGAGTCGCGATACCCGGAAGACACGCCGAGGCAACATGTCAGCGACCTCGGCGTGGACCAGGTGAGTTACCGATGCCTCGTTCTAAGGTAAGTATTTCATAATGAGCTAATATGCGGTGCATACTAGCTCATTATGCCTTTTCCCTTAAAGGTGTATAAAAAATTAAAAAAATGTCAGCGGGTTTACTACCGCGTTAAGCACATTTGACAGAACACAGGTGTCCTAAAACCTCCTCTAGCAGAGTTGGCAAGAGACTAGTCTAGTGAAGAAATACACATTCAGAGTCTTTTTAACTAAGAAGGCTCAGCTTTCATTTATATTCCATAATTTCTGCTGTGATGGAGTTGCCTTCATAAAAAAAGTGGTTACAGGAATATTTAAGAAAATAGTAATCAGGTAGACACCAAACCCACCTATATTACTCGGTTCAGGAGGCTAATAAAACACATTAGACATGCATACTATGTATATCATATATGGTCTCTAAAATTTTAATTTCTTTCTGTCCACTAATACGTTGGATGTCAGACTATGAAACCTCATCAGATGTAAATAGAGATATTTTGAACAACTGACATTAAAAGGGTAACTAAACCCAAGAACAAAAATGGAATACATGCCAGCTTGCATTATGCCACGTACACACTGTCAGAATTTCCGACAACAAATGTTCAATGTGAGCTTGTTATTGGAAATTCCGACCGTGTGGGGGCTCCATCAGACATTTACTGTCGGAATTTCCAACAACAAAAATTTGAGAGCTGGATCTCAAATTTTCCGACAACAAAATTTTCGGAAATTCTGATCATGTGTACACAATTCCGACGCACAAAATTCCACGCATGCTCGGAATCAAGCAGAGGAGCCGCATTGGCTATTGAACCTTATTTTTCTCGGCTCGTCGTACGTCACCGCTTTATTGACGTTCGGAATTTCCAACATTTGTGTGACCGTGTGTATGCAAGACAAGTTTGAGCCAACATCCTTCGTAAAAAAATCCACGGTTTTGTTGTCGGAAAATCCTATGGTGTGTACAGGGCATTAGATGATGTTGCTACAGAATTATTTTTTTCAGCAAATGCCTGTTGATCTTCCTAGAAATGGCATGTCTTTGTCACTTCCTGTGAGCTGCCCCAAAAAATATCTTCCTTCCTAGCTATCTGCTGTCAACTACCACTTGCTCTGCCACCCATGTAATGAAGATACATGAAGATGGATTTGTAGTCCATGTAAGGAGCGCAGCATAGGGTGACAACCATGGCTCCCTCCATAAAATATGGAGGAGTGAAGCAGTCACCCAAGAAAGATTGCTTCCGATTATCGCAATCTGCTGCTATAGCCGCTAGCAATAATCACTGTCATCTCCCAGCATGAGTGGCTTCCCCCCGCCCACCTCCACCGGGAACAGACAATGGCCCGATAGGAGGGATTCCCCTGTAAGCACTGTCTGTGTTGATGAGGGAATCGTGCAGATTTTGCAGGAAAGTAATTTGCACTGTGTGTGTCTGGCCTTATTCTGCAAGCGTATTGGACTCTGCACATAACCAAAGGGCCAGACAATCGTTACTTTGGTATTTTTCACTTTTAATCCCATATATTTTACTGTTGCTAATTCCTATCTGTAATACCTTTTCTGTAAATATTTTGCCTTTTCTTTTCAATAAAACAATATTTAAGATGGATCTCTTAATGCTCTAATCAGAAATGAAAGAATGTTTTGCCTCTTTGAAGAAGCCACTGAAGTGTAAACTCTGCTACATTCCGGTCTGGGTGTGGTAGCAAGAGCAATAAGAGAATTTGGTAAAGAAGAACGCTTTGGGAGTTTTCAAGCAAATCATTAAAAAAACTACTTACAAAAATGGATAACACTTTATCAACTAGAGTTTTCACAGATAATTGACATACCAAGGTTGCCCTCATGATATATAAAAACCAACAACTTTGGATGTGGTGTGGTGTGGTGAAGGGTGCGTCTACTGAGCATTTTACTCCAGCATGCCTATCAATCAGCGACACCTTTTCCATGGCCAACAAAATGTTGTTGCATGTTGTTTCCTTTAACAAAGGATGAAACAAAGGCTATTGAGAGAGTAACGTTTTGGAGTGCCATTGACTCTGATACTCAGATTGGTTTTACTCTGCAAGCATATTGGACCCTGCACAGAACCAAAGGACCAGGCAACCGTTACTTTGGTTTTTTTCACTTTTAATCCCATTTATTTTACTGTTTGTAATATCTTTTCTGTAAATATTTTCTTGAACCATTTGTCCTTTCTTTGCAATAAAACAATATTTAGGATGAAACTCTGAATGCTCTAATCAGGAATGAAAGGATGTTTTGCCTCTTTGAAGAAGCCACCGAAGTGTAAACTCTGTTACATTCCTGTCTGGGTGCTGCAGCGAGTGTAAAGGCCCGTACACACGATCGGACTTTTTGACAACCAACATGCAAATTAGCTGTTTTGGACCAACATCCGACCGTGTGTACGCTCCATCGGACCAACTTTTTCCAGGTTTCATTGGACTTTTGTTGCCTGTGCGAACAGACCAACTTTCTGCCAACAAAAGTCCGATGGACCAAAGTCCGACTGTGTGTACACAAAACCAACGGACTTTTGTACAAACCAATGCAGAACCAATGCAAAAGATCAGACAAAAATACAGAAGTTGACCAAAGGTGGCGGTAAAGAGCAGAAAAACCAAGTGATTTGGTGAAAGTTGGCTGAAAAAGTCCTGCCGTGTGTATGCAATACCAACTTGGGGCCAACGCCCTTTGGACAAAAATCCACAGGAAAGTTGGTCCACGGTCCGATCGTGTGTATGAGGCTTAATAAGGGAATTTGTGTAAAGAAGAAAGCTTTGGGAGTTTTCAAAGAAATCATTAAAAAACTCACTTACAAAAATAGAAAAAAAACATAATCAACTACAGCTTTCACATATAATTGATATACCAAGGTTGCCCTCATGAAATCTAAAAACAACAACTGTAGATGCGGTGTGGTGGAGGGCATTTTACTCCAGCATGTCTATCAATCTGTGACACCTTCTCCATGGCCAACAAAATGGTGTTACAATTGGCGACTGCACCTTTTGCTTGACAACAAATGAAACTAAGGATATTGACAGTCATGTTTCTGGGAGCCATTGACTCTGATACTCAGATTGGTCTTACTCTTGAAGCCTATTGGACTCTGCACAGAACCAAAACAACCAGCCAATCGTTACTTTGGTATTTTCTCACTTTTAATCCATTTTTTTTTCTTTTTGATGTCATAATGTAGAGAATAAGATTTCCTTTCATTTGAGCCCAGTCTTGCCACACAGATTTACTCGAGGCCTGAGCAATCCTCTTTATTGTTCAGTTAGAGAAATCTTGACAAAGTCTTGAAAACATTGTCAAAAACGCCCCCTTGCTGTGAGTGACAGGTGATTTACATATCTCATGCACTAGTCTGCTGACTGTTCACTGCATCCCATGATGAGAAGCATCCAGTCAAGACACAGTAAAGCTGGGAGAGCTGGAGGGGAGGGGGATGTGAAATGTGAACTTTTTACACAGGATGTGCCTGTCTCAGGCTAGTGCATGAGATATGTAAATCACCTGTCACTCACAGCAAGGGGGTGTTTTTGACAAAGTTTTCTAGACTTTGTCAAGATTTCTCTAACTGAACAATAAAAGAGGATTTCTCAGGCCTCAAGTAAATCTGTGTGGCAAGACTGGGCTCAAATGAAAGGAAATCTTATTCTCTACATTAGGACATCAAAAAAAAAAAAATTGGGTTTACATCCACTTTAACGTTATAAAAACGGCAGTAGCTTTGCAGTGAGTTTTTCAAAGTTTTTGCAATAGTGTTTTTGAGTGTTTATCTGCATTTATCTGCGTTTTTAGTAATTTTTTTAACATTAGAGCGTTTTTACAGCTAAAAAACGCCTCTCAGAACAAACTAGTTTTGGAGTTTTTTTTACAGCCAAAAAAACGCCCCAGCCAAAAACAGTTGATAACAGCCTATGTGTGCATGGACACATGGGATAACATGCTGGAGAGTTTATTGCCTGTAGAAAAAAACGTCTCAAGCCAAAAACAGCAGCTGGAAAAACGTCCAGAGTGCATGAGGCCCTACTGTTGCAAATTTTTCTCTGTAATATCTTTTCTGTAAATATTTTCTTGTTTTTCTTGTTAAAAAAAAAAATATATATTTTTTGTTCCTTCTTGTTTCCTGTCTGGGTGAGGCAGCGAGTGCAATAAGGGAATATGTAAAAAAAGAAACCTTTGGGAGTTTCCAAACAAATCATTAAAAAATAAACTCACAAAAATAGAAAAAAATAACTTTATCAACTACAGTTTTCACAGATAAAATAATATACCAAGGTTGCCCTCGTGAAATATAAAAACAATTAAATAAATAAATTCTCATGGCCTCATCAGTCCCATGCACTCATGTCTCAAAACAAACAGGACCATATAAAACATTCTCTAAAGGGCTCCCCTGTCAAGCGGCTCACATCCTGTGTTCACAATGCATCAGGCCAGCCGCTCAGCACAGGACATGGAAGCAAGTGGAGTAGAAGTGTCTACTTCAGATCACGGTCTATTAGATTCCTCCCTGGCCAGACAGGTGGAAGGAAATGACACCAGAAATACTTAAAGCGGAAGTAAACCCATCAATTTAACAGTTTGAAAAAACAGTTACATTCCCGGCATGCCGGAAATGCTAACTGTCACATTGGTTGTACTCTCAACCAAACTGTCAAACCATCCAATGGCTGGTGTCCTAACTGATCACATGTGCAGCTTCATGGCAGTTAAAGATTAAATGGAGGCCAAGATGGCAGCTTCCTTGGCTGAAAACGATAGGAGGGTTTACTTCCACTGTAAACTGTCACTTTGGGGTTCTTAGAAGGCAGGGGAGATCAGTGAACAGGTGTTTGACAATCTCTCTCCCTGTAACAACCGACATGCTGGTCCTGGATCTGATGAAAGCACAGGACACATGGCTCGCTGGCGCTTAGAGTGTTGCCCCAGAGCTGGAAAATCTCTGCACAGGGTGGGATCTGAGAGTGTATTTGTCCCTTGTACCGTCTGCGGGGGGCACCTCCAAGCCTAGTGTGTGACAACACATCTGTGCAAACATATAATAAGCGTCCACATCCCAACCCAAAATCTTCCAGATGTAACAGAAGATACCTCCTCTCCGTGTGTGAATACAGCAAAGACTGGAGTGTAGTCTGTGATGTCAGACAACCACCGATCAGTTAACCACTTGGCATCCAGGCCAATTCTGACATTTCTCTCCTACATGTAAAATTCATAATTTTTTTGCTCGAAAATTACATAGAACCCCCAAACATTATATATGTTTTTTTTAGCAAAGACCCTAGAGAATACAATGACACTCGTTGCAACATTTTATCTCGCACGGTATTTGCGCAGCAATTTTTCGAACACGTTTTTTTCAGAAAAAAAAAAACAATTTCATGCTTAAAACAAAACAGTAAAGTTAGCCCAATTTTTTTTTGCATAATGTGAAAGATGAAGATACGCCGAGTAAATAGATACCCAACATGTCACGCTTCAAAATTGCATGCGCTTGTGAAATGGCGCCAAACTTTGGTATTTAAAAATCCCCATAGGCGACGCTTTAACATATTTTACTGGTTACATGTTTTGAGTTACAGAGGAGGTCTAGGGCTAGAATTATTGCTCTCGCTCCAACGTTCGCGGCAATACCTCACATGTGTGGTTTGAACACCGTTTTCATATGTGGGCGGGGCTTACGTATGCGTTCACTTCTGCGTACGAGCTCACGGGGACAGGGGCGCTTTAAAAAAAAAAAAAAAATTTTTATTATTGTTAATTTGACTATTATTTTTTGAGTTTGACAGTTTAAAAAAAAAAAAAAAAAATTGATTACTTTTATTCCTATTACAAGGAATGTAAACATCCCTTGTAATAGGAATATTACACGATCGGACCTATTTACAGTGAGATATGGGGGGTCAATAAGACCCCACATCTCACCTCTAGGCTGGAAAGCCTAAAATAAAAAAAAAAAAAAAAAAAAACGATCACCGCTTCCCAGCGGAGGTGGCGCCGCTATTTGAATGCAGAGGCCGGGCGTGACGTCATAACATCGCGCCCGGCCTCCGAACGATCATAGAGACTCCGGCGACCATCTGGTCCGCCGGAAATCTCTATAGTCATCATCCGGGGGCCGGCGGATCCTGAGTCCGACTCACCGATGGAAGCGGTGCGTCGGTAGAAGCACCGGAGGGCGGCGGGAGGGGGGGGGGGCGTCCCCTCCCGCCGCCCATAAGAACGATCAAGCGGCGGAACAGCCGCTATGATCGTTCTTATGGTGCAGGGAATCGCCGGCTGAACCGGCAATATCTGAATGATGTCTGTAGCTACACCCGTCATTCAGATATACCCCCGCAAACTGGAGGCCGTCATATGACGGCCTCTGGATGGGAAGTGGTTAAACGCATCAATTTGATTGGCCCCCCTGATGACATTTTTCATGTTTGAGACGATACAATTTACGGGAAAAACATTTCCCACACTGGGAGCACGGATACGGCTTCACTCCCGTGTGAACTCTCTCGTGAGTGATTAGATACGATTTCCGGGAGAAGCACCTCCCGCACTGGGAGCAGGAATACGGCTTCTCCCCCGTGTGAAGTCTCTCGTGTCTGTTAAGATCCCATTGCTGGGAGAAACGTCTCCCGCACTCTTTACAGGAATACGGCTTCTCCCCGGTGTGGACTCGGTCGTGTTTAAGAAGATGAAGTTTCTGGGAAAAACATTTTCCGCATATAGAACAGGAATAGGACTTTTCCCCCGTGTGGATGGCTTGATGTCTGCGAAGAGCCGATTTGCGGTTGAAACATTTCCCGCACTGGGAGCATGAATGTGGCTTCTCCCCCGTGTGAATCATTTCGTGTACCAAGAGAGCCGATTTGTATAAAAAGGATTTCCCGCATTCCCAGCAGGAGTACGGCCTCTTTCCTGTGTGGGCGATCTCGTGTCTGAGAAGGTGGGATTTGTAAGGAAAACATTTACCGCACTCGGGACAGGAATACAGCTTCTCCCCCGTTTTACTTTCCTGGGATGAAGCGGATTCAGCTCCCTCCATAAGACGCTCACTGTACTCAGAACGTGGGAGCGTCTCTCCTCCAGTACAAGGTGCAGGATCAGGGGTAGGGTGGACAACAAGATGGAATCTCTCACGGGTGGATGGAGGAGATGACAGATCTTCACAGGGAAGGTCCAGATGAAGATTCGAGCTGGATTGTTTCCCTGAAGAATCAGATGTGACATCATCATCTTCTACATCAGGAAAGGCGGTGGGAATTTCCATAGTGTTATTGTTGTTGTGTTGTCCATCTGCAGGACACAAGAAATGGAAAAAAACAGGTATTAGCAGTTTATTTACATTTTTTTTAAGTGTTCTCCTTAGAAAAGCCATTCTCAACTTGGGTTCCTCCAGAGGTTACTAGAGGTTCCTTGAGCTCAGGGCTGATTGACTTCCCATTTCATGGTGGCTCTATAATTCCAGTTCCAACGAGACATCAACATCAATGATCTTTTTATCTGTCTGAATGGGGGGCATTCTTCCTACTGATCACCAATGTAAGGAACATTCTTCCTACTGATCACCAATGTAAGGAACATTCTTCCCACTGATCACCAATGTAAGGAACATTCTTCTCACTGATCACCAATGTAAGGAACATTCTTCCCACTGATCACCAATGTAAGGAACATTCTTCTCACTGATCACCAATGTAAGGAACATTCTTCCCACTGATCACCAATGTAAGGAACATTCTTCCTACTGATCACCAATGTAAGGAACATTCTTCCCACTGATCACCAATGTAAGGAACATTCTTCTCACTGATCACCAATGTAAGGAACATTCTTCCCACTGATCACCAATGTAAGGAACATTCTTCTCACTGATCACCAATGTAAGGAACATTCTTCCCACTGATCACCAATGTAAGGAACATTCTTCTCACTGATCACCAATGTAAGGGACATTCTTCCCACTGATCACCAATGTAAGGAACATTCTTCCCACTGATCACCAATGTAAGGAACATTCTTCTCACTGATCACCAATGTAAGGAACATTCTTCCCACTGATCACCAATGTAAGGAACATTCTTCTCACTGATCACCAATATAAGGGACATTCTTCTCACTGATCACCAATGTAAGGAACATTCTTCCCACTGACCACCAATGTAAGGAACATTCTTCTCACTGATCACCAATGTAAGGAACATTCTTCCCACTGACCACCAATGTAAGGAACATTCTTCCTACTGATCACCAATGTAAGGAACATTCTTCTCACTGATCACCAATGTAAGGAACATTCTTCTCACTGATCACCAATGTAAGGAACATTCTTCTCACTGATCACCAATGTAAGGAACATTCTTCTCACTGATCACCAATGTAAGGAACATTCTTCCTACTGACCACCAATGTAAGGAACATTCTTCCTACTGATCACCAATGTAAGGAACATTCTTCTCACTGATCACCAATGTAAGGAACATTCTTCTCACTGATCACCAATGTAAGGAACATTCTTCCTACTGACCACCAATGTAAGGAACATTCTTCCTACTGATCACCAATGTAAGGAACATTCTTCTCACTGATCACCAATGTAAGGAACATTCTTCTCACTGATCACCAATGTAAGGAACATTCTTCCTACTGATCACCAATGTAAGGAACATTCTTCCTACTGATCACCAATGTAAGGAACATTCTTCTCACTGATCACCAATGTAAGGAACATTCTTCTCACTGATCACCAATGTAAGGAACATTCTTCCCACTGATCACCAATGTAAGGAACATTCTTCCCACTGATCACCAATGTA
Source organism: Lithobates sylvaticus (assembly GCA_028564925.1). NCBI lineage: Eukaryota > Metazoa > Chordata > Amphibia > Anura > Ranidae > Lithobates > Lithobates sylvaticus. Next base: position 529,446,221 of record CM053030.1, read on the forward strand.
AGGAACATTCTTCCCACTGATCACCAATGTAAGGAACATTCTTCTCACTGATCACCGATGTAAGGAACATTCTTCCCACTGATCACCAATGTAAGGAACATTCTTCTCACTGATCACCAATGTAAGGAACATTCTTCTCACCGATCACCAATGTAAGGAACACTCTTCCCACCAATCACCGATGTAAGGAACATTCTTCCCACTGATCACCAATGTAAGGAACGTTCTTCTCACTGATCACCAATGTAAGGAACGTTCTTCTCACTGATCACCAATGTAAGGAACGTTCTTCTCACTGATCACCAATGTAAGGAACATTCTTCTCACTGATCACCAATGTAAGGAGCATTCTTCCCACTGATCACCAATGTAAGGAACATTCTTCCCAATGATCACCAATGTAAGGAACATTCTTCCCACTGATCACCAATGTAAGGAACATTCTTCCCACTAATCACCAATGTAAGGAACATTCTTCCCACTGATCACCAATGTAAGGAACATTCTTCCCACTGATCACCAATGAAAGAACATTCTTCCCACTGATCACCAATGGACTGGTAGGTAAGGGTTTCCCAAGACTCGAAAATTATTTTAGGAGTAAAAAGGATGGGAGAAGCAGCTCTAGAATATTTCAAACAATGTGTATGTAATTTTATGTCTAAAACATTACATGGATGTCACAAAGGGTACTTTTCATCGATTAATCTATCCATCTATGTAGATACAGTATCTCACAAAAGTGAGTACACCTCTTACATTTTTGTAAATATTTTCTTCTATCTTTTCATGTGACAACACTGAAGAAATGACACTTGTCTACAATGTAAAGTAGTGAGTGTACAGCTTGTATAAAAGTGTAAATTTGCTGTCCCCTCAAAATAACTCAACACACAGCCATTAATGTCTAAACCGCTGGCAACAAAAGTCAGTACACCCCTAAGTGAAAATTTCCAATATTTTGTGTGGCCACCATTATTTTCCAGCACTGCCTTAACCCTCTTTGGCATGGAGGTCACCAGAGCTTCACAGGTTGTCACTGGATTCCTCTTCCCCTCCTCCATGACGACATCACGGAGCTGGTGGATGTTGGAGACCTTGCGCTCCTCCACCTTCCGTTTGAGGATGTCCCACAGATGATCAATAGGGTTTAGGTCTGGAGACATGCTTGGCCAGTCCATCACCTTCACCCTCAGCTTCTTTAGCAAGGCAGTGGTGGTCTTGGAGGTGTGTTTGGGGTGGTTATCATGTTGGAATACTGCCCTGCGGCCCAGTCTCTGAAGGGAGGGGATCATGCTCTGCTTCAGTATGTCACAGTACATGTTGGCATTCATGGTTCCCTCAATGATCTGTAGCCCCCCCAGTGCCGGCAGCACTCATGCAGCCCCAGACCATGACACTCCCACCACCATGCTTGACTGTAGACAAGACACACTTGTCTTTGTGCTCCTCACCTGGTTGCCCCCACACACGCCTGACACCATCTGACACCAAATACCTTTATCTTGGTCTCATCAGACCACAGGACATGGTTCCAGTAATCCATGTCCTTAGTCTGCTTGTCTTCAGCAAACTGTTTGCGGTCTTTCTTGTGCATCATCTTTAGAAGAGGCTTCCTTCTGGGATGACAGCCATGCAGACCAATTTGATGCAGTGTGCGGCGTATGGTCTGAGCACTGACAGGCTGAGCCCCCACCCCCCCCTACAACCTCTGCAGCAATGCTGGCAGCACTCATACGTCTATTTCCCAAAGACAACCTCTGGATATGACGCTGAGCACGTGACCTCAACCTCTTTGGTGGACCATGGTGAGGCCTGTTCTGAGTGGAACCTGTCCTGTTATACCGCTGTATGGTCTTGGCCACCGTGCTGCAGCTCAGTTTCAGGGTCTTGGCAATCTTCTTATAGCCTCGGCCATCTTTATGTAGAGCAACAATTCTTTTTTTCAGATCCTCAAAGAGTTCTTTGCCACGAGGTGCCATGTTGAACTTCCAGTGACCAGTATGAGAGAGTGAGAGCGATAACACCAAATTTAACACACCTGCTCCCCATTCACACCTGAGACCTTGTAGCATTAACGAGTCACATGACACAGGGGAAAGAAGATTGGCTAATTGGGTCCAATTTGGACATTTTCACTTAGGGGTGTACTCACCTTTGTTGCCAGCGGTTTAGACATTAATCGCTGTGTGTTGAGTTATTTTGAGGGGAAAGCAAATTTACACTGTTATACAAGCTGTACACTCACTACTTTACATTGTCATATGAAAAGATAGAATAACATATTTACTAAAATGTGAGGGGTGTACCCACTTTTGTGAGATACTGTAAGTGTTTGTACCTGAGCAGTAGCTTAATTGGGGGTTCAAACATTGTTTTTGCACACGGAACTCTTGGTGACCATTTCCACCACTGATACAATGTATTGTGTATAGATGTCAATCTTGTATACCCCCCAGTCACATAATGTACAGTGACTAGAAGAATTACAGGTGATGTGTGCAGTCTGTCAAGATGAATGCAAATTAGTTTATAGAGAGGATGTGGGTGGTGACTGTCTACAGGAGTTTAAGTGTGTGGTTGAAGACTCAAGTGGATGGTCAGTGGTTCATAAGGATTATTTATGCTTCAGGTGGATGGTCAAAGGTTCAGGTGGATGGTCAGTGGTTCAGGTGGATTCAAGGGGGATGGTCAGTGGTTCAGTTGGATGGTCAGTGGTTCAGGTGGTTAGCAATGGTTCAGGTGGTTAGCAATGGTTCAGGTGGATGGTCAGTGGTTGAGGTGGATGGTCAGTGGTTCAGGTGGTTAGCAATGGTTCAGGTAGATGGTCAGTGGTTCAGGTGGTTGGTCAGTGGTTCAGGTGGATAGCAATGGTTCAGGTAGATGGTCAGTGGTTCAAGTGGTAAGCAATGGTTGAGGTGGATGGTCAATGGTTGAGGTGGATGGTCAATGGTTGAGGTGGATGGTCAATGGTTGAGGTGGATGGTCAATGGTTGAGGTGGATGGTCAATGGTTCAGCTGGATGGTCAATGGTTCAGGTGGATGGTCAGTGGTTCAGCTGGATAGTCAGTGGTTCAGGTGGATGGTCAGTGGTTCAGTTGGATGGTCAGTGGTTCAGTTGGATGGTCAGTGGTTCAGTTGGATGGTCAGTGGTTCAGTTGGATGGTCAGTGGTTCAGTTGGATGGTCAGTGGTTCAGGTGGATGGTCAGTGGTTCAGCTGGATAGTCAGTGGTTCAGGTGGATGGTCAGTGGTTCAGTTGGATGGTCAGTGGTTCAGTTGGATGGTCAGTGGTTCAGTTGGATGGTCAGTGGTTCAGTTGGATGGTCAGTGGTTCAGGTGGATGGTCAGTGGTTCAGCTGGATAGTCAGTGGTTCAGGTGGATGGTCAGTGGTTCAGTTGGATGGTCAGTGGTTCAGTTGGATGGTCAGTGGTTCAGTTGGATGGTCAGTGGTTCAGTTGGATGGTCAGTGGTTCAGTTGGATAGTCAGTGGTTCAGGTGGTTAGCAATGGTTCAGGTGGATGGTCAGTGGTTGAGGTGGATAGTCAGTGGTTGAGGTGGATGGTCAGTGGTTGAGGTGGATGGTCAGTGGTTGAGGTGGTTAGCAATGGTTCAGGTGGTTGGTCAGTGGTTCAAGTGGTAAGCAATGGTTCAGTTGGATAGTCAGTGGTTCAGGTGGTTAGCAATGGTTCAGGTGGATGGTCAGTGGTTGAGGTGGATAGTCAGTGGTTGAGGTGGTTAGCAATGGTTCAGGTAGATGGTCAGTGGTTCAGGTGGTTGGTCAGTGGTTCAAGTGGTAAGCAATGGTTCAGGTGGATGGTCAGTGGTTCAGGTAGATGGTCAGTGGTTCAGGTGGTTGGCCAGTGGTTCAAGTGGTAAGCAATGGTTGAGGTGGATGGTCAGTGGTTGAGGTGGATGGTCAATGGTTGAGGTGGATGGTCAATGGTTGAGGTGGATGGTCAATGGTTGAGGTGGATGGTCAATGGTTGAGGTGGATGGTCAATGGTTGAGGTGGATGGTCAATGGTTGAGGTGGATGGTCAATGGTTGAGGTGGATGGTCAATGGTTGAGGTGGATGGCAATGGTTCAGGTGGATAGTCAGTGGTTCAGGTGGATGGCAATGGTTCAGGTGGATGGCAATGGTTCAGGTGGATAGTCAGTGGTTGAGGTGGATGGTCAGTGGTTGAGGTGGTTAGCAATGGTTCAGGTAGATGGTCAGTGGTTCAGGTGGTTGGTCAGTGGTTCAAGTGGTAAGCAATGGTTCAGGTGGATGGTCAGTGGTTCAGGTGGATAGCAATGGTTCAGGTAGATGGTCAGTGGTTCAGGTGGTTGGCCAGTGGTTCAAGTGGTAAGCAATGGTTGAGGTGGATGGTCAGTGGTTGAGGTGGATGGTCAATGGTTGAGGTGTATGGTCAATGGTTGAGGTGGATGGTCAATGGTTGAGGTGGATGGTCAATGGTTGAGGTGGATGGTCAATGGTTGAGGTGGATGGTCAATGGTTGAGGTGGATGGCAATGGTTCAGGTGGATGGCAATGGTTCAGGTGGATAGTCAGTGGTTCAGGTGGATGGCAATGGTTCAGGTGGATGGCAATGGTTGAGGTGGATAGTCAGTGGTTGAGGTGGATAGTCAGTGGTTGAGGTGGATGGTCAGTGGTTGAGGTGGATGGTCAATGGTTGAGGTGGATGGTCAGTGGTTCAGGTGGATGGTCAGTGGTTCAGGTGGATGTTCAATGGTTCAGGTGGATGTTCAATGGTTCAGGTGGATGGTCAATGGTTCAGGTGGATGGCAATGGTTCAGGTGGATAGTCAGTGGTTCAGGTGGATGGCAATAGTTCAGGTAGATAGTCAGTGGTTCAGGTGGATAGTCAGTGGTTCAGGTGGATAGTCAGTGGTTCAGGTGGATAGTCAGTGGTTCAGGTGGATGGCAATGGTTCAGGTGGATGGTCAGTGGTTCAAGTTCAGGTGGATGGTCAGTGGTTCAGGTGGATAGTCAGTGGTTCAGGTGGATAGTCAGTGGTTCAGGTGGATAGTCAGTGGTTCAGGTGGATAGTCAGTGGTTCAGGTGGATGGCAATGGTTCAGGTGAATAGTCAGTGGTTCAGGTGGATAGTCAGTGGTTCAGGTGGATGGCAATGGTTCAGGTGGATGGTCAGTGGTTCAGGTGGATGGGAGTGTTAACTTAAAATACGATACATGACAGGATTTGAGACAGTAGTACATGGACATGGGTAACTTGTCCAGAGTGTACCCCCTGGTATGCGGGCACACAATCTGTTCTGATGTGAACCACGTTTACTTTTGAAGGGACTGATGGTTTTGTTCCAAATCTCCCTTCCAGACAGACCAATAACCAGTCAAGACATGGGCTTCCCCAATATGGCGGCTGTAACTCAAAACTGCAGACATTTGTGGACAACTGTATTAATTTATGCCGCTCTAAAGTGCCTCATGTGGATGGTGAATGCATTGAATTGCTTCTGCAAACATGACCTCCTCTTACCCGGTGATGTGAGGGGCAGCTTGTTCTGCGTTATGATCTCCTTGTTTCCTCCCATATACTCCCACTCCTCCATGGAGAAATAGATGGCGACATCCTGACACCGGATAGGAACCTGACAACACACACAATGAGACCGTCACCATCCAGACACAACGCTTCTGATCCCGGATAATGCCCCAGAATTCCCGACACCGCTCACCTCTCCCGTCAGAAGCTCAGTGATCTTGTTGATGACCTCCAGAATCTTCTTGTCGTTAGGTGGAGGCTCTATGATGGTTCTCCGGTTCCAGTCTTCTGACATGCAGGATTGGCTGCCAAGTGTCACATGGTCATCAGATGTCTTCTTCACCATTGTGTATTCCTGTGTAATAAGAGATACATACAAGTTACAATAGTACAAGTTACTAAACATAGGGGGTGTACGCATAAGGGGTCGCAATGGTGACCCGGCCCCATGCTTCAGGGTGCCTGTGTGGCCCCCTATACACCTGGATAAGAAGGGGGCGGTGGGGGGGCGGCATATAGAGGAACTGATCCCCTACATTTTTCTCCTGCAGCCTCTGAATGGATGAGATCGGCTCCTCTACATGCCACCCCTTCTATCCACCTTCTGCTCCCTCCTGGCCCTCCTCACCCCCCTTCCCCCCGGCTGCTGTGGGGGATGATTTCAGGATGGAGAACGGGAGGGGGGCGGTAAATGTGTCAGAATGGTAAAAATGTGGATGAACCGCCTGGCCGCCCCCTTGAAAGGAGCCTTGAAGGGTCATAGATCTGCCCCCGGCTCCTCCCACAACATACAAATGACATCACTGTGAAGTTCCCAGAATCCTCCTCACCTCTCCCGTCATCAGGTGGATGAACTCCATAGTAAGGCTCAGTATCCTCTCCATCATCTTCTTCCTTCCCTCCCTCATCCTCCGAGGACGAGGTGGGAGGCGATGGAGCCGCGTCTTCCACCGAGGGGATGGATATTCCGGGGGGAACGTCTCCTATAAAAAGGAAAAATCAGAGAATTTATCCACAGTCTAAAACTTCCACCCGAGTGTGTCCGACACCCCCCAAATCTCTGGGGTGATCGCTGTGTGTCCGACACCCCCCAAATCTCTGGGGTGATCGCTGTGTCCGACACCACCCAAATCTCTGGGGTGATCGCTGTGTCCGACACCACCCAAATCTCTGGGCTGATCGCTGTGTGTCCGACACCCCCCAAATCTCTGGGCTGATCGCTGTGTGTCTGACACCCCCCAAATCTCTGGGGTGATCGCTGTGTGTCTGATACCCCCCAAATCTCTGGGGTGATCGCTGTGTGTCCGACACCCCCCAAATCTCTGGGGTGATCGCTGTGTGTCCGATACCCCCCAAATCTCTAGGGTGATCGCTGTGTGTCTGATACCCCCCAAATCTCTGGGCTGATCGCTGTGTGTCCGACACCCCCCAAATCTCTGGGGTGATCGCTGTCTGTCCGACACCCCCCAAATCTCTGGGGTGATCGCTGTCTGTCCGACACCCCCCAAATCTCTGGGGTGATCGCTGTGTGTCTGATACCCCCCAAATCTCTGGGGTGATCGCTGTGTGTCTGACACCCCCCAAATCTCTGGGGTGATCGCTGTGTCCGACACCCCCCAAATCTCTGGGGTGATCGCTGTGTGTCTGATACCCCCCAAATCTCTGGGGTGATCGATGTGTGTCCGACACCCCCCAAATCTCTGGGGTGATCGCTGTGTGTCCGACACCCCCCAAATCTCTGGGGTGATCGCTGTGTGTCTGATACCCCCCAAATCTCTGGGCTGATCGCTGTGTCCGACACCCCCCAAATCTCTGGGGTGATCGCTGTGTGTCCGATACCCCCCAAATCTCTGGGGTGATCGCTGTGTGTCCGACACCCCCCAAATCTCTGGGGTGATCGCTGTGTGTCCGACACCCCCCAAATCTCTGGGGTGATCGCTGTGTGTCTGATACCCCCCAAATCTCTGGGCTGATCGCTGTGTCCGACACCCCCCAAATCTCTGGGGTGATCGCTGTGTGTCCGATACCCCCCAAATCTCTGGGGTGATCGCTGTGTGTCCGACACCCCCCAAATCTCTGGGGTGATCGCTGTGTGTCCGATACCCCCCAAATCTCTGGGGTGATCGCTGTGTGTCTGACACCCCCCAAATCTCTGCGGTGATCGCTGTGTGTCCGACACCCCCCAAATCTCTGGGGTGATCGCTGTGTGTCCGACACCCCCCAAATCTCTGGGGTGATCGCTGTGTCCGACACCACCCAAATCTCTGGGGTGATCGCTGTGTGTCTGATACCCCCCAAATCTCTGGGCTGATCGCTGTGTGTCCGACACCCCCCAAATCTCTGGGCTGATCGCTGTGTGTCCGACACCCCCCAAATCTCTGGGCTGATCGCTGTGTGTCTGATATCCCCCAAATCTCTGGGGTGATCGCTGTGTGTCTGATACCCCCCAAATCTCTGGGGTGATCGCTGTGTGTCCGACACCCCCCAAATCTCTGGGGTGATCGCTGTGTGTCTGATACCCCCCAAATCTCTGGGCTGATCGCTGTGTCCGACACCCCCCAAATCTCTGGGGTGATCGCTGTGTGTCCGATACCCCCCAAATCTCTGGGGTGATCGCTGTGTGTCCGACACCCCCCAAATCTCTGGGGTGATCGCTGTGTGTCTGACACCCCCCAAATCTCTGGGGTGATCGCTGTGTGTCTGATACCCCCCAAATCTCTGGGCTGATCGCTGTGTCCGACACCCCCCAAATCTCTGGGGTGATCGCTGTGTGTCCGATACCCCCCAAATCTCTGGGGTGATCGCTGTGTGTCTGACACCCCCCAAATCTCTGGGGTGATCGCTGTGTGTCTGATACCCCCCAAATCTCTGGGGTGATCGCTGTGTGTCCGACACCCCCCAAATCTCTGCGGTGATCGCTGTGTGTCCGACACCCCCCAAATCTCTGGGGTGATCGCTGTGTGTCCGACACCCCCAAATCTCTGGGGTGATCGCTGTGTGTCCGACACCCCCCAAATCTCTGGGGTGATCGCTGTGTGTCTGATACCCCCCAAATCTCTGGGGTGATCGCTGTGTGTCTGATACCCCCCAAATCTCTGGGGTGATCGCTGTGTATCTGACACCCCCCAAATCTCTGGGGTGATCGCTGTGTGTCCGACACCCCCCAAATCTCTGGGGTGATCGCTGTGTGTGTCTGACACCCCCCAAATCTCTGGGGTGATCGCTGTGTGTCTGATACCCCCCAAATCTCTGGGGTGATCGCTGTGTGTCTGACACCCCCCAAATCTCTGCGGTGATCGCTGTGTGTCCGACACCCCCCAAATCTCTGGGGTGATCGCTGTGTGTCTGATACCCCCCAAATCTCTGGGGTGATCGCTGTCTGTCCGACACCCCCCAAATCTCTGCGGTGATCGCTGTGTGTCCGACACCCCCCAAATCTCTGGGGTGATCGCTGTCTGTCCGACACCCCCAAATCTCTGGGGTGATCGCTGTGTGTCCGACACCCCCCAAATCTCTGGGGTGATCGCTGTGTGTCTTATACCCCCCAAATCTCTGGGGTGATCGCTGTGTATCTGATACCCCCCAAATCTCTGCGGTGATCGCTGTGTGTCTGATACCCCCCAAATCTCTGCGGTGATCGCTGTGTGTCTTATACCCCCCAAATCTCTGGGGTGATCGCTGTGTATCTGATACCCCCCAAATCTCTGCGGTGATCGCTGTGTGTCTGATACCCCCCAAATCTCTGCGGTGATCGCTGTGTGTCTTATACCCCCCAAATCTCTGGGGTGATCGCTGTGTGTCTTATACCCCCCAAATCTCTGGGGTGATCGCTGTGTATCTGACACCCCCCAAATCTCTGGGGTGATCGCTGTGTGTCTGACACCCCCCAAATCTCTGGGGTGATCGCTGTGTGTCTGATACCCCCCAAATCTCTGCGGTGATCGCTGTGTGTCCGATACCCCCCAAATCTCTGGGGTGATCGCTGTGTGTCTGATACCCCCCAAATCTCTGGGGTAATCGCTGATTCTCCAGTGCCGTGGATCACAAACCCAACTGGACAGAAGACATTGGTCCTGCCATGCATCCACTGCAACCCCCGGAAACTTTTCCCGCAATCACTTGGGCATGCAGAACCCATCGGTCCCAACCCCATATTGTTATAATATAGAGAGAGGGGGTCTCCAAACTTTCTAAACAAAGGGCCAGTTTACTGTCCTTCAGACATTGAGGGGCCGGACTGTGGCCAGTGGGAGTAGAAAATGCCCCATTATTGGTGTCAGTGGGAGGAATAGTGCCCCGTCATTGGTGCCAGTGGGAGGAATAGTGCCCCGTCATTGGTGCCAGTGGGAGGAATAGTGCCCCGTCATTGGTGCCAGTGGGAGGAATAGTGCCCCGTCATTGGTGCCAGCCTCTACCTTTGCGGCTATATTTAGTGGTCTGATGTTCTTCCAGCACCGCCATGAGCCAACTAAGTTATATAATATGTAGATCTATACTACTATGATTTATAGACATAATATGTTACGTACATATACTCATTGTCACGCTCCAGATGAAGCGTTAACGTAAACGCGAAACATGTAGAGCTTCTGTCACGAATATCTTCGCCCCATTGTACCCTCGCCTCATCGTTGGACACCCCACAACTACTGGACAAGCTAACCATAGCTGATCGCCCCGTTGGTGTCCCTAAGGCTAGATACTTTAGGTTACATGTGTGGCTTGTATCTATTGTATTGATGTTTTGACAAGATGTGTTTTTTTAAATGTATTTTGCTGTCTATGTATTTCTCTTTTTAAAGAATACATTTTGTAAAAACTATACTTTGCTTATGGTGCCTAAAAAGTCCAAAGTCCCCCCCCCCCTTCCTTTGAGTGCCCCATCATTGGGGCCAGTGGGAAGAATAGTGCCCCATCATTGGTGCCAGTGGGAGGCATAGTGCCCCATCATTGGTGCCAGTGGGAGGAATAGTGCCCCATCATTGGAGTCAGTAGGAATAGTGCCCCATCATTGGTGTCAGTAGGAATAGTGCCCCATCATTGGTGTCAGCAGGAATAGTGCCCCATCATTGGTGTCAGTAGGAATAGTGCCCCATCATTGGTGTCAGTAGGAATAGTGCCCCATCATTGGTGTCAGTAGGAATAGTGCCCCATCATTGGTGTCAGCAGGAATAGTGCCCCATCATTGGTGTCAGTAGGAATAGTGCCCCATCATTGGTGTCAGTAGGAATAGTGCCCCATCATTGGTGTCAGTAGGAATAGTGCCCCATCATTGGTGTCAGTAGGAATAGTGCCCCATCGTTGGAGTCAGTAGGAATAGTGCCCCATCGTTGGTGTCAGTAGGAATAGTGCCCCATCATTGGTGCCAGTGGGAGGCATAGTGCCTCATCATTGGTGCCAGTGGGAGGCATAGTGCCCCATCATTGGTGTCAGTAGGCATAGTGCCCCATCATTGGTGTCAGTAGGCATAGTGCCCCAAGGCCGCAGTTTGGAGAGCACTCATACAGAGTATTCTACTATAGAAATAGGTGGAGGTGAGGAGATTTGTTCCATCATATATGGGATTATTACATCACTAGTATAGAGGACGGTGACAACTGAGGATGATGAAGTCATAATACACAGAGGGGGAGGAGCGGCCTCACCGACACACAATACTATATGAATACATGGAGATCAGAGAGACTCCACTATTACATCACAGCTCTGCAGAGCGACAGATACCGAGAATTACACCCGACATACAGGACAAGAGAAGTAGTACTGTGCAGAGTCCATACATACAGAATAAGGACAGATACCGAGAATTACACCCGACATACAGGACAAGAGAAGTAGTACTGTGCAGAGTCCATACATACAGAATAAGAACAGATACCGAGAATTACACCCGACATACAGGACAAGAGAAGTGGTACTGTGCAGAGTCCATACATACAGAATAAGAACAGATACCGAGAATTACACCCGGGATACCGGACAAGAGAAATAGTACTGAGCAGAGTCCATACATACAGAATAAGAAGAGATACCGAGAATTACACCCGACATACAGGACAAGAGAAGTAGTACTGTGCAGAGTCCATACATACAGAATAAGGACAGATACCGAGAATTACACCCTCCATACAGGACAAGAGAAGTGGTACTGTGCAGAGTCCATACATACAGAATAAGAACAGATACCGAGAATTACACCCGACATACAGGACAAGAGAAGTAGTACTGTGCAGAGTCCATACATACAGAATAAGAACAGATACCGAGAATTACACCCGACATACAGGACAAGAGAAGTAGTACTGTGCAGAGTCCATACATACAGAAGAAGAACAGATACTGAGAATTACACCCGACATACAGGACAGGAGAAGTAGTACTGTGCAGAGTCCATACATACAGAATAAGAACAGATACCCGAGAATTACACCCGACATACAGGACAAGAGAAGTAGTACTGTGCAGAGTCCATACATACAGAATAAGAACAGATACCGAGAATTACACCCGACATACAGGACAAGAGAAGTAGTACTGTGCAGAGTCCATACATACAGAATAAGAACAGATACTGAGAATTACACCCGACATACAGGACAAGAGAAGTGGTACTGTGCAGAGTCCATACATACAGAATAAGAACAGATACCGAGAATTACACCCGACATACCGGACAAGAGAAGTGGTACTGTGCAGAGTCCATACATACAGAATAAGAACAGATACCGAGAATTACACCCGACATACCGGACAAGAGAAGTAGTACTGTGCAGAGTCCATACATACAGAATAAGAACAGATACTGAGAATTACACCCGACATACAGGACAAGAGAAGTAGTAATGTGCAGAGTCCATACATACAGAATAAGGACAGATACCGAGAATTACACCTGACATACAGGACAAGAGAAGTAGTACTGTGCAGAGTCCATACATACAGAATAAGGACAGATACCGAGAATTACACCCGGCATACAGGACAAGAGAAGTGGTACTGTGCAGAGGGTGTGGCTGCTTGTGGAGCAGCTGAAGCCTGTGTGGTGCTGAGCTCCTCTGATGTCTGGTACAAGCCCAGGGTTGGGCTCCCCTGGGCGGGGATGTCTCCCAGGAGAGTCCCAGGCTTTCCGGCCTACACAAGGACTGTCAGGTGAAGTTGTGGTTGGTGGTGAAGCAGGAGGACAGAGTTCTGGGAATGGGAAGCAATCTGCAGAGACTGTAAGTAGACGTGGAAATGTTTGTGTGAAAAGTACAGATAAGAAGAAGTCTGATGATGTTATTCAGTCCAGTCAGCCATTGCAGGCCCAGCAAGCCCAGCACAGTGCAGCTCAGTCCAGTCAGCCATTGCAGGCCCAGCAAGGCCAGCACAGTGCAGCTCAGTCCAGTCAGCCATTGCAGGCCCAGCACAGTGCAGTTCAGTCTGGTCAGCAACATGTTATTGCTCAGCGCAGTCCAAACTCTGGAAGTGCAGCTCAGTCCAGCCAGTCATTGCAGTCCCCGCAGAGAGGGGCTCATTCAGTACAGCAACACACTAATACCTCCCAGTACAGTCCAAGTTCTGGAAGCGTGATCCAAGGCAGTCAGCCATTACAGCCACAGCAAGCCCAGCACAGTGCAGCTTATAGAGCTCAGAATGGAGCAGAGACTTCGGCTTCTCCCAGTACTCCTCGCAGATACACCAGAACTTCCTTGGAACAGAAAACAATTAAAGAGAACTTACAGCAGTGTGTAATGGTGGGCAGCGGCCAGGGACGCTCATCCCGCTCTAAGCTGCAGCAAAACAAAGAGGAGGGTGGTAATAATTTTCCACAACCTGCCCCAGTGAAACCATCTACACCCAGCAGAGCCCCTCAGCCCAGCACTGGTAATGGGAAGGTGGATCAGGACTTCAAGCGGCCTGCAGCTGCGAAGCAGAAGGGGTTAAAGTCTGAACCTGCGCTGCACCTGGCTGATAAAATTCCTTCCCTGGTAAAAAGAATGGAGACCCTGAGAAAAGCCAAGGCCAGGATCCAGAAGCAGATTGATTCTGTCTATAGACTTAAAGCTGCCAACCCCAAGAAAGACATTTTATATGACAGTAAACTGAACTCCCTGGGCATTGAACTGGCCGGTGTGTCAAGGGACATTGATGCTGTTCTGGAAGAACTGGGACCAGTGGGGGAGGTGTAACGCAATCGTGATCGATTTGAGGCGGGATTGAGTGGAAGGATTGAATCTTCTACAGAGTCAGACTCTGGGGAACCAGTCCAACGCACAAAGCCACCACATGCGTCTCCTGAAGGGAAGACTCTACATCCTCTGGAGGACAGTGAGGTTGGAGCAGATCCTCCTGATGGACTTAGCATAACCCAGCAGACATTCACAGTACAGGAGACTCAGAGGAGTGACATGGTGGACTCCCAGCACATGGACTGTGAGAACAGTGCTGCTGTCACTAGTACTCCTGGTGGGGGCCATGCTGGGGTGACTGGGGTTCATGGTGGGGGCCATGCTGGGGTGACTGGGGTTCATGGTGGGAGTAACATTGGGGTAACTAGTAATGATGATATGAGGTGCAGTGATGATGTCACTAATATTGATGTGGTGAATAATTCTGATGCTATTGATACTAATGCTGGTACATCTGAATGGGGTCATCAGCAGTCTGAGGGCTCTGAGAATGTAGCGATGGAGGAGTCAGTTCAGAATAACCCTCAGGACTTCCCCCCTTTGGTGGCTCCACCGCCTGCTCCACAAGGGAACGCTGGTCCATCTGGTCATGTCCCTCCTCGGAATGCCTGGAGCCGTGGGGCCCCTTCTTTTTCCACCAGTAACAGTCATACTGGTCAGGCCTTTAAGAGGAGGAACGTGGTGAGATTTAAGCATAGGGGTTCCAGAGAGGAGCTCCCTGATAGGAGGTTTGTAGTAAGGGAGTTGCTGTGTCATCAGATGGGGTTTGCGCCTGCAGACATACTGGCGGTCATCAATCTCCCTGACAGACAAGGTTATGATGTCAGCTTTAAGCTCATGTCTGACTTGGACAGGTTCTGGGCCAACTTCAGTGGGTTGCGGGACAAAGAGGGTTGGAGGAATTTCATCCTTATTCCCATCTCCAAACCTGACACAGCAAATGTGAACATCATTTTCTGGAATGAGTCTGTGCCCCCCCAGGATATTGTCATCTGGCTGAGTCTGTGGCCCCCCCAGGATATTGTCATCTGGCTGAGTCTGTGCCCCCCCAGGATATTGTCATCTGGCTGAGTCTGTGCCCCCCCAGGATATTGTCATCTGGCTGAGTCTGTGGCCCCCCCAGGATATTGTCATCTGGCTGAGTCTGTGGCCCCCCAGGATATTGTCATCTGGCTGAGTCTGTGGCCCCCCCAGGATATTGTCATCTGGCTGAGTCTGTGGCCCCCCAGGATATTGTCATCTGGCTGAGTCTGTGGCCCCCCCAGGATATTGTCATCTGGCTGAGTCTGTGCCCCCCCAGGATATTGTCATCTGGCTGAGTCTGTGCCCCCCCAGGATATTGTCATCTGGCTGAGTCTGTGGCCCCCCCAGGATATTGTCATCTGGCTGAGTCTGTGGCCCCCCCAGGATATTGTCATCTGGCTGAGTCTGTGGCCCCCCCAGGATTTTGTCATCTGGCTGAGTCTGTGGCCCCCCCAGGATATTGTCATCTGGCTGAGTCTGTGCCCCCCCAGGATATTGTCATCTGGCTGAGTCTGTGCCCCCCCAGGATATTGTCATCTGGCTGAGTCTGTGCCCCCCCAGGATATTGTCATCTGGCTGAGTCTGTGCCCCCCAGGATATTGTCATCTGGCTTAGAAGACATTGTGAAATGGTTTCTGAGTTGACAAAAACTAAAGACAGTGATGAGATCTGGACTGGTGGTTGGAGGGTTCTTGTCAAGTTGAGGCAAAGTAACAATGTTACCCATCACCTGCCAAACTCTTTTTTCATTGGGCGGGAGAGAGGAGTTTGCTTCTATGCAGGTCAGCCCAGGTTGTGTTTTAAATGTGGTAAATCTGGCCATGTGGCGAGTGTTTGCACGATCCTGAAGTGTAATCTTTGTGGGGAGGTCGGCCACATCAGTTCTACCTGCGAGACGGTTAAGTGCAATCTATGTGGTGGGCTTGGCCATTTCCATAGGGATTGTCCGGAGGCCTTCCATAATATGGGTGGGGAATCTGCAGACAATGAATTGTTGGCTGCAGCAGAACAACTGGAGGAGGAAGCCTTAATGAATGGGGCTGTATTGAGTAGGGAGGAGGTGGTCCCAGGGGTCCAGGAGACTCCCGGACGGACAGACAGTGTTCAGAAGGCTGAGGAGCCGCCGACCGCACACTCTTCTTCTGTTCCGGTCCCTGTGAAGATCACTGGTCAGAAGAGGAGGAATAAAAAAAAAGATAAATCTACCCGTAAACCCGAAAGTGAGTGGACATTAGTGCAGAAGTCAGCTAAAAAAGTGAAAGGGGCACCAGAAGTGGGTACGGCAGTTTCCACCAATAGGTATGAAGCGTTATCAGATTCGGATGCCGACTCCTATTCTCTAGAGGCCAAGGAACTGGAGCAGGAATTAAAAAGAGTGGAAAAGGAGTATGCGACTGGCTCAGAGGATGACCCGCCCACTAAAAGGCGCCCGCCCCCTGATCCTGTATCCGCAGAATCTGATATGGAAACTGGTAGTCAGCTGAGTTACTCCGATTCTGACTTGTAATGAAATGTTGGAGAAGTATAGATTTATGGAAAGGAGTCTGATTGTCACATGACATTTATTTCCTATTAACGCCTTTTTTTTTTAACTGCTGAGTTTTTGACCTAAATAACATGTCAGTAATTGTTGTATTTATGTTATTTTCAGTCATTTAGTTTGTTATTATGTATCTTGTTTGTTTTTTTACAAATAAAAATCTCCATACATACAGAATAAGAACAGATACCGAGATCTACACCCGACATACAGGACAAGAGAAGTAGTACTGTGCAGAGTCCATACATACAGAATAAGAGGAGATACCGAGAATTACACCCTCCATACAGGACAAGAGAAGTAGTACTGTGCAGAGTCCATACATACAGAATAAGAGGAGATACCGAGAATTACACCCTCCATACAGGACAAGAGAAGTAGTACTGTGCAGAGTCCATACATACAGAATAAGAACAGATACCGAGAATTACACCCGACATACAGGACAAGAGAAGTAGTACTGTGCAGAGTCCATACATACAGAATAAGAACAGATACCGAGAATTACACCCGACATACAGGACAAGAGAAGTAGTACTGTGCAGAGTCCATACATACAGAATAAGAACAGATACCGAGAATTACACCCGACATACAGGACAAGGGAAGTAGTACTGAGCAGAGTCCATACATACAGAAGAACAGATACCTAGAATTACACCCGACATACAGGACAAGAGAAGTAGTACTGTGCAGAGTCCATACATACAGAATAAGGACAGATACCGAGAATTACACCCGACATACAGGACAAGGGAAGTAGTACTGTGCAGAGTCCATACATACAGAATAAGAACAGATACCGAGAATTACACCCGACATACAGGACTAGAGAAGTGGTACTGTGCAGAGTCCATACATACAGAATAAGAACAGATACCGAGAATTACACCCGACATACAGGACAAGAGAAGTAGTACTGTGCAGAGTCCATACATACAGAATAAGAACAGATACCGAGAATTACACCCGACATACAGGACAAGAGAAGTAGTACTGTGCAGAGTCCATACATACAGAATAAGAACAGATACCGAGAATTACACCCGACATACAGGACAAGGGAAGTAGTACTGAGCAGAGTCCATACATACAGAATAAGAACAGATACCGAGAATTACACCCGACATACAGGATAAGAGAAGTAGTAATGTGCAGAGTCCATACATACAGAATAAGAACAGATACCGAGAATTACACCCGACATACAGGACAAGAGAAGTAGTACTGTGCAGAGTCCATACATACAGAAGAAGAACAGATACCGAGAATTACACCCGACATACAGGATAAGAGAAGTAGTAATGTGCAGAGTCCATACATACAGAATAAGAACAGATACCGAGAATTACACCCGACATACAGGACAATGAAGTAGTACTGTGCAGAGTCCATACATACAGAATAAGAACAGATACCGAGAATTACACCCGACATACAGGACTAGAGAAGTGGTACTGAGCAGAGTCCATACATACAGAATAAGAACAGATACCGAGAATTACACCCAGCATACAGGACAAGAGAAGTAGTACTGTGCAGAGTCCATACATACAGAATAAGAACAGATACCGAGAATTACACCCGACATACAGGACAAGAGAAGTAGTACTGTGCAGAGTCCATACATACAGATGGGTGTCCGGTGACCCCGGCTCGGTGGGATGGATGGACGGTCTCATCCGGTGGTCAGTGTGGTGGAGATCTCCATGCAGGAAGCACATTGTATACATTGTGTGGGGGAGGAAGGGGCGGCCCCTCCCCCTCCTACACCGTCCCACTTAACCCTTTCTCTTCTGGCCTGTATACTATGCAGTGTATATATACAATATATAGATCAGTAAAGTGTGTGTCGGTCTAGAATAAAGCACATTTATTACGATCGCTGATCCTCGATGTCTCTCTCTGGGGTTTGTACAGAAGATTAAATATTTTTATAAGACGATGGGATCGTCTTATTAATACTGGGGAGTGCAGAATGTGGGGCGGCCAATCAGCTTCAAGGTCTTCAATGAGGCTTTGACAATAAAACCTGGAAGCCGATTGGTTTCTCTGCAGCAGATTTCGCACTAAATCTCCTCCCATTATTGATTGGAGGAACCCGGAATATACGGAAAACAAAACGTTCTACATTGTATCACATCGTTATCTCTAGTCTTTATAGATTTTGTTTGTTTTCCTATAAATGATATTTTGTTTGTTTTTATTTATCACTGTTGAGAAATCTCCAATTTATTTAGGGGCTCCTTTCCGACGCGCTTTGAAACGTTACACACCATGGACGCCCATTATGCGCCCGTGAGGCGTTTTGTGCGCACCAATGACGTATTTGCTCACCGGACTCCTCCCCTGTGATGGTTTTCCATCCACCTACACCCCTTTCAAAACTTGAGTGCGACTCTTGAAATTGCGCAACTTCACCAAATTTCTAAGCCGCAGGTCGGTGCGATTTCAGGTGCGACTTGTCTGACATCTGTTTCAACTTCAGGCGCCTGAAATTACATTAAAAAAAAAAAAATAGCGCGGGAACCTTTTTATTTTTTTCAAACCGGTGCGGCACCACAAAGTCGGGGTCACACCTTTTTTTTTTTAACCGTTCCATTGCCGACAATAAGGTGCGACTAACCTGTCAAGTCGCACCGGTGTGAACGGGAGCTGAAAGTAGAACTATAGGCAAATCTTTTTTTTTTTTTTTTTTAACCACTTCAGCCCCGGACCAATTGGCAGCCAAAGGACCAGGCCCCTTTTTGCGATTCGGCACTGCGTCGCTTTAACTGACAATTGTGCGGCCGTGTGACGTGGCTCCCAAACAAAATTGGCGTCCTTTTTTCCCCACAAATAGAGCTTTCTTTTGGTGGTATTTGATCGCCCCTGCGGTTTTTATTTTTTTGCGCTATAAACAAAAATAGAGCGACAATTTTGAAAACAATGCAATATTTTTAGCTTTTTGCTATAATAAATATCCCCCAAAAAATATATAAAAAAACATTTTTTTTCCTCAGTTTAGGCCGATACGTATTCTTCTACATATTTTTGGTAAAAAAAAAAATCGCAATTAGCGATTATTGATTGGTTTGCGCAAAAGTTATAGCGTTTACAAAATAGGGGATAGTTTTTATAGCATTTTTATTAATATTTTTTTTTTTACTAGTAATGGCGGCGATCAGCGATTTTTTTTTTTTTGTGACTGCGACATTATGGCGGACACATCGGACATTTTTGACACATTTTTGGGACCATTGGCATTTATACAGCAATCAATGCTATTTAAATGCACTGATTCCTGTGTGAATGACAGTTGTAGTGAAAGAGTTAACCACTAGGGGGAGGGAGGGGTTATGGGCTCTGACGTGTGTGTTTTTTTTACAGTAGGGGGGCGGGGCTGACGTCTGACACCATTGATCGGCTTTCCCGATGACCGGGAACAGCCGATTAATGACGGGCAGTGTAGGAAGCGCGGGGAGAGGTTTGTTTACACAGACCTCTCCCCGTTCTTCAGCTCTGTGACCCGATCGCGGGACACCAGCGGCGATCGGGTCCGCTGGTCCCGCGGTCGGGGTCACAGAGCGCGCGACCCGCGGCCAGGCAATTAAAGGGCCACGTACCCGTACGTGATTTTGCCTGCCCGTGCCATTCTGCCGCAGTATATCTGCGTGAGGCGGTCGGGAAGCGGTTAAGGAAGGGTTATAACCCCTGTAAGTTTTAGGTGTCCCATTGTGGAGAGTTCCCTTCACTTCCTGTCCCATAGCCAAACAGGAAGTGAGAGGAAATCCCTATAAATGAAGGGGATCCCCGAGGTCACCAGAACTTGTGTCTCCATAGGAAGATTTCCCCTCTATTACTTTTCAGAAATACAACAATATAGTAATTACAGCAATAAAATTCATCCAAAACGACAAAAAAAATAAAAGAAGGTTTGGTTTCATTTATTCTTTAACCACTTCAATACCGGGGGGGAACTTACACCCCCCTTCCTACCCAGGCCATTTTTCAGCTTTCAGCGCTGTCGCACTTTGAATGACAATTACGCGGTCATACAAACACTACACATAGGACATTTTTATCATTTTCTTCACATAAATAGAGATTTCTTTTGGTGGTATCTAATCACTGCTGGGCTTTTTATTTTTTACAAAAAAAAAAAAAAGGACATTTTGAAAAAAATATGTTTTTTTACTTTTTTTCTGTCAGTAAATTTTGCAACTAATTTTTCGCCTTCACTGATGTGCGCTGATGAGGCGGCACTGATAGGCTGAACTGGTGGGCATTGATGAGGTGGCACTTATGGGCACTGATGAGGAGGCACTAATATGCCGCCCTTATGGGCACTGATGAGGCGGCATTTATGGGCACTAATGAGGAGGCACTAATATGCCGCCCTTATGGGCACTGATGGGCACTGTTAGGCAGCACTGGTGGGCACTGATAGGCGGCACGGATAGGTGGTGCTGATGGGCATTGATGAGGTGGCACTGATGAGGAGGCACTAATATGCTGCCTTTATGGGCACTGATGAGGCGGCATTTATGGGCACTAATGAGGAGGCACTAATATGCCGCCCTTATGGGCACTGATGGGCACTGTTAGGTGGCACTGATAGGCAGCACTGGTGGGCACTGATAGGCGGCACGGATAGGCAGTGCTGATGGGTGGCACGGATGGGCATTGATTGACAGCACTGCTGGACATTGATGGGCAGCACTGATTGCCAGCACTGACTGGCATCGCTAATGGGCACTGATTGGTGGCACTGGTGGCACTTTGTGACACTATATTGCAATATTGTAATCAAGGCACCGATGATCAGTGCCCTGATTACATTCCTAGATCCTGCGTGGAGATGCCGCTGATCGGCTCTCCTCTCCACACGCCGTCATGTGACTGGCTGTGATTGGACACAGCCGGTCACATGGTTAAAGAGCCGCGGACACGGCTCTTTACAGAGATCGGGGTCGCGCCGCGTCCTAGCGAGCGTTCTGGGACACCGTCATATGACGTCGTCCCAGAACGAGAGCCGCGCGGTGGGCGGGCGGCAAGCAGTTAAGGCCCCTTTCGCACGATCGGACTGATCGGATCCGCCGGTCTGTTTTTTAGGCGGATCCGAGCGGGCCACCCATTGACTTCTACGGGGAGGCGGATGTCAGAGGAGATGTGTCCGCCGACACCCACCTGCCATCCGATCCGACAAGATCCACTGAAAATAGACGTATGGCGATAGACGTTCGCCATCCGTCCAGCGGGTCGGGTCGACATGCGGTCCGTTTTCATCCGACCTCCCCATAGAGGAGAGCGGGGGCTCCGATAGGTCCGTCCCTGCACAGCGAGCGGACCCGTCATCCGCCAGCTTAGCAGAGCGATTCCCCCCGCTGAGCAAAGCGAAGTCCATCAAAATGGATCCGCCCCGTGTGAAAGGGGCCTGAGGACCCGCCCTTTTCTGACGCTTTTTTTACTCTTTGCTAGAAAACTACTTAGAACCCCCAAACAGTATAATTATTATTTTTTATTAGCAGAGACCCTAGAGAATAAAATAGCGATTGTTGCAATTTTTTTTACGAAACACGGTATTTGGGCAGCAGTTTTTCAAACTGAATTTTTTTTTTTGAAAGACACACTTTCAAAAAAAAAAAATAAAATTAAAAAATCACACTGCAAAGAATCGCATGCAGTTTCCCGCACCGCTCCGGTCTGAACTCAGGCTTGTCATAGTGACTTCAGCCCAGGTTCACACGGGAGTGGTGGGGGGCAACGCATGCGATTCGGAGAGGAAACACGCGGCATTCTTATTTAAGCCAGCCACCACTGGACATTATAGGTCCTAGCTCTTGTTAGGCAGTGATTTGAGCTCTGGTCAGTACAGGAGTATGCTAAGCCAGGGCGCCCCCCCCCCCCCCCGGGGGCAAATCCATGTCAGCCTGAGTTCACTGGTCATCAAGTAATATGGAAGACTGATGCCATCGAGTGGTGGAAAAGGTTACTGCAGGAAACAGCTCAATACTAAGCAATACTTTTCCTGGGCATCTTCATTCCCCCCCTCCCTCCCCCCGAGTGCAGCTTTAAATAAAAGCCTCTGCAAAAGGTCAATACTACAATTAAAGTAGTTTTAAAGGCTGAAGGTGAAAAGACGTGCTGTGTGCTGCTCTCTTCCCCGCAATACTTACCTGAGCCTGATCCAGCGATGTGCACGAGAGCAGCGACTCTTCTGGCTCTCTCCATCATTGGGTTAGAGAGTGGGAACCATTGGCTCATGCTGCTATCAGTCACAGCCAGTGAGGGAGCGGGGGCGGGGCTTAGCTGCGCTCTGTGTGTCTATGAACACACATAACCAGCTCGGGAGAGGGCACGCAGCTTGCTATGGGGGCACTCAGCAGAGGGGAGGAGGCGGAAGAGCTGGTGGGTAGACATGTGCACAACAAAAAAATTTGTTTATTTTCGTTTCTTTTTTTTTAGTTTCCGAAAAAAATCGTTTTTTTTCGTTTCGTTTTTTTTGTTGCTTCGTAATGATTCGTACATTCGTAAGTCGTCGGTGTTCGTATTCGTAACGATTTGGATTTTCGTAAGAGTTATTTTTTCGTTGATTCGTTTTTTCGTTAGTTTAATTTTTGTTTATTCGAAATTCGGACGCATTTGTATTTATTCGTAGATTCGTAATCGGAGCATAATTCATAATTTTATGTAAAGTGTATGCTATTATTACATTTTAATAATTTACGAAACGAAAAAAAAAAGTTACAAATCGAAAAAAAAAAGTTACGAATGTACAAATTTTTTCGTTCAATCTATTCGAGGCACGTTAAGCAGCGCCATTGTAAGGGACACGGAAAATTACCAATTCAACAAAAAAAAATAAGTTACGAATGTCCGAATTTTTTCGTTCATTTTCGTTGTTCCTGTTTTAGTTTTTCGTACATTCGTGGTTTCTAATTTGGTTTTTCGGATTTTTGTTGTTTTTCAGATTCGTTCGATTCGAACGATTCGTTAATCGGATTCGTATGATTCGAACGATTCATTATTCGGATTCGTTCGATTCGAATGATTCGTTCATTCGTACGAAAACGAACGAACGAAAAAAAACGAAAAACGAAACGAATTGCACATGTCTACCGGTGGGGGACCCCAGAAGAGGAGGATCGGGGCTGCTTTGTGCAAAACTATTACACACGGCAGGTAAGTATAACATATTTTTTTTTTTTTTTTTTACCTTTAGTATCACTTTATTAATACTTACCTCTCCTGTGGACGTGGAATCCTATTTTTGGTGAAATATCTGCCGCAGACAAAACACTTTGGGGTGCGACAGATTCCTGGCCCCCTGTGGTTTCACCCATTGGCCAGTACAGAACACACACCTAAAATAAAATAGGGGGGGGGGGGGATTGCGGCCATTTTGCACTATAGTAAATAGGTGTGTGCTGTAATAAGTAACAATGTTCTCATCTTCTGTTCACCGCCTCTGGTTAGTCTAGATATCCCCACATCTCCGTTGCCACCATGCCCGCCATCTTACGTCGTGTATCGGCGATGCCAATTACACCACTTTGAAAAAAAAATGTTGAGTTTCCAATAAATGCCATAATCCTGTATACCCCACCAGGCCTCAGACGCCATCTTCTCGGTGCACTTGTCTGTTTTATATTGATTTTCTATTGTCCAACTGTCTATTTTTTTTTTCTCTAATGCGGCGTACACACGGTCGGAATTTCCGATGGAAACAGTCCGATGGGAGCTTTTCAATGGATTTTCCGACCGTGTGTATGCCCATCGGTCTTTTTCTGGTCGGAATTTCCGACGGACTTTGGATTGAGAACCTGTTCTCAATTTTTCCGACGGAAAACCTTTCTATCGGATTTTCCGATCGTGTGTATGCAATTCCGACACGCAAAATTCCGACGCTTCCTCTGAAACAATTTGGCGCATGCTCGGAAGAATTAAACTTCCCTTTTATAGTGCTGTCGAACGTGTTTTATGCCGCTGTGTTACAGACCGTCGGAATTCGGTGTGACCGTGTGTAGGCAAGATAGTTTGAACGAAATTTCGTCGGAATTCCGACGGGAAAACCATCAGAGCTTTTTCCGACGAGAATTCCGACCGTGTGTACGCGGCATAAGAACTCCCAAACAATAAAACAGACGGTTCCGCCATATTCTCATGGACCTCCCTTCTCACTAATTGCATTAATATTCCAAAGTAGACATGTGCAATTCGTTTTGTTTTTTTTCGTTATTTTCGTTCGTTTTCGTACGAATGAACGAATGATTCGCTAAAAATTTTAACAAATCGTTCGAATCGAACGAATCCGAAAAACAACGAAAATCCGAAAAAAACAAAATTAGAAACAACGAATGTACGAATGAAGAAAATCCGAAAAACGAAAACAGGAACAACGAAAATGAACGAAAAAATTCGTACATTCGTAACTTTTTTTTTTGTTGAATTGGTAATTTTCCGTGTCCCTTACAATGGCGCTGCTTAACGTGCTTTGAATGGATTAACCGCTTCCCGACCGCCTCATGTAGATATACGTCTACAGAATGGCACGGCAGGCAAAAGCACGTACCTGTACGTCCCCTTTAAATTGCCTGCCCGTGGGTCGCGTGGATTCATTAGTGTCCATACAACTCAGCTCCCAGGCTCTTACTGAGATGCCAGCTTGTTGGCCCTCCTCCGAAGAGTCCTCCCCCGGTCACTTGTACGAGTTGCCGTGTCCCTCCAATACCGAGAGCAGGGCTCAAAATTTCAAGTCCTGAGCTACTAGCCAGGCCTTAAGAGTTACTCGCCAGTTGCTCCACCCAACCCAACCAGTCCCGCCCCTAAACAGACCTTCAGAAATGATAAAATAATAACATTTTATGCAGAATTAAAAATTACAAAAATAAATATTAACAACAACTTTATCAGTGCCCATCAGGACAGCCTCACCACTGCCCCTCAATACAGCGAGACCAGTGCCTATCACTAGAGTCTCACCAGTGCTGGTCAGTACAGTCTCACCTGTGCAGAGGAAGAGTCGAGTTGACCGATCCGATTGCCCACTGTAACAGCTTTAATTTGAATTGCTGGGATCCCGGTGCCGCTCACGTCACACAGTCCCGCCTCCTCGCTGTCCACATCACACAGTCCCGCCTCCTCGCCTGACGCCTCCTGGCATTGGACTGATGTTCTGTCTATCAAATGAGCCGGGCGAGAAGGCAGGACTGTGTGAAGGTGAGCGGCGCCGTGAACCCAGATATTCTAATGAAACCTGTTACAGTGGGCAATCCCTGTTCTCTGATGATCGGCCAGCTCAACTCTTCCTCTCTTCCACGGCTGGGACAACAGCTCCCGTTCAACTGCCGCCTGACGGTGGTGCTCGCCCCCCCTCCTTCGAGGCAGCCCACGCTCGCCAGCCATCATTTTCCACTCGCAAAATGTGAGTAGGCGAGTGGAAAATTTGAGGGCTGCTGAGAGCACACCGGGACACCTTGAATCCTCCTTCAGTTACTGGGCCTCGGGCTAACCGGCTCCGAGACTCGGGAACAGACGTATCCCTGCCCCAGACCATGCGGGTCTATGGGGGTTAGTCAAACTGACCATGTTTGCGGGACGGCAAGCGCTCCTAGGCCCGGGACCCCTCGCGGGGCTACCCCGGTCCAGAACCAGGAAGCAGGACTGCGGCCAAACCCTGAACACATGACTTCAGCACCTTAAGTACCCTTCCCCAGACTACACAGCGGGGCCAGACACGCCCACTGAGTGCGCCAGGGGAAGACTGATACCCAAGACGTCCAACCAGACCTGGTTCTAGGCCTGTCATGGCTGCCTCACTGCACCCATGACCAGGCAGAACCCTAGTACAGCCCATGCAAACTGATGCCAAAGTAAACCTGTACAATTAACCCTCAGAACCCCAATACTGTTCTGAGGGAAAAACTAAATTTCCACGCATATCGCACACTTGTCCAAGTGTGACCGCTACATTTATGTAGCACTAGCCCCCGAAGGAGCAGCTGGTTTTATTTGGGCTTACTGTTACCTTCTTTACCTCGTCTCCGTCTAGGGGTTCTCGTGGTACATGGCCCAGAGAAATGTAGAAACTGACACTTTATCTTCCTTTTTGTGTTATTTATTGAAAAAAGATAAAACAGTCTCTCAATGTAAGATAGAGGGTTAGGGTGAAGTTCAGGTACTTTGGAACTGCAAAGTTATAAAGTCTCTCACTGTAGAAATCCAGAGAGCAACTGCCTCACAACTGGATTACAACCCGGATAGACCTTCTCTCACTAGGCCTAGCAGTCGGTGAGGTGTTTGGTATAGCCAAGTCTCTGCCACAGACTTAGTAGTAGAACACTTGAGAAAAGTCTCTGCCACAGACTTGATTGTAACTGAGGGACAAATTTAGAGCTATCATACGGTACCAGTATCTTGCAGCCGGTCCGGCGATACCGTATGAGTGTAGATCCATTTAGTGTCCTTCAACCGAGCCTCCAGCCTCCGTCACCAGCTGACAAGCCGCCGGGACAGTGTCCGCTTCTGGCCTGAGCCAGCGATCCTTGTGCGTTTGGCGCTCCGGTTACAGATTGGCAGGACATCCACAAGACGGACTGAGCTGCTCCATCTTCACACAGACCAGAGGATCCTTACATCATGTTTTTTTTTTTTTATGTGTGGAACAAAGGCTTTTCATTGTTTTTTTTCTTGTTTTTTTTATTAAAGGTTTGCTACTGCATTAGGGCGGTGCGCTCTCTTCTCTTCTCTGTTTTTTTCTTTTTTGACTATCAAAGCCCCAGCAATCCATATTACATGGTCCAGTAGGCTAATAAAGATCTCCTAAGCAAGACATAAATGATGTCTACATCACATTTGGTCTCTATTAATTTGTAATTTCAGTGTGTATTCTGAATAATTGACATTAAAGGAGTTGTAAAGGTTTGAATTTTTTCTTTTTTTTTAATAAAAATAACAAACAAACAGTAAACAGTAAAAAAAGGAGGACAGACCATATTGGCTCCATAAAGAATGAGGAAGGACATCTGGTTACAAAGGATGGGGAGAGGACAAAGGTATTGAATTTATTCTTCTCCCCAGTCTTCACGAGGGAATCGGGGGGCTTCAGTAACCAAAACTGCAGTGTTTATCCTCATGACACGTCACAGGAAGCACCTCCATGGTTAACGGAGGAAAGAATTAGAAGTAGACTTGGGAAACTTAACATTAATAAATCACCGGGACCAGATGGCTTGCACCCGAGGGTCCTTGGGGAACTCGGTCAAGTAATTGCCAGACCATTGTTCCTAATTTTTACTGACAGTCTACTGACTGGAGCTGATTGGAGAAAAGCCAATGTAGCACCAATATTTCAAAAAGGGCCCAAAATACCTCCCTGGGAATTACAGATCAGTTAGCCTAACATCAATAGTATGCAAGCTCTTGGAGGGGATGACAAGGGACTATATACAAGATTTTAGTAACGGTATCATTAGCAGTAATCAGCATGGATTCATGAAGAATCGTTCTTGCCAAACCAATCTACTAACCTTCTTTGAGGAGGCGAGTTGCCATCTAGATAAAGGAAGGCCCGTAGACGTGGTGTATCTGGATTTTGCAAAAGCATTTGGACACAGTTCCCCATAAACCAGGGGTGCCCAACCAGTGGCCCGCGGAGCCCTCTGATGTGGCCCGCGACCTCTTGCCCTGGGGAAGGCAAGCTGGCAAGCTCAGATTGCAGGTTGCCAACCCGCCATCCCAGAGCATCAGTGTTGTGAATGAAGCCAACGGTAGAGGAAGCAAGCGCCTGCAGAGCCGAATAAGCCATCGCTTCCTGTATAGCGCCGGCTCCTGTCATAGGCGGAGTAATAGCAAATGCGCTCTGCCTGGGACAGCAGCAGCTTGCGATAACTGAATGGAACTTACTAAAATCACAGTGTATATATGGGCATATCTGTTCTGCAGTGGTTACTGGGCTTCTTTCAAACTGATCCACAGGTGCACCTGCGGGTTACCTGCACTGAACCATAGACTTCTGGTTTTACCTGTGGGTTGGGGCGCTTTCAGAAGGTGCACCAAACCTGCAGGATATAATAGAATTGTATGGCAAAGTGCAGCTAACCCACAGGAAAACCACAGATGAACTGTGCTGCACCTGCGGCGTGGGTAGACCCCAAACCATCAGTGTAAAAGCTGCCTTAGGCCCCTTTTACACAATCGGTCCAACCCAATCGGACCCTCTATTCACCTCTATGGAGCGGCAGATGAAAACAGACTTGTGTCCGTTTACACCCGCCTACCTCAGATCCGATCTAAAAAAAACGGAGTGGATCCGTCCCCTTCCATCGAATCGGCTCAGAGAGCCCATAGAGTAGAGTGGGCTGCGTCTGTGTCCACTCTGCATATGCAGAGTGGACACAGACCTGTCATTCGCCCCCCACTCCACTCATTGTGGCCAGCGACTGGTTACTAAGTCGCTTAAGTGGCCCTCGCTCTATAAAAGGTTGGGCACCCCTGCCATAAATGTTAACTGTACAAAATAAGGTGCGTTGGCATGGACCATAGGGTGAGTACATGGATTGAAAACTGGCTACAAGGGCGAGTTCAGAGGGTGGTGATAAATGGGGAGTTCTCGGAATGGTCAGGGGTGAGTAGTGGGGTCCCCCAGGGTTCTGTGCTGGGACCAATCCTATTTAATTTGTTCATAAACGACCTGGAGGATGGGGATGGGGGAAACAGTTCAATCTCTGTATTTGCGGACTATACTAAGCTAAGCAGGGCAATAACTTCTCCGCAGGATGTGGAAACAAATTAATGGGGAGGGGTAACTACATGGCAAATGAGGTTCAATGTAGCAAAATGTAAAATAATGCATTTGAAGGCAAAAATTATGAATACAATTTATATACTGGGGGGAGAACCTCTGGGGGGATCTAGGATGGAAAAGGACATAGTAGATCAAAAATGATTGAAAATGACATCCGAATTAACGAAAAACTATTTAAAGAATTTTTCCGAAAACAAATTTTTCGAAAACAACCAAAATTAGAAAGAACTAAAACCTGAAATTCGAAAATCTAAAAGTATGAAAATCCGAAAATTAGAAAGAACAAAAATCCAAAAAAAAAGGACGCAAATCCGAAAATTAGAAAGGACAAAAATCCAAAAAAAAAGGACGCAAATCCGAAAATTAGAAAGAACGAAAATTTGGAAATGAGAAAATACGAAAAAACAAAAAACATTTGGATAATTTCTATTATAATTAAATTATTATGTTTATTAACCATTATTATTGTTTTTTATTATTATTATAATAATAATAATAATAATAATAGTAAAACTATAGGTCTTGAATTCCCTTTCAAATTTGTCTGTTGGTGAACGTAAGAAATTATTAACCATTATTATAGTTTTTTTTTTATTATTATTTATTAATAATACATAATAATATTAACTATAATAATAGTTAAACTAATAAATTATAGGTATGGAATTTCTTTTAAATTTGGCTGTTCGTGAACATAAATTATTAACCATTATTATAGTTGTTTTAATATTATTATTAATTAATAATAAAAACTATAATAATAGTTATAAACGAATAAATTATAGGTATTGGAATTTCTTTTAAATTTGGCTGTTAGTGAACATAACAAATTCTTAAGCATTATTATAGTTTTTTTTTTTATTATTATTTATTAATAATTATAATACTAAAAACTATAATAATAAAATGTTTCTGCCTGTTTGTGAATGTAACAAATACGAATTAAAAAAAAAAAAAAAAACGAATACTGCATCTATATGAATGGAATGTACCGAATTCGAATTTTTCAGAATTTCCGAAATAGCGAATAATTTCGATCATAACGAACGATCCGAAAATGAAAAAAAAAAATCACCAAAAAAATGAAAAATAAATAAATAAATTTGGGCCGTGCACATGTCTACCCGCCTAGAAAAGACACACTTTGTCACACAACAAATGCAGCAAATCGCACAAACCGGAACGTGGCAAAATGGTCTCCAGGAGCTTCTCTGTCCAGCAAAACAAATTGTTATAATATTGCTTTTGTTTGCATTAAATTAAATTTTAGCGTATTTGTTTTCTAATAATATACATTTGATAAATAACTGTCGTGTGACATAGAAAAATGACAAATGCCGCCTTTTTATTCTGCAGAGCCTCTGCTTTCAGAAAATATATACTTTTTTGGGGCGGTTTACAGCCATTTCTGCTCATTTTAATGTGCAAAAAAACATTTTATAAAAAAGTCCCCGGCAGTGAAGGGGTTAACCGGTTGTTTACCAGACGCTGCAGATTTGAATTTTTGTCAGTTGGTGCTAAAAATAGAAACACCTCATCCAGCTGGTGGAGCTGTGTGAATTCAGTCATAGACAGGTTGCTATGGTTGCTAGCCATAGACAGGTTGCTATGGTTGCTCATGTGACCAACCTCATTTGCACAGGGCACCTATGATGTCATTGTGTAGCTCCTCCCCTTTTGGTGATTTAACGGCCACACACAGCACGTGCAGCTCACTTGTTTCGTGTATTCTGACCGAGCAGGATCCGATTTCGATCTCTCTGTTGTGTTACGAGTTCTATTGGAACAATGACACGATTTTTGAGAACGAACGGCTACAAAGTGAAGAATCTTCTGAACAACAACAAAGAAGAATCAGTTTTATTGGTAAATGTGCGCCCTTTACAAGAGGAGCACCGGGCAAATTCACTGCCCCAAACTATCGCCCCTAAAAGGGGAGGAGCCAGGGCTATTGGGAAGAGGGTCAGGGCTGCCATAGGTAGAATCTGGCCCTGCCAGCGCCCCAAAATCCCAGAAGATGACGTTCATAGTAAGTAATATATTAGAGAATTATAATCCAAGGTCACATGATGGATGTTATATAGATATATATAATCCAGTATATAGGGTGAGGTGCAGAAATAAGCCACAGTGCAAAGCAATCTAGCCTTCCCATAGGAGATATTTTTCATAGATTATATATATATATATATATATATATATATAAAAAGAGAAATCTTCCCTTTAAAGAGCACATTATGTAATCTTTGTAACATTTTAAATTTGTTATGAAATGCAGCGATCCCTCGTTGTTATAATATATATATAAAATTATTAATATATAATATTATTATTATTATTATTATTATTATTATTATTAATAATAATAATATAAATATATATATATATATTATTAATGATATATACATATATATTATTTATCAATTCATGTAATTATTAATTAATAAGTACTGTTTTATATATAAAAAAAATGTTAAAAAAATATTATATTATATATTTTTTTTTTATAAAACAGCACTTATTAATTAATAATTACATGAATTGATAAATAATATATATGTATATATATATATATATATATAAATTTTTATATATAAAACAGTACTTTATTAATTAATAATTACATGAATTGATATATATATATATATATATATATATATATATATATATATATATATATATATATATTATATATAAATATTTTTTCTTTCTAGCTATATATAGATATGAAAAGTACTTATTAGTAAATAATTACATTAATTGATAATTAAATACTAATCATAAGTCTACAGATACTGTATTTATATATTGGGGGGGGGGGGGGGGTCACCTCTATATATACACATAGTGGGGTCACCTCTATATATACACACACACATAGTGGGGTCACCTCTATATATACACATAGTGGGGTCACCTCTATATATACACACATAGTGGGGTCACC
This sequence comes from Lithobates sylvaticus, assembly GCA_028564925.1. NCBI lineage: Eukaryota > Metazoa > Chordata > Amphibia > Anura > Ranidae > Lithobates > Lithobates sylvaticus. Next base: position 529,478,192 of record CM053030.1, read on the forward strand.
TCTATATATACACATAGTGGGGTCACTGGATGGAGGAGAGAAGGGGAGGAGTTAGAACCCATCGGGTCCCCATTAGGTAGCTCCACCCTCTCTAATAGTCCTGACCACCAGGATAGAAGATCCACCAGAACAGGAACAGAGGGGAAATCTTCTAATGGGGACACGGATTTTACTGTCTAGGAGGGGGCTGGGCTCACTTTGGGGAGATTTCTTCTCACCTTTGTCTAGAACGGGAAATAAAGGGAAATCTCTCCATTGGGACACAAATGACAATAAAAAACTGACAGGGGTTCTACCATTCCCTTCTCCCAAAATGGGGAGCAAGTTTCGTGTTTAGGATTTCCATTAGGGAAATATTTGTCATAATATACATCATAAAATCTACATCACAACAGTGGTATATACAGTATTTGCAGTGTATACAGGAAGTAGGCTTATATTGCAGCCATCACCGACAATCACGCTAGGTCTTATTTTCGGGGAAACAGGGTATATGACGGTCCATCTAAAATGTGCTCAGATTCCGTGTAAGATCGATCAATGATGTGTAAAGAGCAAGAATAAAAATGACTGTTTTCTTCTCTCTCTAGGACAAAACGATGAACGTCTCAACACCAGACAGCCTTACATCTGTGTTCCATACACCAGTAAGGCTGAACTGGATAAAATGATGGAGGACAAACAAACTCAAACAACTCCATCAACTATGGAGGATATAGGAGTACAAGTCACTCCATCAACCACTGAGGACCTGAAGACTGTACAGGCCTCAACTATGGAGGACATAGGAATACAAGTCACTCCATCCACCGATGAGGACCAGAAGACTGTACAGACGGTGTCTATGGAGGACATAGGAGTACAAGTCACTCCCTCCACCGATGAGGACCAGAAGACTGTACAGGCCTCAACTATGGAGGACAAAGACATACAAGTCACTCCATCCACCAGTATGGACGAGAAATCAGCTAGATGCAGAAGTGTCAAATTGAGCAAATCTCGCTCACTCTCATCAGACTCTGACACATCAAGCAATCTATCTTTTTCATTCAGCAGTGATGTTGATAGTCTATCTTCATCCATGAGTAGCACAAACCATGAGATGGCCCCACCAATCCCATGCACCAAGGTCATCAAGGACCAGTCATGCGGACTCTCCTTAGAAAAGATGGCCTTCCATAGGATCCTCGGGGAGGGATCCTACGGGATTGTGCTGTTAGCCTCTCATCCCGCCATTGACCAGAAGCTGGCGGTTAAAATTGTGGAAAAGAGAAACCTACTTAAATCTGGTGCGTGCGAGTTGACTTTCACAGAACGTGACGCGCTGAAGGCGGGCAGCGAGAGCCCATATATTACACATCTGTTTGGAACGTTACAGACAAAGGTAAGTGCAATTTCTTCACCTCTTTCCTGTACTGCACTCCACTACTGATCCAGACCCCCTAAAAATGGTTACGCAAATGGTGACTTTTTTGGGTGCTGAAATTTACACAAGGCCAAGCATCCCCCTTCCCCCTCATATGACGGTCTTCACACCTGTCAATAATAATAATTGTGAGAGGCGGAAGGGAGCTTCACTTGTGTCCCTCACCAGGTTGTTCCTGAGGGGTCCGGCTGTAGTTGGGTGGAAAGCAGTATGGGGAACTCTAGAGTGCCTCCTACAAGCCTAGAGGTTGGTTAGGTAAACTGTACAGAGTGGAGGTTTTATTTTTAAAAACTAATTTTAAGAAAACTGCCATTGCTGGCCGGCTTTTGAAATGACTACCTGGTTGCTTCTGGTATTAAAACTTTGAGTCACTTAGAAAAAAAAGTCTGCAGCTAGCAAGACAGGAGAAGTCAGGCCTTCTGATCTACATGGGGCTTCCAGGATGGTGAACCAAAGAATGAATTCATTCGATCACCAGAACAGCCAGACAAAGCTAGCATTGCAATAAGGACAGTCTAGCAATGGCGACCTTCATAGTTTCTCTGTCCAGTTTTCCTAACTTGTGTGTGTGTGTCTGTCTATTACAAAATGAAATCCTGAATGTCTATAATGTAAACTTTACCTCTTATTTTTACACAGAATCATCTCGTCTTTGCCATGGAATGCCTGAGAAGAGGAGATCTCTTCGACACCGTGGCTTCAGGTCCATTTTCCGAGGACCCCATCAGGTAAGATCAATAACCAAATCACTCTGGAGTGGTGGGGGGGGGGGGGGGTGACCGACCACTGAGGAAATGGCAGTGATGTGATCACCCCCCTTCACCTGAGCCCTGACCATCCACACCCCTATGTACTATAGGGGGAAGTCATTTCATCTTTAGGATTTAATTGGTCTGCATTGATTTGGGATGCTAATTCATATATCTCTTTCCCCATCAGATACTTCATAGCGGAAATGATCTGCGGTCTGCAGTTTCTGCATTCTAGGGAGATCGTCCACAGAGACATCAAGTCTGGAAATATCCTCTTGGATGATGACGGCCACATCAAAATCGGTGATTTTGGCTTGTCGGCTGCTGGAGTCACAGAGTCCAAGAGGACTCAAGGACGATATGGGACACGAACGTACATGGCGCCAGAGGTAAGATACGTGCTAGCCACCTGATATTAGATCTAATTGTAATGTTTGTTATAATGGGATACAGAGATAAGGTAAAGGGGGCTCACTTTTCACTAAGGAATTCCTCCACTGGTGCCCTGGTTGCTTTCAATGGGTTTCCAGACTGGAACGATGTCCCCAACAAAAGGTGGGAATTTCTGAGACATTAAGGTCAGGTGTAGATAGCTGGCTCTGTTCGGCCCGATTCCCACATACAAATGGGATAAAAGCTTCAGGGATTGTCCACCTGCTGGACTCCTTCTTGTTAACATGATGAGCATTTGTGAACATTGAGCTATTGGGGTCAGTGTACCTCTTATCTGCCCCTTTAAAAAGGACTATTAAAGTGTAGGCAAAACCTTTCTCTTTTTGTTTTGGTAAGAGCAGAGAAGGGGTTTGATCCTCTGACAGTTTTACATAGGTGTCCCCATTGGGACCCCATCTGTTTGTATTGGTGACCACTGTCATTGAGAAAGAAAGTAAGATCCAAAGTTTTAGCGTTTTCCCCAGAACATGAGGTGAGGAGAAACCTTCAATGGGGACGCCTGTTCTGGGCACAATTCTTTAAGAGAGAAATTTCCCTCAATTCCGGAGACTTCAACCAATTTTAATTTGTATCTCTGGGAGACCCAAAGTCCCAAAATTCGCAAGCTCCGCCTTAGTTTAATGTCTTTTGAGCACAATTTTAAAGACTCCTGGTAGGCTTCATAGGTCACATATACCAGCATGGAGTCATCTCTGTCCTCTGCCTGGCCTGACAATAAGCTTATTTACCTTTCTCTCCATTATGTTTTTACAGGTCCTTCAAAATTTGCCATACTTTGGCATGGTCGACTATTATTCACTGGGAATAATAGTATATGAGATGGCGGTCGGCGGACATCCATTTCTTAGTGGCAAAGAGTCCCCACAGGAACAATTGGAGAGAGTGACCACCATGGAACCGGATTTTCCAGAAGACATGGACCCTGACCTCTGCGACATCATAAAAATCGTAAGTATACATAGAGGTTTTATATCTTTTAAGGGACAAAGTCCTTTTCCAGGTTACATATATCTTATTAGGATTTTAGAAGATACATTAGAAATTTCACACGTTCACCTGCACACATCGATTGAAGTCATAGCAGTACTTTCAGCAAGCTGACTGCTTAATGGAAGGATCTGTCTTCACCTGTCATAAGGAAAGCAGCAGCCCCTGTGTCCCTTGTGATGTCCAGTGAATTCAATTTCTGGGGACATTCCTTACACAGACAGCATATAGAACTCCCCTGGGGCTGCCATCATCATAAGAGTGACATAAGAAATGTGCAAATGTCAGAATTAAATATTAAAAGGGGAGTTCTATTGTTCAGAGATTGTTCATGTTCTTTCAGTGTTTCTTACTATATTCTTTTCTTTTTTACAGTTTCTATGTAAAGACCAAGAGGAGCGGATGAGGCTAGTAAGCAACATCCGAGAACACCCCTTCTTACGGAAGGTGGACTGGAAGGAGACAGAGCAAGGGAAATCCCCGCCACCATTTCCATTAAGAGATGTAAGTATACGTATAAGGGAGGAGTCCCAGCACAATGGGGAGATTTATAGGTATTTGTTTTCTGAATAAATCAGAAATATTGACAAGACTTTTTTCTCTTTCCAGATTCCTGAGGAAGATTCTGAGGAAGATGAAGGAGTGGCAGGGGATGAATTCATGCAATTTGAAGAAGAAGACAATGAGGCGCCAATAGAGCCAGAGAAGCAAAAGAAATTCTATGGCTTCAGCTACGCGAGTGAGCGTCTGAAGCTGTAGCCAGTGGCCTCATCACCACCATCGGAGAGGCAGGATCCTCACTGTAAAGCCTCATCACCACCATCGTAGAGGCCAGATCCTCACCGTAGAGCCTCATCACCACCATTGGAGAGGCAGGATCCTCACTGTAAAGCCTCATCCCCACCATCGGAGAGGCAGGATCCTCACTGTAGAGCCTCATCACCACCATTGGAGAGGCAGGATCATCAATGTAGAGCCTCAGATCATTAGTCTCTGAAGGATCTACAACCATCTAATGTGACATTTACTTTTTAGGGACAAACTTCAACTTTTCAAGGTCCCAATGATATAGGTAGGAAGATACATTTTATTTATCATCTACGGATGACAAGACATAAAGACATTGTGACAACCACCACTGACCAAGATCTCCAGAGAATGTGGTTGTGTCACAGATTAGACCACCCATCACATGTGCTCTGACTGCTGCACGATAGCGGCGTATGACGGCACACGTGACATGGGCATTCGTACTGGGCATTCTTATAGCAGCCACAATCCGGAAGGCCATCCAGAGAGAAGCGTGATCTCATGCTCCACCCCCAGGGAACAACCCGCTCAGACCACTCCCAAAGAGTCACTGCCACACGTCCTTGGCAGGACATGTGGAGGAGGAGCGGGCTATAGGGAATATAATTGGGGAAAAAACAGGAGTGTCCATCTTCTTAAACCACTAAGGGCTCCTTCACAACTGCTATTTTTAGCATGCGGCAATGGCGTACTATCCATGGGTGCAAAGTGTGCAGTGCACCCCATTGGGGGGTGGGGTCCACTGTGCTCTGACCCACACTGCACCCATGGAACTGTGACCACTAGGAGGGAGACTGTGAGACACCTTTGTCCAGTTTTCCAACTTACATGCCGAATAGAATCCTCCCCTATAGCCAACTCTTCCTCCATATTTCCTGCCAATGGCATCTGCAGCATTGACTCTCTGGGAGTGATCTGGGTGGGTTGCTCCCTGAGGGGGGAGGCGGGGACTTGGGAATGGGCCTCCCTCTGGATAACATTTCCCGGAATTCCATCCATGTAACCCCAGGAGATGTATAGTCAGTGGATGTTGTCACAATGCTTTTATGTATTGTTATCTGTAAATGAGAAATAAAATGTACGTTCTTATCTATACCGCCTTGATGTGGGGACCTTAAAGAGTTACGACTTTGTCCCTCTAAAATAAAAGTCAAATCAGAGGCTCTACATTGATGACAAATAGAATGTATGTTCTGATCTATATTGTCCGGAACAGTATAGAAAGTCGTGCATTTCACAGGGAGATACACTGGTCACCCTAGACTGATGATTCATGGACTATCCGATCGCCTTAGGGGGTCAGGAAGGAATTTTCTCCCCTTTGGAGCCCATCTGACTGAGGGGGTTTTCGCCTTCCTCTGAATCATCCTGAAGGTTTAGGAGTCTGAAAAGGTCCCACCCCTGAGTAGTCAGAGGATAACAGTGATGGGCCGACCAATGTTCTCCAAAGACCTACAATAATTTTCTTGTAAAAAATGTTTCCTTGTAAAGAATTTTAAATTTCAATAAAATTGTCTGCACCTTAAATCTCTTTTGTATGCGAAGGTTTTTTTTCCTATCTCTGTATTTTATTATAATGATGAATGACAGCAGGGTGGGGAGTCTCATCCCATATTTCATGGTTATATCACCCTTAGGCCATGGGATGGTGATGGGAAACACTAGTAACATAGGGTTGCCAACTGTCCGAAATTTACCTGGACAGTCCAGGTTTTGAATCATGTGTCTGGGTATCAGTTCACCTCAAACCCGGACACATTAATCAGACAGGAACCTGGCTCGGAACAGGACCTGATAACAGGGTGAGGGGGGCACTATGTGTGCCACATTACCATTCCCTTTGGAGCACCCAAAGGTGTACCAGGTCTGTTACAATCCTTTAGTGCAGGGCCGTTTTTAAGGCAGGGCAAAAGGGGCAGCTTCCCTGGGCCCTGTCATTGTTGTGGGGCCCAAAGCAGCTGCCTCATACTTGCCAACTATCCTGGTTTAAATCCCCTCGTCCCTTGAGGTTTTAGTCCCATGCTGTGTCCCAATATCTCAGTGTGAAGTGCTGCTACTAATGCTGCCCAGCTCTGCCCTATTGTTGTGTACAGATGCCTCACCTGCAGACCCTGTGTTTACATGTAAATTACCGGAATTCATATGTAAATAGCGGCAGCATTCATATGTAAATAGCGGCGGCCAGCAGCATTAATATGTATATCATGCCCCCATGAGGTCATATCCACAGTAATCTCTAGCAACCAATCAACAAGCAGAAATCAGTGCTGTAACCTCTAGCAACTAATGATTGAGCCGTAATGTGTGCTGTAACCTCTAGCAACCAGCCAGTGAGCGGTAATGATACACTGTAACCTCTGGCAACCAATCAGTGAGCGGTAATGATACACTGTAACCTCTAGCAACCAGTCAGTGAGCGGTAATGATACACTGTAACCTCTGACAACCAATCGCAATCGCTGCCTGATCTGATTCAGTAAACTGATTTTGAGTCTAGCTGCTATTAATTGTATGTCTCAAAGCAGGTAGAGAGCAAAACTGCATGGGGGGGGGGGCCCCCAAGAAAAGTTTTGCCCAGGGTCCAATCAATATTAAAGACGGCCCTGCTTTAGTGTATACAAAAAATTAGCTGTGTACCCCTAAAGTGTCTGGGTTTGGCTTGAAGAAAAAATGGCAACCCTACATTAAACACCAAAAGTCTAGTCTCTGTATATTAGTCATTAAAAGGAGGTAGTGGTGCGATGTACAACGATTAAAAACTAAGAGAATATAATAGCCAGAGGCAATAGAAAATGGTGAGAGATATTTGAAATTCCAACAGGTCAACATTCCATGAAAGATAAAGATGCATAAAACATGGCTGGTATAATATAAAAACCAATAAAAATAGTAATAACCTGGTTCGGTTCCGGCTCGAAGGACCAAAAAAAAAATAGTAATAAACAAATAAAGTGTATAAAACACAGGTGTGGCTGTGTAAAATAATAGTGGTGGAGCCACGTGCTAAGAAAATAATGAGTAATAAATAAATACGCCAGTGCAAATAATAAAATGTGAACTCTAAAAAAATATCAAAACGGTGCAAACTAAGCAGTCCATAAATAGTTGATAATCATATAAATCATAAGGTGCAGCGTGTGATGTTGCTTCGGATCCAAAATAAGTAAAGTGCAGGTGCTGGTAAAAGGAAATTGGTTATGGGGTGCTGCGGATGGTGGGTGTCCTGTGCGGTCCTGGTGATAATGGTGTGGGTGTCCCCTTATATTACTGCTGTAAGGTTACAGCATGAAGTTGTGCATCTCTGTGGTCCTTGGTGACCGGCCCTTTGTAGATCCCAAATAAGGTAGCCCAGGTCCTTGTTGCCGTAGTCTATCCTGCCTTTGAGCGTCCCCTTTAAAACGGTAGTAAAGCCACTGAACTTTTTTTTTTTTTTTTTTTAACACCTGTAAAGGAAAAGGCATAATGAGCTAGTATGCACCGCATACTAGCTCATTATGAAATACTTACCTTAGAACGAAGCGTCGGTGACTCACCTGGTCCACGCCGAGGTCGCTGACATGTTGCCTCGGCGTGTCTTCCGGGTATCGCGACTCCAGCGCTGTGAGTGGCTGGAGCCGCGATGTCGTCACTCCCGCACATGCGCACGGGGGACTTCTTCCCGGCAGGGTTCGGATTCTGCCGGCCCTTCAGCCGAGAATCCCCCGTGCGCATGCGCCGCTGCAGTCAGCGGCGCATTGCACGGGGAATATCTCCTAAACCGTACAGGTTTAGGAGATATTTTTTTTACCTACAGGTAAGCCTTATTATAGGCTTACCTGTAGGTAAAAGTTTTTTTTTTTTTTACTTTACTTACACTTTAAGTATGGGTTATGGGGTATCCAGGGTGGAGGGCCTCACCAGTATCATGTATGTGGGGATGTTAAAAACATGAAGTAGGCCCCATAGTGTAGTCATTTAAAATGTATGTTTAATAGTTACAGGTTTAAAAGACAGGCACTCACATAACAAACTGTATACAAATCGGAGTACGAACGAGCCGCAAGCTCAATAGGCGTCACTTCCGGTGGCACAAGACGTCCCGACGCGTGTTCGTCACGAATCACGTGACTTCATCAGGGGCGCACGCTGTGATCACCCAACTCACAGATCGGAGTAAGGGGTCGATCCCGACCCCTTACCACGTCATGACAGCGGATCACGTGATGTAAACAGAAGATCGGTGATCGGTTTTTTTTCTTCTCACGCTGACAGCAAGAGGAGAAAAAAAAGCCGATCACCGGCTTCTGTGCAAGAGACATCGATCCCAAAGAGGAAGAGGCAAAGCCGCCTCATATGTGCCCACCAGTACCGCCTGCCAGTGCCACCAATCAGTGCCCACCAATCAGTGCCAGAAATCAGTGTCACCTATCAATGCCCATGAGTGCCACCCATCAATGCCCACCAGTGGTGCCAATCAGTGTACCCATCAATGCCTAGCAGTGCTGCCTATCAGTGTCATCTACCAGTGTCGATCGGTGCCCATCACTGCCACCCAGTGCCCATCACTGTCACCCATCAGTGCCCGCCAATGCCACCTATCAGTGCCCACCAATGCCACCTATCAGTAGCCATCAGTGTCGCCTTATCAGTGCCCATCAGTGCAGCCTCATCAGCGTACATCAATGAAGGAGAAAAATTACCTGTTTGCAAAATGTATTAACAAAATATAAAACGGTTTTGGAATTTTTTTTTTTTTTTAAATCGGTCTTTTTTTAATGTTTTTAACAAAAAATAAAAAACCCCAGAGGTGATGAAATACCACCAAAATAAAGCTCTATTTGTGGGGGAAAAAATTATAAAAAATGTCATATGGGTACAGCGTTGAATGACCGCGTAATTGACGTTCAATGTGTGACAGCGCTGAAAGCTGAAAATTGGTCTGGGCAGGAGGGGGGTTTAGGTGCCCGGTAAGCAAGTGGTAGTATAACTAAAGGCAAACTTTTTTTTTTTTTAAGTTTTGGATGGAGTGGAGAGGGATTAGAACCCCTGTCAGTTTTTATTGCTGTCTGTGCCCCTGTTAGGGAGATTCATCCTCTTTATTTATAAACAGAAAGACTCCACACTTAGTAATAATGACAAAGGTATGCTCCCCTAATTAGACCCCCCCCCCCCCCCCCGGAGGGCTAACAATGAATAAAATAATAAGTGGGGAGAGTGGCGCTCCCTAATGGTCAAACTAAGTAAATGTGACTGATGTAAAAGAGGAAATATATGTGCAATAATATACGGCCTGCTGGGTGATCAGGGATAAGTACCTCACATGTACAGCCTGACATCGCCTAGTGAGCCGATAAATAAATTATACCCCTGTATCAAAGTGCAATCCCAATAAATTATAAACATGTAAAAACCAACTATGTTAGTGGTGCAATTAATCCCATATGAGAGAGTGCTGAAACCAATTAGCATACGAGCAGGTAACACCTATATGGCTGCTGGAAAATCAGCACAACGTGACATCAAAAAAATATAAATATATATATACCGTATATGTGATAAAATTATATCTAACCAGTCCAATGTGCTAAATACTCTACAAATAAAAATATATACCGTATAACACATTCCGGCGTATAACACGCATCCCAAGTTTAGGAGGGAAGTTTAAGGAACAAAACTTACATTTAAATGCCCATCAATGCAGCCTTGTCCCAGCTCCACCTGCAGCCTGGCCCCAGTTCCACCTGCAGCCTTGCCCCAGTTCCACCTGCAGCCTGGCCCCAGTTCCACCTGCAGCCTGGCCCCAGCTCCACCTGCAGCCTGGCCCCAGCTCCACCTGCAGCCTGGCCCCAGCTCCACCTGCAGCCTTGCCCCAGCTCCACCTGCAGCCTGGCCCCAGCTCCACCTGCAGCCTGGCCCCAGCTCCACCTGCAGCCTGGCCCCAGCTCCACCTGCAGCCTGGCCCCAGCTCCACCTGCAGCCTGGCCCCAGCTCCACCTGCAGCCTGGCCCCAGCTCCACCTGCAGACTGGCCCCAGTTCCACCTGCAGCCTGGCCCCAGTTCCACCTGCAGCCTGGCCCCAGCTCCACCTGCAGCCTGGCCCCAGCTCCACCTGCAGCCTGGCCCCAGCTCCACCTGCAGCCTGGCCCCAGCTCCACCTGCAGCCTGGCCCCAGCTCCACCTGCAGCCTGGCCCCAGCTCCACCTGCAGACTGGCCCCAGCTCCACCTGCAGCCTGGCCCCAGCTCCACCTGCAGCCTGGCCCCAGCTCCACCTGCAGCCTGGCCCCAGCTCCACCTGCAGCCTGGCCCCAGCTCCACCTGCAGCCTGGCCCCAGCTCCACCTGCAGCCTGGCCCCAGCTCCACCTGCAGCCTGGCCCCAGTTCCACCTGCAGCCTGGCCCCAGTTCCACCTGCAGCCTGGCCCCAGTTCCACCTGCAGCCTGGCCCCAGCTCCACCTGCAGCCTGGCCCCAGCTCCACCTGCAGCCTGGCCCCAGCTCCACCTGCAGCCTGGCCCCAGCTCCACCTGCAGCCTGGCCCCAGCTCCACCTGCAGCCTGGCCCCAGCTCCACCTGCAGCCTGGCCCCAGCTCCACCTGCAGACTGGCCCCAGTTCCACCTGCAGCCTGGCCCCAGTTCCACCTGCAGCCTGGCCCCAGTTCCACCTGCAGCCTGGCCCCAGTTCCACCTGCAGCCTGGCCCCAGTTACACCTGCAGCCTTGCCCCAGTTACACCTGCAGCCTTGCCCCAGTTACACCTGCAGCCTTGCCCCAGTTACACCTGCAGCCTTGCCCCAGTTACACCTGCAGCCTTGTCCCAGTTACACCTGCAGCATTTAAAAATGGTGCCGCCGAGATACAGAGCCGGATGTCCTGTGTATCTCGGCGACGCTCGATAGTTCTCGGAGGCTTTCGGCTGTTCTCGGAGGCTTTCGGCTGTTCTCGCCGACTCACGCGGGACTGTGAGAGCCGCCGAGAATGGGCGTAAAGCCTCCGAGAGCGGCAGAAAGCCACGAGAATGGCCGAGAGGCTCATAATTGGCCGGGGATCGGCGTATAACACGCACCCACGATTTTCCCCTGATTTTTAGGGGAAACAGTGCGTGTTATACGCCGATAAATACGGTATGTAGACCCAAAAAGTGCTATAGAAAGTCCAAAACACCACTACTGGGCGACTGCAGGAAGTGATGAAACTTGGAAATTTCACTAAGCGGTGACTTTGGTGCTCATTCAATCAAGTGACTTGGTGCATCCCCTCAAGGTCCCCCACTCACTAGACTTCACTACCCCGCCAGGGGTGATCAGCACAGACAGATATCCGTAGGTGGTCCATCTGCGGTTGTTTGCTGTGGGCCCCTCTCGCTGCCTGATTCAGCTGCTGTGTCCGCTCAGGGTATACACACTGCTTGACCTAGCACTGCGTCTTCCTTTGCTATCACAGCTAGCATAGCATGTGAAATTTGGGGGATGTCCCAAGGTATGAATCCTCAGAGGGAAGAGATAGAGGATCTCATAGTGTAGTAATTAAAAAAGTTTTTTTTATTTAAAATAATGAAAATAAAAAAAGACTAAAAAACAGGCCTTCCCTACAGTGGGCCCTGCCGAGCTACACCAATTGCACAGAGTAAAAAGTGAAGCCGGTTCGCAGCGCGCGCTCCAACTGCGATTCGAGTTTCTACTTCCGTACCGGAAATGACATAAGTGCGTAGCTCCCCTCTTACGTTTCGTCATAGGACGTTTTCAAAGGCTATTCATCCTCATTATTTGTCCTGTTCTGTTCCAAATTTTTGATTGTACCCAAAAAAAAAGTAATAGAGGGGAAATCTTCTAAGGGGGACACTAGTTCTGGTGACCTGGGGGGTCCACAAGGAGTTCCCTTAATTTGCAAGGATTTCCTCTCACTTCCTGTTTGGCTATGGGACAGGAAGTGAAGGGAAATCTGCCAAATAGGACAAATATGGCAAAAATACAGCATACAGGGGTTATAACCCTCCCTTGCTCTATCCAAAATAATAAAGAAAAAGTTTTGCCTGTAGTCCTTCCTGCCCAGGCTAATTTTCAGCTTTCAGCGCCGTCACACTTTGAATGACAATTACGCGGTCAGACAACACTGTACACATAGGACATTTGTAGCATTTTCTTGAGACGGATAGAGCTTTCTTTTGGTGGTATTTAATCACCGCTGGGTTTTATACCAAAAAAAAAAAAAGTTTTTCTTCGTTTCTGTTATACAATTTTGTAAAAAAGTTAATTTTCTCCTTAACTAATGGACACTGATGAGGCTGCACTGATATGCGGCATTTATGGGCACCGATATGCGGCATTTATGGGCACCGATATGCAGCATTTATGGGCACCGATATGTAGCATTTATGGGCACCGATATGCAGCATTTATGGGCACCGATATGCAGCATTTATGGGCACCGATATGCAGCATTTATGGGCACCGATATGCAGCATTTATGGGCACCGATATGCAGCATTTATGGGCACCGATATGCGGCATTTATGGGCACCGATATGCGGCATTTTTGGGCACCGATATGCGGCATTTATGAGCACCGATATGTGGCATTTATGGGCACTGATATGTGGCATTTTTGGGCACTGATATGCAGCATTTATGGGCACCGATATGCAGCATTTATGGGCACCGATATGCAGCATTTATGGGCACCGATATGCAGCATTTATGGGCACCGATATGCAGCATTTATGGGCACCGATATGCAGCATTTATGGGCACTGATATGTGGCATTTATGGGCACTGATATGCGGCATTTATGGGCACTGATATGCAGCACAGGTTGGCACTTCTGGGGCTGCACTAATATCAGTGTCCTGAGTGTCAGTGATGTCCCCTGTGTGGATTTGCCGGTTTTCGGCTCTCCTCTCCTCACACGCTGTCCATGTGAGGGGCGAATGTCTGATAACTGGCAAATCCTGCTTACATCTGTGATCAGCCGTGATTGGCTCTTCACCCCGATCTGCAATCAGCTGCGTCCGAAGGTCACAGATCACTGCCGATTTCTTTGTGCACTGGTCCAAATCATTAGGTGGAGGGGGATTATGGTGTGGGGGTTGTTTTCAGGGGTTGGGATTGGCCCCTTAGTTCCAGTGAAGGCATCTCTTAAGGTGTCAGTGTAACAAGACATTTTGGACAAATTTCATGTTCCCAACATTGGGAGCTGGAGAAATCTCACCCAGTCCTTTGCATGATTGTGCACGTGCTCAGTGTCCTATCCAGAGGTTGTCTTTGGGAAATAGATGTATAAGTGCTGCCAGCATTGCTGCAGAGGTTGTAGGGGTGGGGGGTCAGCCTGTCAGTGCTCAGACCATACGCCGCACACTGCATCAAATTGGTCTGCATGGCTGTCGTCCCAGAAGGAAGCCTCTTCTAAAGATGATGCACAAGAAAGACCACAAACAGTTTACTGAAGACAAGCAGACTAAGGACATGGATTACTGGAACCATGTCCTGTGGTCTGATGAGACCAAGATAAACGTATTTGGTGTCAGATGGTGACAAGCGTGTGTGGGGGCAACCAGGTGAGGAGTACAAAGACAAGTGTGTCTTGTCTACAGTCAAGCATGGTGGTGGGAGTGTCATGGTCTGGGGCTGCATGAGTGCTGCCGGCACTGGGGGGCTACAGATCATTGAGGGAATCATGAATGCCAACATGTACTGTGACATACTGAAGCAGAGAATGACCCCCTCCCTTCAGAGACTGGGCCGCAGGGCAGTATTCCAACATGATAACGACCCCAAACACACCTCCAAGACCACCACTGCCTTGCTAAAGAAGCTGAGGGTAAAGGTGATGGACTGGCCAAGCATGTCTCCAGACCTAAACCCTATTGATCATCTGTGGGACATCCTCAAACGGAAGGTGGAGGAGCGCAAGGTCTCTAACATCCACCAGCTCTGTGATGTCATCATGGAGGAGGGGAAGATAACTCCAGTGACAACCTGTGAAGCTCTGGTGACCTCCATGCCCAAGAGGGTGAAGGCAGTGCTGGAAAATAATGGTGGCCACACAAAATATTGACACTTTGGGCCCAATATGGTCATTTTCACTTAGGGGTGTACTAACTTTTGTTGCCAGAGGTTTAGACATTAATGGCTGTGTGTTGACTTATTTTGAGGGGACAGCAAATTTACACTGTTATACAAGGTGTACACTGTGGCGTCATAAGGGGCGGGGTCACCGTGTGACATCACCCGGTAACCACACCCCATGCCTATATAAGTCGTCGCGCATATCGCACAAGCCATTACAGCGGGAGAGAGCGTCATGTCAACATCGAAAGAAGAGAGAAGAGGGAAGAAGGACGGAGGAGACCGGGCTCCTCCGCTAGTAAAAGAGAAGAAGATAGCGGAGGAGCCCGGAAGAAGAAATCGGAGAGCGGGAGAAGAGGCGGAGAGAACGGGACCACCGAAGTCGGAAGACCACCGGAGCTGCCTAATAAATTACTTTAAAAACCTATGTAGTGTTTTTTTTATTGACTCTTTTCCCAGGTGAATGGGTATGGGTACGATGTACCCCATACTCATTCACATAAGGTGGGGGCCGGGATCTGGGGGCCCCCTTATTAAAGGGGCTCCCGGATTCCGATAAGCCCCCCGCCCACAGAACCCAGACAACCAACGGCCAGGGTTGTCGGAATAAGGCCCTTGTCCTCATCAACATGGGGACAAAGTGCGCGCCCCCCTTCCCCAAAGCACCCACCCCCCCCATGTTAAGGGCAAGCGGCCTGGTACGGTTCAGGGTGGGGGGCGCTCGCTCATCCCCACCCCCTTTCCTGACCGGCCGGGCTGCGTGCTCGGATAAGGGTCTGGTGTGGATTTTGGGGGGGGCCCCCACACCGTTTTTTCGGCGTAGGGAGTTTCCCCTTAAACTCCATACCAGACCTAAGGGCCTGGTATGCTCTTGGAGGGGGAACCCATGCCGTTTTTTTATTTAAAATTTGGCGTTGAGTTCCCCCTCGAGAGCTGATTATTCTGTGATTGGCCACGGCCAAAGTCGCCTGGCCTGGGGGCGACTTAAAGTCTAGTTGAAGTCGCGCTGTTATTCATACTCAAGTCGTGTCCAAGTTGCTTCCAAAAGTCGCGCTGGAAGTTGCGTTGCCCCTGTGTGAACCGGCTCTCAGTGTTGTCACATGAAAAGATTTACACAAATGTGAGGGGTGTACTTACTTTTGTGAGATACTGTAGGTTACTATAATAACTAGCACTGGACTTCATTTAAAATTAGAGATGAGGACATTTTGGTAAAATTTCACAAATTTTTTAGACACATTGGAGTCAATAGGAGAAGACAATATGAAGGAGGATCTGGTGCTTTTAAAGCTCAAGTTTAACCTGCGTATATATTGTTTTCCCTGCCCCTCCCCCCCCCACCTTGATAATGACATTTTTAGCCACTTGCCGCCCGCCCTATAGGAGAATGACGGCGGCAAAGTGGTTTCAAAATCCTGACTGGGCATCATATGACGTCCTCAGGATTTTGAGCCGATGCGCGCCCCCAGGGGCGAGCATCGCGGCGATCGTTGTTGCGGTGTGTCAGTCTGACACCCCGCAACTACGATCTCGGTAAAGAGTCTTTACCACGTGATCAGCTGTGTCCAATCACGGCTGATCACAGCGTAAATAGGAAGAGCTGTTGATCGGCTTTTCCTCACTTGCATCTGTCAGACGCGAGTAGGGGAGAGCCGTTCGGCTGCTCTCCTGACAGGGAGGGTCTGTGCTGATCGATGATCAGCGCAGCCCCCCCCCCCCCCAGAGGATGCCCACACTGGACCACCAGGGACGCCACCAGATCACCAAGAATACCCAGCACCAGGTATGCCACCCTAGACCACCAGGGATGCCAGTCAGTGCCCACAATGGATGCCAATCAGTGCCCATCACTGATTGGCATGCATTATTGTTTGGCACTGATTGGCATCCATCAGTACAATCAGGGCCGTTTTTAAGGCAGGGCAAAAGGGGCAGCTGCCCTGGGCCCTGTCATTGTTGTGGGGCCGCTGCCTCATACTTGCCAACTATCCTGGTTTAAATTCCCTCGTCCCTTGAGGTTTTAGTCCTGTGTCCCAATATCTCAGTGTGAAGTGCTGCTATTACTGTTGCCCAGCTCTGCCCTATTGTTGTGTACAGATGACTCACCTGCAGACTCTATGTTTACATTTATTTATGTAAATTCCCGGCATTCATATGTAAATAGCGGTGGCCGGCGGCATTGATGTGTATATCATGCCCCCTTGAGGTCATATCCACAGTAATCTCTAGCAACCAATCAACAAGCAGAAATCATGTGCTGTAACCTCCAGCAACTAATCAGTGAGCCGGAATATGTGTTGTAACCTCTAGCAACCAGTCAGTGAGCGGTAATGATACACTGTAACCTCTGGCAACCAATCGGAATAGCTGCCTGATCTGATTCAGTAAACTGATTTTGAGTCTAGCTGCTACTTATTGTATGTCTCAGAGCAGGTGAGAGCAAAATTGCATGGGGAGGGCCCAAGAAAAGTTTTGCCCAGGGTCCAATCAATCAGTGCCGCCTATCAGTGCCCATCCGTGCCACATATCAGTGCCCATCAGTGCCACCTATCAGTCCCATCAGTGCCGCCTCATCATTGGTGCCACTTCATCAGTGCCCATCAGTGCAGCCCCATCGGTGCCCATCAGTGAAGGAGAAAACTTATTTACAAAGTTTTGAAACTGAAACAAAAAAAAAAAAAAAAATACATATTTTTTTTTTTCAAAATTTTCGGTCTTTTTTTATTTGTTTAGCAAAAAATTAAAAACGCAGAGGTGATCAAATACCACCAAAATAAAGCTCTATTTGTGGGAAAAACATGATCAAAATGTCATTAGTGTACAGTGTTGTATGATCGCGCAATTGTCATTCAAAGTGCGACAGCGCTGAAAGCTGAGAATTGGTCCGGGCAGGAAGGTGTATCAGTGCCCCCCCCCGGTATTGAAGTGGATAACTAAAACCTTCCTACTACATTGCGCACCTTATTTCAGATCCAGTGATGTCATCACAAGCGCTCTGAGATATTAGATCTCATATATACTGATAAGAATTTATATCTAATGCCGCGTACACACGATCGGAAATTCCCCCGGCAAAAGTCCGATGAGAGCTTTTTGGTCGGAAAATGCGATCGTGTGTACGCTCCATCGGACTTTTGATGGCGGAGTTCCCGCCAGCAAAAATATTGAGAGCAGGTTCTCTATTTTTTCAGTCGGAAAAAGTTCCGATCGGAATTTCCGATCGTCTGTACCAATTCCGCTGCACAAAATTCTACGCATGCTCGGAAACAATTTGACGCATGCTCGGAAGCACTGAACTTCATTTTCTCGGCTCGTCGTAGTGTTGTACGTCACGGCGTTCTTCGCGGTGGAAAGTTCCGAGAACTTTTGTGTGACCGTGTGTATGCAAGCCAAGCCTGAGCGGAATTCCGTCGGAAAAACCATCCAAGATTTTTACGACGGAAAATCAGCTCGCGTGTACGCGGCATTAGAGACGCTTTTTCCGGTTGGTATACAAATGATGTCCGTGTGAAATTCCCAGAATCCTCCTCACCTCTCCCGTCATCAGGTAGATGAACTCCATAGTAAGGCTCAGTATCCTCTCCACCATCTTCTTCCTTCCCTCCTCCATCCTCCGAGATCCGGGGAATATTCCGGGGGGGGGGGGGGGTGTTTGTCCTGGAAAAGTAAATCAGTTGTAAGAAGAGGCCTTATATCCTTTATAACCAAAGTCTACAGCCGGGGGGCCCCAACCTTAGTGAGCCCGGGGGGGGCCAACCTTAGTGAGCCCGGGGGGGGGCCCAACCTTAGTGAGCCCCGGGGGGGGGGCCCCAACCTTAGTGAGCCCGGGGGGGCCCCAACCTTAGTGAGCCCAGGGGGGGGGCCCCAACCTTAGTGAGCCCAGGGGGGGGGCCCCAACCTTAGTGAGCCCAGGGGGGGGCCCCAACCTTAGTGAGCCCAGGGGGGGCCCCAACCTTAGTGAGCCCGGGGGGGGGCCCCCAACCTTAGTGAGCCCGGGGGGGGCCCCAACCTTAGTGAGCCCAGGGGGGGCCCCAACCTTAGTGAGCCCAGGGGGGGGGGGGCCCCAACCTTAGTGAGCCCAGGGGGGGCCCCAACCTTAGTGAGCCCAGGGGGGGCCCCAACTTTAGTGAGCCCAGGGGGGGGGCCCCAACCTTAGTGAGCCCAGGGGGGGGCCCCAACCTTAGTGAGCCCAGGGGGGGCCCCAACCTTAGTGAGCAAGGGAGGGGCCCAACCATAGTGAGCCCGGGGGGGCCCCAACCTTAGTGAGCCCGGGGGGGGGCCCCAACCTTAGTGAGCCCGGGGGGGGCCCAACCTTAGTGAGCCCAGGGGGGGGCCCCAACCTTAGTGAGCCCAGGGGGGGGCCCCAACCTTAGTGAGCCCAGGGGGGGGCCCCAACCTTAGTGAGCCCAGGGGGGGGCCCCAACCTTAGTGAGCCCAGGGGGGCCCCAACCTTAGTGAGCCCGGGGGGGCCCCAACCTTAGTGAGCCCGGGGGGGCCCCAACCTTAGTGAGCCCAGGGGGGGCCCCAACTTTAGTGAGCCCAGGGGGGGGCCCCAACCTTAGTGAGCCCAGGGGGGGGCCCCAACCTTAGTGAGCCCAGGGGGGGCCCCAACCTTAGTGAGCCCGGGGGGGAGCCCAACCTTAGTGAGCCCGGGGGGGGCCC
This sequence comes from Lithobates sylvaticus, assembly GCA_028564925.1. Taxonomy (NCBI): domain Eukaryota; kingdom Metazoa; phylum Chordata; class Amphibia; order Anura; family Ranidae; genus Lithobates; species Lithobates sylvaticus. The sequence goes on from CM053030.1 coordinate 529,497,324, forward strand.
AACCTTAGTGAGCCCAGGGGGGGGCCCCAACCTTAGTGAGCCCGGAGGGCCCCAACCTTAGTGAGCCCAGGGGGGGCCCCAACCTTAGTGAGCCCAGGGGGGGCCCCAACCTTAGTGAGCCCAGGGGGGGCCCCAACCTTAGTGAGCCCAGGGGGGGCCCCCAACCTTAGTGAGCCCAGGGGGGGCCCCAACCTTAGTGAGCCCGGGGGGGGGGGGCCCAACCTTAGTGAGCCCGGGGGGGGGGCCCAACCTTAGTGAGCCCGGGGGGGGGGGGCCCAACCTTAGTGAGCCCAGGGGGGGGGGGGGGCCCAACCTTAGTGAGCCCAGGGGGGGGGGGGGCCCAACCTTAGTGAGCCCGGGGGGGGGGGCCCAACCTTAGTGAGCCCGGGGGGGGGGCCCCAACCTTAGTGAGCCCAGGGGGGGGGCCCCAACCTTAGTGAGCCCAGGGGGGGGGGCCCAACCTTAGTGAGCCCGGAGGGCCCCAACCTTAGTGAGCCCAGGGGGGGGGGGCCCCAACCTTAGTGAGCCCGGGGGGGGGCCCCAACCTTAGTGAGCCCGGGGGGGGGGCCCAACCTTAGTGAGCCCGGGGGGGGGGCCCCAACCATAGTGAGCCCGGGGGGGGGGGGGCCTGGGGGGGGGGGGGGCCCAACCTTAGTGAGCCTGGGGGGGGGGGGCCCAACCTTAGTGAGCCCGGGGGGGGCCCCCACCTTAGTGAGCCCGGGGGGGGGCCCCAACCTTAGTGAGCCTGGGGGGGGGGCCCAACCTTAGTGAGCCCGGGGGGGCGGGAAAATTCTTCCAGATCCTTCCGTGACCCAACAGAAAGAAAACATTTATCCTGATATAATAAATGGACGGGAATGTGAGATATGGATGGAAAATGGGGGAATCCGCTGAGTTATTGTCATTCAAATAAACACAATGAGAAAATGTCTAAAGAATAAATCATTGGTGTCAGTGTGATAGGGGCCCCCAGGAGTGAATAGACCCAGAGTCAGCCCCCCCTTATATCAGGGTCCCCACAGCCCCCCCTTATATCAAGGTCTCCACAGTCCCCCTCCCCTTATATCAGGGTCTCCACAGTCCCTCCTTACATCAGGGTCCCCATAGTCCCTCTCCTCTTATATGAGGGTCCCCACAGCCCCCTTTCTCTTATATGAGGGTCCCCACAGCCCCCTTTCTCTTATATGAGGGTCCCCACACCCCCTTTCTCTTATATCAGGGTCTCCACAGTCCCCCCTTATATCAGGGTCCCCACAGCCCCCTTTCTCTTATATCAGGGTCCCCACACCCCCCCCCTTATATCAGGGTCCCCACAGTCCCCCCTTATATCAGGGTCTGGGTATAGATAACTAACCAATAACAATGACAGTACTGGTGGGCGGAGCCTGGTGTTGCAGAGTGCACACCCCGGACACACCCCAGATTCTTTACAAACTGTCGGCTGTCAGTGTGGTGGGCGTTCCTTCCAGGAGTAAACACGTCCCCGGGTTACCATAGTAACAACAATCAGCACACTCCTGAAACAGCAGCGCCCATTTTCTTGTAGCCACTCAGTGTTTACTTTCTCTTCCATGAATTGTGTGATGATAATCCATGGTGTGATAGTTGTCTCTCCTCCTCCTATACATCATTAGTACATACAGCCCCCTCCTGCTTGTCCCTTCCTGTGACCTCAGATCCCCAGTGCAGGCACCAGACACATGGGGGGGGGGGGGGGGGGTTCATAAAAAAATATGTCAGACAAGTTCTATCCAACCTGGTGCTGTTGCCCATAGCAACCAATCATCTCTGATCGGCTGTGACAAATTTTGGTCATTGGTCCTCCTCTCCCCCATTGTCTGTACTGGAAAGTCTCTCTTCTGTCACATGTCAGTGAGATTGTCGTCATCTGTACATCAATATTCTCCTCCTTGGTGAGAGCAATAAAGTTACAAATAAAAAAAGTAAAGAAAAAAAATAAATATAAAATAAATGTAATAAAAAAATGTTTCTCCGCTTGCCGACTGTATACAGTATATATACGGCGGCTCCCCTGGGCGGGATCTGTGCATGATTCTGGGGCGTGCGCTGCTGCCGGACTACCCGCTCCGGCTGTGATTGGTATACGGTGGGAGCCAATCAGCGGGTTCTACGGACTCGGCGATCGTTCCCGAGAGAGACAGAATGGCGGTCTTCCGATGTAAACAAGGCCGATCGCCGTTCTGTGACAAGGGAAGGTTGTGATCCTGTGTCTCTGCTAAGCAGGAACACGGATCTCTGTCTTAGCCACAGTACAAGCCCCTCCCCCACAGTTAGCAAGCACTCCCTAGGAACACATATAACCCTTTGATCTCCCCCGGTGTTAACCCCTTCCCTGCCAGTGCCATTAGTACAGTGACAGTGCACATTTTTAGCACTGATCAATGTATTGGTGTCACTGGTCCCCAAAAAAGTGTCAGTTTGGGGTTAATTTACTAAAGCTACAGAGTGCAAAATGAGTCACAATTCTGTATAGTAACCAATCGGCTTCCAAGTTTTAGTGCCAAAGCTTCATTGGACGAGCTGATGTTAGAAGCTGATTGGTTTCTACGCAGAAACGGGACTCATTTTTGCCCTCTCTATCTTTAGTAAATGAACCCCTCAGCCGAGGCTTCCACTATTGCGACCTGAAAGTCGCGCGATATTGCCCGCAATTTTGATGCAACTTGTAGCCATGCCTGTGTATTCCTGAGGTCTAGGGACCTGAAGTCGCATCAAAGTGGGACCAAAATAGTGCTGGGACTACTCTGAGGTCGCACAGATATGAACGGCACCCATTGGAAATCACGGGGTACGACTTGTCATGCAACTTTGCAGTCACGAGTCCAGACATCCCAACCTGCAAAAACTAATTTCATGGAGGTGACGCTTCACGCTGGCGCCGGCACCGAAACAGAGAGGCATGGGGCACACAGCAGGGCACATCATGGGGCACACAGGGGCACTGGGCGCACAGCAGGGCATGGGGCACATAATAGGGCACACAGCGGGGCATGGGGCACACAGTACATCAGAGCTGTCGGTAAGCGGTACGTCAGAGCTGTCGCTGAGCGGTACGTCGGGGCGGAAACTCAGCGGTACGTCAGGAGCCGTCGCTGAGCGGTACGTCAGGAGCCGTCGCTGAGCGGTACGTCAGGAGCCGTCGCTGAGCGGTACGTCAGGAGCCGTCGCTGAGCGGTACGTCAGGAGCCGTCGCTGAGCGGTACGTCAGGAGCCGTCGCTGAGCGGTACGTCAGGAGCCGTCGCTGAGCGGTACGTCAGAGCTTGGCCCTGAGCGGTACGTCGGGGCTGTCGCTGAGCAGTACGTCAGGAGCTGTCGCTGAGCGGTGCGTCGGGGTGGAAACTAGTTCTCTATCAGGCCATGCAGTTCTCTATCAGGCCATGCCGGGACATGTAGTCCTCTATCAGGCCATGCCGGGACATGTAGTCCTCTATCAGGCCATGCCGGGACATGTAGTCCTCTATCAGGCCATGCCGGGACATGTAGTCCTCTATCAGACCATGCTGGGACATGTAGTCCTCTATCAGGCCATGCCGGGACATGTAGTCCTCTATCAGACCATGCCGGGACATGTAGTCCTCTATCAGGCCATGCCGGGACATGTAGTCCTCTATCAGGCCATGCCGGGACATGTAGTCCTCTATCAGGCCATGCCGGGACATGTAGTCCTCTATCAGGCCATGCCGGGACATGTAGTCCTCTATCAGACCATGCTGGGACATGTAGTCCTCTATCAGGCCATGCTGGGACATGTAGTCCTCTATCAGGCCATGCCGGGACATGTAGTTCTCTATCAGGCCATGCCGGGACATGTAGTCCTCTATCAGGCCATGCCGGGACATGTAGTCCTCTATCAGGCCATGCCGGGACATGTAGTTCTCTATCAGGCCATGCCGGGACATGTAGTTCTCTATCAGGCCATGCCGGGACATGTAGTCCTCTATCAGACCATGCTGGGACATGTAGTCCTCTATCAGGCCATGCTGGGACATGTAGTCCTCTATCAGGCCATGCCGGGACATGTAGTTCTCTATCAGGCCATGCCGGGACATGTAGTCCTCTATCAGGCCATGCTGGGACATGTAGTCCTCTATCAGGCCATGCCGGGACATGTAGTTCTCTATCAGGCCATGCCGGGACATGTAGTCCTCTATCAGGCCATGCTGGGACATGTAGTTCTCTATCAGACCATGCTGGGACATGTAGTTCTCTATCAGGCCATGCCGGGACATGTAGTCCTCTATCAGGCCATGCCGGGACATGTAGTCCTCTATCAGGCCATGCCGGGACATGTAGTCCTCTATCAGGCCATGCTGGGACATGTAGTCCTCTATCAGGCCATGCTGGGACATGTAGTCCTCTATCAGGCCATGCCGGGACATGTAGTCCTCTATCAGGCCATGCCGGGACATGTAGTTCTCTATCAGACCAGGCTGGGACATGTAGTCCTCTATCAGGCCATGCTGGGACATGTAGTTCTCTATCAGGCCATGCCGGGACATGTAGTTCTCTATCAGGCCATGCTGGGACATGTAGTTCTCTATCAGGCCATGCTGGGACATGTAGTTCTCTATCTATCAGGCCATGCTGGGACATGTAGTGAACTCACCTCCTATAATTATCCTGATGAGGGCGGCATGTCCGAGGCTGTCCACCAGGGGGGGCTGTAGAGAGCATTCTGTGGTGCCCCGGGTGAGGCTGCATTCACACCTGAGCGTAGCGGAACGAGCGTTTTTACCGGCGTTTTTACCGGCGTTTTGTCGCGCGAATACGGTCGTTTTTGCACATTAGCATACATCGTTTTCAGGCGTTTTTCAACTTCATCGTTTTTCTGGATAGCCAATAGGAAAAATGATCATCACTGTCATCATTTGTTGCTATGTTTTTAGATTTTGTTCATCTGCTTCCTGGGTGAATACTGTACTACCGGGTCATCATTGTGCTTCCTGCTCCATATTGTACTATCTTCTGCACAAAGATGAGTGACAATGAGATGGCGTGTTTTCTGGCAGCAGCCACGGTTACCTCATACTTTCTACATGAAAGAGAGAGGAGAAAGAAGAGGGCACGCAGATATTGGATCCACCCAGTAATTGCCGAACGTGAAGAGAGAGGCCAATTTTGGGTCATGTATAGTGATCTACGTGAGCATGATGAGAAATTCTTGGACTACACAAGGATGTCCATAAAAAGGTTAGTCAAAGTAATTTGGATTCATGATGTTTGACATTGTTCCTGTCTTATAATGTCCACTAATAAACCCCATATTTCTTGCTCACAGCTTTGATGAGTTACTGGGTTTACTCAGTAGCCGGTTGCAAAGAATGGACACCTATTTCCGGAACAGTATACCCCCAGTGGAACGACTAATCATCACACTGAGGTAAATTCTTCTTATTTCTTTTTGTCCCCAGTGCCACGTGTCCCCAGTGCCACGTATCAATACCACCTGTCAGTGTCATGTGTCATCATTGCCACCTGTTAGTGCCACGTGTCCCCAGTGCCACGTATCAATGCCACCTGTCAATATCACGTGTCATCATTGCCACATGTTAGTGCCACGTGTCCCCAGTTCCACGTATCAGTACCACCTGTCAGTGCCACGTGTCATCAGTGCAATGTATGTATTTTGGGGCGTTATTAGTGGTATACACATTTCATCTGCGAAAAATAACATATTACAATGATTATTATAATAAAATTCCTACTTTTGTAAAGAATTGAGGGAAAAATAAACATCCGATCACACAATTTTAATATTAAACAAAAAACTTTATTTATTACTATCAAATAGTAACTAAATATAACTTATTCTCTTTTTTTTTTTTTAATTGAAAAATATACAGCTCAACCAGAGCTAACGTAGCTCATAAAAAAAAAAAAAAAAAAAAAAAAAAAATCAGAGGTGCTGAAAGGTTTGGGAGGAGTTGACTCCCTCGTTAGGTGCATTGACCACATCCATGGCATGGCCATATTGTGACCAGGTGGAGGTAGATGCATGGTCATTGGGCTGCCAATTAGAAGGTGGTGGTGGTGTTGGCAGACGGTAGTAGTTGGTTGGTGGCGGTGTAGGCAGAGGAGGGTAATTAGGAGGTGGTGCTGAAAACCGAGGAAGTGCTGGCAGATGGGGCGGGGGGGGATTAGCATAAGGACCATATGGTGGGGGAGGTTCAGAGGACCTATATGTGGTGGTCGGCGGGATGAAGGTCGCAATGTAGCGTATAGTGCCTGACAGCATGTCTGCCTGGAGCTCTGATGGAACCTTCTCCATCAGACCTTCCAGACACCGAGCAGACACTTGTACATGGGACCTATTGCTGGTCATCCTGTCCGACATACCGGCCATAATGTCGAGCATTCTATTAAAATCCGGTTCCGGAGCCCTCCTTCTTGTTCCTCTGGCTGGCACACGAACAGGAATAGGTGGTGTGGACTCCTCGTCACGGTCTCCCACAGGTGTTGTTGCTGTAGAGCGTGCCGGAGTAGACAACTGGCTCTCCGGATCTTGTCCTTCTTGTTCACCGCCTGATGCCTGGCTTGCTTGTGGGTCCAAATTATTTTGGGAGCTGTCCTCCCAGCTGTTTTCAGTACTGAAAATAGGAATTAATTATTAGAACTTTCTCTTTACATTTGTTAATGACATTCGTACAGATGATAGCTTACCGCCCCAAAGCCACCAATGGCCGAAGGAACTCCAGTTCTCTAGCAAACATGTACTCTCTTGGAGCACATGCTGCAGATCCACTCCTACATTCCCTGGTCAGGCGTACATGTCGTGTGTAGGCATCCCGTAAGCTTTTCCACTTCAGTTTTAGCATTTTAACTGTCAAAACACAAATTAAAATATATATATTTATTTCTTTGTAGGTACCTAGCAACTGGACAATCTATATCAAGTCTGCACTATAGCTTTCGGATAGGGAAATCAACAGCTAGTTATATAGTCCGTGACACCTGCTCTGCAATTTGGGAGATTTTGAAGGATATCGTGTTGAAAAAACCGACATCAGAAGAGTGGTCACAGATATCAGAGGTTTTCCTGCAACGCTGCAATTTCCCTAATTGTGTCGGAGCAATCGATGGGAAACATATCAGGATCATTAAGCCCATGGGAAGCGGAAGCCAATACTTCAACTATAAAAAATATTTTTCTTTTGTTTTGATGGCGGTTGCGGATGCCAATTATTGCTTCCGGTACATTGACATTGGTTCGTATGGCAGCAGCGCTGACTCGGCTATTTTTAACAATTCCTCATTTGGACACCTCCTACGTACCGATTGTCTGGACCTTCCGGCAAGCAGGCCACTCCCGGGCACAAATGGCCCTCCCCTACCCAGTGTGTTTGTTGGAGATGAGGCCTTTGCTCTGAGTGAGCATCTACTACGGCCTTACTCAGGGCACAATCTAAATGAACAGAGGAGTGTGTTCAATTACCGTCTAACACGAGCACGTCGTGTGGTAGAATGTGCATTTGGCATATTGTCAAATAAATGGCGGGTACTGCACACTCCGATTGTTCTGAATATGCAAAATGCAGTCTCTGCTGTAAAGGCTTCATGTGCATTGCATAATTTTGTAAGGCAGCGGGATGGATATGATTTTGAGGAGCCAGTACTTGAGAGTATGGAAAGAGCGCATTGGACCGGTGTGCGTGGAAACAGACAAGGGACACATGTCAGGGATCAATTTGCATCCTACTTCATGTCTCCAGCAGGACAGGTCCCATGGCAGCTTGAGGCAATTCAATAAATTATTTCTTTGTCATAATAATAAAACCGTATACTATGCTAGGTGAATAATTAATAAAATTGCTTGATTTATTGTGAAGAAGTTCCGTGTTTTTTTTTTAAATATATATTTATCTTTGTGTGCAGTATCCATACAATATACACTAGGGGTCAGAGTGTGCCATCATGTATTTGTGACATGCTGACTATACTATAGTCCTATGCATAGGCCCCTTTCACACTGAGGCGTTTTTCAGTCGCCTGTATAGCGCCTGACAAAAGCGACTCCTTTGCGCTAGCAGGACGGTAAGAAAAAGTCCTGCTAGCAGCATCTTTGGAGCGGTGAAGGAGCGGTTTATTCACTGCTCCTACCAATTAAAATCAATGGGGCAGCTTGTTTTAACCCTTTTTCGGCCGCTAGCGGGGGTTAAAAATGCCCCGCTAGCGGCCGAAAAAAAAAAAAAAAAAAAGGGTTAGAAAGGCACGCAAATCGCCGCTGCAGAGGCTCTTTGCAGGCGGGTTTGGAGCGCTGCCACATTTTTTTTAATGGGAAGGGGCGCTTAGCGCTCCAAAGATGCGGCTTGCATGACTTTTTCATATGTTGGGTATCTATTTACTCGCCGTATCTTCATCTTTGACATTATGCAACAAAATTGTGATAACTTTACTTTTTTTTTTTTTTTAAGCATGAAAAAAAACGTATTTGAATAATTGCTGCGAAAATACCGTGCAATATAAAAAGTTGCAACGACCGACATTGTATTCTCTAGGGTCTTTTCTAAAAAATCATATATAATATTTGGGGGTTCTATGTCATTTTCTAGCCAAGAAATTATGGATTTTACATGTAGGAGAGAAATGTCATAATTGGCCCCAGGTGTGAAGTGGTACTGTTTTTCTATAATGTACTAATGTTTGCAGGGGTTTGTCTTACCTTTTACATCCTTAACATGGCCAGTTAGGTCTGCCCAGTTTGAGAAAACTTTCATGGCAATCTGGGTCCATGCCCTCCTCTTGCTCGCTCTGAGCTTATACGTGGGATCTCTGGTATCATAGAGACAGGGGTGCTCCTTGACCATTCCAATAAATCTCTCTTGATCCAGCAGGCATACAGTATCTTCATCCTCCATATTGCTGGTCTGTATGTCTGCTAAAATGGTTATCTGTGCACTTCCTGTTATGTTATGTCATTTCCTTCATGTAAAAATTTACTTCACTCGAGCAGATGCAGCGACAAAACGCCCGTAGAAACGCTCGTTGTCGCGCTATTCGCTTGAATCGAGCGTTTCCATTAGTTTCTATGGGGGCACGAACGCCCAAATCTGCCCGATTCGCGCGACAAAAAAGGGTCCGGAACTTGTTTGAGCTTCAGGCGTTCGGCTTCAGGCGTTTTGGAGTGGAGATGTGAACGATCTCCATAGAGAATAATGTATTTTTTCCCCTCGAGCGTTTTGTAGCTTCAGGCTTACGGCGGATTAGGGCGACAAAACGCTCAGGTGTGAATGCAGCCTTAATGTGACCCGCACCCAACATTTCTCTTCAGAGTCTCCCCCTCCGCGGAAGCAATGCGTTCCAGCTTGGTAACTGAAAACGTCCTGGTTGTGCACTGCTTCTCCTTCCCTCCCGGAAACAAATAGTGGGGAATGTTGGTTCCACACAGTGTACCGGAGTTCTATCAGATTAGCGAACCGCCAGATTAGGTAACGGAGGTGACGTTCCACGGGTTCGCTAATCTGACAGAACAGCGGCACCAGGTATCTTACTACACCCAGCTACAGCTTGAATTTCAGAGTTACTTTAGCAATAAAGTGAGCGTATATAAATAATAAATATAGTGTATTGATATCTGTGATGCTGTTTCAATGTTTAATTTTAAAGGTTTAGCACTGAGCAGTGCAGGGGGTGTACCAACATGGCCTCCGCGCCACCTTCCTACTGCTGGGTGTACCAACATGGCCTCCGCCACCTTCCTACTGCTGGGTGTACCAACATGGCCTCCGCCACCTTCCTACTGCTGGGTGCACCAACATGGCCTCCGCCACCTTCCTACTGCTGGGTGTACCAACATGGCCTCCGCCACCTTCCTACTGCTTGGTGTACCAACATGGCCTCCGCCACTTTCCTACTGCTGGGTGTACCAACATGGCCTCCGCCACCTTCCTACTGCTGGCATGCAGCTTCTTTCAAAATGGGGGGGCGTAAATGTCAGTTACGGGCAACGGTGCCCTGTAAAAAAGATGTCCGCCAGCCGAAAATTGAAACAATTTGACGCATGCTCGGAAACAATTCAGATGCATGCTTGGAAACAATTCAGGCGTATGCTTGGAAACAATTTGACGCATGCTTGGAAACAATTTGACGCATGCTTGGAAACAATTCAGACGTATGCTTGGAAACAATTCAGACGCATGCTTGGAAACAATTCAGACGCATGCTTGGAAACAATTCAGACGCATGCTTGGAAACAATTTGACGCATGCTTGGAAACAATTCCGACGCATGCTTGGAAACAATTCCGACGCATGCTCGGAAACAATTCAGACGCATGCTCGGAAGCATTGAACTTAAATTCCTCGGCTCGCCGTAGTGTTGTACGTCACCGCATTCTTGACGGTCGACAGTTCACAGAACTTTTGTGTGACCGTGTGTATGCAAGCCAAGCTTCAGCGGAATTCCGTCGAAGAATTTTCCATCCAAGAATTTTCTGACGGAAAGACTGCTCATGTGTGACTCTAATTTCTATTTTGCCATTAGAGGGTCTTGGAGCTAAGTGGATGCGAGATATACCAGATCTGGGTATGGATTGGAGTTGTGTGGGGGATTTCCCTTTGGGATCTCTGTTTTTTTTTTTTGAGGTGACCCGTATGATCCAATTTAAATTGGTACACAGAGCATATATCATATCATAGGTCTGAGTGTCTGGATAAGCCTACCTCGAGACTGTATTCTCATCTTACTCTAATTTCTATTTTACCATTAGAGCAGCCATTCTCAACCAGGGTTCCATGGACCCCTGGGGTTCCTCCAGAGGTTACTAGGGGTTCCTTGGGCTGTGGATGATGAACCACCTTTTTGATGTTGCCTACAGAGTTCAAAGCCAGCATCATGACACCGAATATCTTTTTAGCTGTCTTTAAGGGGGGTGGCATTCTGAGCACCACTTTAAGGGGAACATTCTTCCCATTGGTCACCAGTATAAGGGGAATTGTTCCTATTGACCCTGATAAATTGGTTTTAGTAAGGGTTCTTCGAGACCTGAAAGTTATTTTTGGGGGGTTTCTCCAGAGTTAAAAGGTTGAGAAAGGCTGCATTAGAGAGTCTTGGAGCGAGGAGGATGCGAGATATACCAGATCTGGGTATGGAGTTGTGTGTGGAATTTCCCTTTGAGATCTCGTTTTTTTTTTTGAGGGATGATCCAATTTGAATTGGTACACAGAGCATATATTACGCTCTATAGACTTCAAAAGATAAATCCTGGTTGCTCTTCTAAGTGCTGGAGGTGCAGGGGGGGGGGGGGGGATATCACACACATCTTTTGGACTTGCCCGGGTATAGCTAATTTTTGGGTGGAGGTGGTGGACTTATTAAACTCTTCCACCTCGGCACCTTTACCCGTTTCAATGTCTGTTTGTCTGCTGAGCTTGGTAGAGGCTATTACCCCTATAGCGGCTGAGCGAATATTTATTAATACGACATTATTCTATGCAAGAAAAGCCATTGCATTATATTGGAAGAAACCTTATCCTCCTCCACCTTTATATTGGAAACAATAGATAAATATTAACCCCTTCCTGCCGAGCGTCTGCAGACGTGCGTACTCGGCTATCAGGGGTTATACCGGGATGATGCCCGCAGCTGAAGGCATCATCCCGTTACCGTTTTTCCCGGGCGGTAAAAACGCTCGGCTGTTATACCAGAGAAGCGGGAGGGGACATCCCCCCCTCCCGCCACCTCCCACCACTCTTACCGTACGTCCCGTCCCACCGGGAGCTCCAATCTACGTTGCGCCACTTCCGGTGTCTAGAGACAGACTGTAACGAAGCCGGAAACGAATGTAAACGCGGAAGCGACGTCACGACGACACGTCCGGTTTATTCGGCTGCCAACGGCGCCGGCTTTAAAAAAAATACAGTTTTGTACGTCTATTGACGTAGTCCCGTGCACGAGCGGCCTGCGCGCCCCCCTGAAGGGCGTGCGTGGCACGCTTTGTGATCAGAGAGTCTGTGAGACTCGCTGGATCACAGATCCGAGTAAGGGGTCGATCCCGACCCCTCACCACGTGATCAGCTGTCAGCCAATGACAGCCGATCATGTGATGACAACACAGCCGGTAATTGGCTATTTTTCCTCCTCGCGCTGATAGCGCGAGGAGAAAAAAAAGCCGATCACCGGCGGCCATGAGAGGGACATCAGTCCCGATCACGGCGAGCTGGCACCAGCTCATCAGTGCCCACCCCTGCCAGTGCCACCTAAGAATAGTCAACAGTGCCGCCTATCAGTGCCCACAGTGCCACCCATCAGTGCCCACAGTGCCACCCATCAGTGCACACAGTGCCACCCATCAGTGCCCACAATCTGCCTCAACAAGTGTTGCACCTCAGTGCCACATATCAGTGTCACCTACCAGTATAAGTGCCGCCCATCTGTGCCACCTATCAATGCCACCTATCAGTGGTACCAATCAGTGCCACCCATCTGTGCCACCCATCAGTGCCATCTTATCTGTGCCCATCAGTGCCGCCTTAACTGTGCCAATCAGTACTGCCTTATCTGTCCCCATCAGTGCCACCTTATCTGTGCCTATCAGTGCCGCCTTAACTGTGCCTATCAGTGCCCACCAGTGCCGCCTCATCAGCGCATATCAATGAAGGAGAAAAATGACCTGTTTGCAAACTTTTATAACAAACTATTAAACATGAATTTTTTTTTCTTCAACATTTTCCAACTTTTTTTGTTTGTTTAGCAAAAAATAAAAAACCAACTGTGATTAAATACCACCAAAACAAATCTCTATTTGTGGGAAAAAAGTGATAAAAATGTCATTTTGGTACATAGTTGTATGACCGCGCAATTGTCATTCAAAGTGCTTCAGCGCCGAAAGCTGAAAAATTGGTCTGGGCAGGAGGGGGGGGGGGGTTAAAGTTTTTTTTATTATTATTTTCCAACATTTGATTGGCTGTTTGTGTTTTGCATCACCTTACTTCACACTGAAGTGAATGAGGCCCTGAGAAGGATGGTTCAGAGACCAAAGATCTGCCTTCTGTTTTCCTCTGCGCCTTTAACCACATTTCTCACAGATGCTAAAATTTTTTTTCATATAGCCATTTAATTGTCTTTATGCATCTCTGGAGTGCGGAGAATCGCTCTGTTATTATCGCAGTGCCAATGTCTGATGGAATACAAGAGTCCCGTGCGTATTCCTGAACCCCAACATCCCAACATGATATCCTCTGGATGTGGCATAAAGTACATCTTGGTTTTCCCATACTGCCACTCAGGGGCGTTGCTGGGTCTATAAAAGATCTGGGGCTAGAGCCCATAGCAACATAGTAAAGAAAGCCATACGCTTGGGCGGGCATACACATGTATATACTATACGTGTGTGTGTGTGTATATATATATATAAAAAACATAAATTATCATTACATCAGGATTCCCAGAGAGCCTCCCTCTTACATCAGAGTCCCCAGAGAGTCTCCCCCTTGCATCAGGGTCCCCGGAGAGCCTCCCCTTTGCATCAGGGTCCCCAGAGAGCCTCCCCTTGCATCAGGGTCCCCAGAGAGCCTCCCCCTTGCATAAGGGTCCCCAGAGAGCCTCCCCCTTGCATCAGGGTCCCCAGAGAGCCTCCCCCTTGCATCAGGGTCCCCAGAGAGCCCCCCGCTTGCATCAGGGTCCCCAGAGAGCCTCCCCCTTGCATCAGGGTCCCCAGAGAGCCTCCCCCTTGTATCAGGGTCCCCAGAGAGCCTCCCCTTGCATCAGTGTCCCCAGAGAGCCTCCCCCTTGCATCAGGGTCCCCGGAGAGCCTCCCCCTTGCATCAGGGTCCCCAGAGAGCCTCCCCCTTGCATCAGGGTCCCCAGAGAGCCTCCCCTTGCATCAGGGTCCCCAGAGAGCCTCCCCCTTGCATCAGGGTCCCCAGAGAGCCTCCCCCTTGCATCAGGGTCCCCAGAGAGTCTCCCCCTTGCATCAGGGTCCCCAGAGGGTCTCTCCCTTGCATCAGGGTTCCCAGAGGGCCTCCCCCTTGCATCAGGGTCCCCAGAGAGCTTCCCTCTTGCATCAGAGTCCCCAGAGAGCCTCCCCCTTGCATCAGGGTCCCCAGAGAGCCTCCCCCTTGCATCAGGGTCCCCAGAGAGCCTCCCCCTTTCATCAGGGTCCCCAGAGAGCCTCCCCCTTGCATCAGTGTCCCCAGAGAGCCTCCCCCTTGCATCAGGGTCCCCAGAGGGCCTCCCCCACTTACATCAGGGTCCCCCAGTTCTGCCCGCAGCACTCGCAGCCCGGCTGCAGAGAGGCCACAACCACGGGTCTGAGAGACTCGGGGCTATGGGCCCCGGATTCGGGGCTATAGCCCCAAAAGCCACCCCTAGCAACGCCCCTGCTGCCTCTCCATGAAGACCCTCAAGGCCTGGGGTGCGGTCTGTGATGTCGGACAATTCCTGATCAGTTTGGTTGCTCCCCCTGGTGAACTCTCTCATGGGCAATCAGATACGATTTACGGGAAAAAGACCTCCCACATAGGGAGCAGGAATATGGCTTCACCCCTGTGTGAACCCTCTGATGTCTGCTAAGATCTGACTTCTGGGAAAAACCTTTCCCGCACTCTGCGCAGGAATACGGCCTCTCCCCGGTGTGAACCTGGTCGTGTTTAATAAGGTGCAGTTTCTGGGTAAAACATTTGCCGCACTCAGAACACGAATACGACTTGTCCCCCGTGTGGACGCTTTTGTGCCTGTTAAGAGCCATTTTGTGAGAAAAGCATTACCTGCACTCGGGACAGGAATACGGCTTCTCCCCGGTGTGCACCCTCCTGTGCACCAGGAGATACGATTTGCGGGAAAAGCATTTGCTGCACTCCGAGCACGAAAACGGCTTCTCGCCCGTGTGGACCCTTTCGTGTCTGTTAAGTAGGGATGAGCCGAACACCCCCCCCGTTCGGCTCGCACCAGAACCCGCGAACGGACCTAAAGTCCGTGCGAGCTTTAGAACCCTATTAGTTATAATGGATGCGAACGTTCGAAATTAAAAGTGCTAATTTTAAAGGCTAATATGCATGTTAATGTCATAAAAACTGTGTGGGGACCTGGGTCCTGCCCCAGGGGACATGTATCAATGCAAAAAGAAGTTTTAAAAACGGCTGTTTTTTTTAGGAGCAGTGATTTTAATAATGTTTAAATTGAAACAATAAAAGTGTAATATTCCTTTAAATTTCGTACCTGGGGGGTGTCTATAGTATGCATGTAAAGGGGCGCATGTTTCCCGTGTTTAGAACTGTCTCTGCGCAAAGTGTCATTTTTGAAAGTAAAAAAGCTATTTAAAATCACTCGCGGCTAATGTGTATTGACGGCTCCCGTAATACAGAGAACAGTCATTCATTGAAACTCATTCATAAAAAAAAAGTCATTGATAAAAAATAAAAAAAATGAAAAAAAAAAGCGTAGGGGTCCCCCCAAATTCAATAACCAGGCCCTTCAGGTCTGGGTTGGATATTAAGGGGAACCCCAGCCAAAAAAAAAATGGCGTAGGGTCCCCCTCAAAATCCATACCAGACCCTTGAGGTCTGGTATGGATTTTAAGGGGAACCCTAGCCAAAAAAATGGCGTGGGGTCCCCCCTCAAAATCCATACCAGACCCTTATCCGAGCACGCAACCTGGCAGGCCGCAGGAAAAGAGGGGGGGACGAGAGCGCCCCCCCTCCCGCCTGAACCGTACCAGGCCACATGCCCTCAACATTGGGAGGATGCTTTGGGGGTCTAAGACCCCTAAAGCACCTTGTCCCCATGTTGATGAGGACAAGGGCCTCTTCCCCACAACCCTGGCCATTGGTTGTGGGGGTCTGCGGGCGGGGGGCTTATCAGAATCTGGAAGCCCCCTTTAACAAGGGGACCCCCAGATCCCGGCCCCCCCCCACCAAAAAAGTGGCAAAAATGGTAAAAATGACAGGAGACGGTCTTTGACAATTCCTTTATTAAAATCTTCTTTCTTCTTTCTTCATCCTTCGGTTTCTTCATCTTTTCCTTCCGTCATCTTCTTCCATCTTCTTCTTCCATTTTCTTCTTCCTCCGATCCGCTTCTTCTTGCGCTGGTCTTCTCGTCCTTCTCGTCCGGCATCTTCTTCCGTCGGCGTCTTCTTGGGCCGCTCCGCGCAATGGGAGGCTCCCGCTGTGTGAGGCTCCGCTCCGTCTGACAGGTCTTTTAAAACGGAGGGCACCTGGTGACCCCGCCCCCCTTTGACGTCATGGGGAAAGCCATCATGGAATTCCCCATGACGTCCCCGTGCGTCAGAGGGGGCGGGGTCACCAGGTGCCCTCCATTATAAAAGACCTGTCAGACGGAGCGGAGCCTCACACAGCGGGAGCCTCCCATTGCGCGGAGCGACCCAAGAAGAGACACCGACGCCGACGCCGACGGAAGAAGATGCCGGACGAGAAGACCAGCACAAGAAGAAGCGGATCGGAGGAAGAAGAAAATGGAAGAAGAAGATGGAAGAAGATGACGGAAGGAGAAGATGAAGAAACCGAAGGATGAAGAAAGAAGAAAGAAGATTTTAATAAAGGAATTGTCAAAGACCGTCTCCTGTCATTTTTACAATTTTTGCCACTTTTTTGGTGAAATGGTAGGGGTACTTTTGTACCCCCTTACCATTTCACACAGGGGGGGGGCCGGGATCTGGGGGTCCCCTTGTTAAAGGGGGCTTCCAGATTCCGATAAGCCCCCTGCCCGCAGACCCCCACAACCACCGGGCACGGTTGTGGGGAAGAGGCCCTTGTCCTCATCAACATGGGGACAAGGTGCTTTGGGGGTCTTAGACCCCCAAAGCACCCTCCCAATGTTGAGGGCATGTGGCCTGGTACGGTTCAGGTGGGAGGGGGGGCCACTCTCGTCCCCCCCTCTTTTCCTGCGGCCTGCCAGGTTGCGTGCTCGGATAAGGGTCTGGTATGGATTTTGAGGGGGACCCCACGCCATTTTTTTTTTTTTTTTTTTTGGCTGGGGTTCCCCTTAATATCCATCCCAGACCTGAAGGGCCTGGTTATTGAATTTGGGGGGACCCCCACGCTTTTTTTTTTTTTTTTTTTCTATTAATGAATGACAGTTCTCTGTGTTACAGGAGCCATCAATTCATTAGCCGCGAGTGCTTTTAAATAGCTTTTTTCCTGCAAAAATGACACTTTTTTGCAGGGAAAGTTCTAAGCACAGGAAACCTGCCCCCTTCACAGGCCACCTATAGACACCCCCCAGATGTGATACTGCAATGCTGTTCTAACAGCACGCACACACATATCCCCAGAAATATAGCATATCTTGTCAGCAGCACACTGACACGCTGACACTGACTGAAACAGAATATGCGAGGCCGCCGGCCTGGGGCGTGTACTACCGTGGGGCGTGTACTAAAGCCCCTGAGCTATAATTGGCTACAGGCATCCTGCCTGTAGCCAATTATGGCTCTCCTCGCTGCCGGCGCTGTGATTGGCCAAGCATGCGGGGTCACAGTGCATGCTTGGCCAATCATCAGCCAGCATTGCACTGCGCGGGCCGCAATGCATTGCGGGGCCGCTCGCATCACACGAATTTGATGCGAGCGGCCCCAATAGTTCTGGGCTCGCCGAGCGAGCGAACGCCCGGTGCTCGATTCGAACATGGGTTTGAATCGAACACCGGGCCCATCCTTACTGTTAAGGATGGATTTCTGTGAAAAACACTTCCCGCACTCTGAGCACGTATATGGCTTCTCCCCCGTGTGGACTCTCTTGTGTTTAATTTGTTCAGATTTCTGGGAGAAACATTTCCCGCACTCGGAACAGGCGTACGGCTTGTTCTTCGCTTGAACTCGCTCGTGAATGACAAGATCCGATTTGCGGGGGAAACATTTGCCGCACTTGAAACACAAATAGGGCTTCTCCCCCGTATGAAGGATCTCGTGTATGAGAAGAGCCGATTTGCGGGAAAAGCTTTTTCCGCACTTGGGGCAGGAATGTGGCTTCTCTCCCGCGTGAATGCTTTCGTGTCTGGTGAGAGCCCATATGCGGGGGAATCGTTTCCCACATTCGGGACAGGAATGCGGCTTCTCCCCGGTGTGAGCCCGCTCGTGTCTGATCAGGCCTGATCTGCAGGGAAAGCATTTCCCACACTCGGGACAAGGATGAAGCTTCTCTAGTGGAGGCCGGAGCTCGGCTTTCTCAGCAAAACCTTCACCATACTCCTCAAACGGGAAATGCCCACCCACAGTACAAGTCGTAGGATAGGTGGTGGGGGGTGCGTAATCGGGATAAAACCCTCCATGTATAGAGGGATCAGATGACAGATCCTCACAGTGAAGTTCTGGATGGAAATACGGGGTGATGGGGGATTCTTCTGAGGAATTGGATGTGATGTCATCATCTTCTTCTATGTCAGAAGTGATCAGAACTTCTTCCATGTTGTCACTGTTGTGTGGGCCATCTGCTGGAAAGAAGAATTGGAAATGGTAAAGAATTTTTCAATTCACCAACCTGAGGAACTTAAGACCCATCTCCTTGCTCTCATTCACCTCTGAACTTCTACGCCAACCTGAGGAACTTAACCACTTGCCGCCCGCCCTATAGCAGAATGATGGCGGCAAAGTGGTTTCAAAATCCTGACCGGCGCGCATCGCGGCGATCATTATTGCGGGGTGTCAGTCTGACACCCCGCAACTACGATCTTGTTAAAGAGTCTCAGACGGAGACTCTTTACCACGTGATCAGCTGTGTCCAATCACGGCTGATCACAGTGTAAATAGGAAGAGCCGTTGATCGGCTTTTCCTCACTTGCGTCTGTCAGACGCGAGTAGAGGCGAGCCGATTGGCTGCTCCTCTAACAGGGGGGGTCTGTGCTGATCGATTATCAGCGCAGCCCCCCCCCCAAGGATGCCCACACTGGACCACCAGAGACGCCACCAGACCACCAGGGATGCCCAGAACCAGGTATGCCACCCTAGACCACCAGGGATGCCAGTCAGTGCCCACAATGGATGCCAATCAGTGCCCACAATGGATGCCAATCAGTGCCCACAATGGGCATCACTGATTGGCATGCATTTTGGTTTGGCACTAATTGGCATCCATCAGTACAATATAATGCAATACACTGCCGCCTATCAGTGCCCATCCGTGCTGCCTATCAGTGCCCATCCATGCCGCCTATCAGTGCCCATCCATGCCCATCTGTGTCGCCTATCCATGCCCATCTGTGCTGCCTATCCATGCCGCCTATCCATGCTATCAGTGCCAATTTGTGCCACCAATCAGTGCCCATCCGTGACACCCATCAGTGCCGCCTATCAGTGCCACATATCAGTGCCCATCAATGCCACCTCATCAGTGCCACTTCATTGGTGCCACCTCATCAGTGCCCATCAGTGCCGCCTTATCAGTGCCTGTCAGTGCAGCCCCATCAGTGCCCATCAGTGAAGGAGAAAACTTACTTATTTACAAAGTTTTGATACTGAAACAAAAAAAAAAAACATATTTTTTTTCAAAAATGTTGGTCTTTTTTTATTTGTTTAGCAAAAAATAAAAACCGTAGAGGTGATCAAATACCACCAAAAGAAAGCTCTATTTGTGGGAAAAAATGATAAAAATTTCATTTGGGTAAAGTGTAGTATGACCGCGCAATTGTCATTCAAAGTGCGTCAGCGCCAAAAGCTCAAAATTGGTCTGGGCAGTTAGGTGTTTAAGTGCCCTGTATTCACCTCTAAACTTCTAGAATGTTTAGCCTACAACCATCTGAGCTCCTTCCTCACGGTAAACAACCTTCTTGACCCCTTACAGTCTGGCTTTTTACTGGCAGCACTCCACAGAAACCGCCCTACTAAAAGTCACTAATGATTTGCTAACTGCTAAAACCAATTGCCGCCACTCCATACTCTTAATACTAGACCTCTCTACAGCCTTTGATAGTGTTGACCACCCGCTCCTTCTCAATAAACTCAACTGTCTTGTCCTTCAAGATTCTGCTCTGTTCTAGTTCCCCTCCTGCCTATCATAGAGCTCCTTTGGCGTTACGTATAAGCCTCCGTACACACGGTTGGAAACTTCTGACCGAAAATGTCCGATCGGACCATGTTGTCGTAAAATCCGCCCGTGTGTGGGCTCCATCTGACTTTTTCCGTCTCAAATTTTCCGACAACAAAATCCGATTTGACTTTTTCCGATCGTGTGTAGAGAATTCAGACGGACAAAGTGCCACGCATGCTCAGATCAAAATTACGAGACCAAAGCTATTGGCTACTAGCCTCTACGTAGTTCTGTCGTACGCAACGAACGTCACCACGTTCAGAATGATCGGATTTTCCGACAACTTTGTCCGACCGTGTGTATGCAGCACCAGTGTCGGACTAAATCCGTCGGAAAAAATCTAACCGATTTTGTGGTCGGAATTTCCGACCGTGTGTACGGGGGCTAACTCTGTCTCCTCCTTATTATGTTGGGGTCCCCCAAGGATCTGTTCTTGGACCACTTCTAATCTCCATCTACACCTCCTCCCTTGATCACTTGATAACCTCCCCCATGACTTACAGTATCATATCTGTGCTGATGACATCCAAATCTATCTCTATACCCCTCACTTCACTCCTTCAGTCTTCTCTATCATTACTAACTTACTAACTGACATATCAGCATGGATGTCACACCACTTAATTCTCTAAAACGGAGCTAATATTCCCCCCACCCGTACCCCCCCTCTGTGACTTTTCCATCAAGATCAATAATAAAACTATCAGTCCCTCCCCTTACACCAGGGCACTGGGTGTAATCCTAGACTCTGACCTCTCCTTTCAGCCCCAAATCCAATCACTATCAAAAATTTGTAGACTTCCTCTCTGTAACATCTCAAAAATTCGCCCCTTTCTAACTAATAGACATGTGCAATTCGTTTCATTTTTTTTAGTTTTTCGTTAAAATTCGTTATATTCGGTCATTCGTTATCGTACGAATGAACGAACGATTCGCTAAAAATTTTAACCAATAACGAATCGTTCGAATCGAACGAATACGAAAAACAACGAAAATCCGAAATAACCAAATTAGAAACAACGAAACTACGAAAGAAGAAAATCAGAGAAACGAAAACAGGAACAACGAAAATCAAAATGAACAAAAAAATTCGTACATTCGTAACTTTTTTTTTTTTTTTTTTTGATTCGTCATTTTCCGTGTCCCTTACAATGGCGCTGCTTAACGCGTTTCGAATGGATTGAACGAAAAAATTTGTACATTCGTAACTTTTTTTTTCACTTCGTAATTTTCCGTGTCTCTTACAATGTAATAATAGCATACACATTACATAACATTATGAATTATGCTCCGATTACGAATCTACGAAAAACAATGTTACGAAAGTACGAATAAATACGAATGCGTCCGAATTTCGAATAAATGAAAATGAAACTAACGAAAAAACGAATCAACGAAAATACGAATCGTTACGAGTACGAACACGACGACTTACGAATTTACGAATCGTTACGAATCAACGGAAACGAAAGAAACGAAACGAAAATAAACAAATGTTTCTATTGTGCACATGTCTACTGACTAATGAAACCACCAAACTACTAATTCAGTTCCTTGTTATCTCTTGCCTTGACTATTGGAAATTCCTTCTCATTGGCCTCCCTCTCCATTGGCTATCTCCTCTTCAGTCTATCATGAAGGCTGTTACCAGACTCTTCTACCTTACCAACTGATCAGTGTCTGCCAGTGCCAAAACTCCCAACTGTCCCTGATTTTGGGGTACTGTCTTGGATTTTGAACAAAGTCCCCCCCCCCCGTCCATCTGAAATCAAAATCCGAGGACTCTTCGGAGGAGGGCCAACAAGCTGGCATTCCAAGAAGTGCCTGGTTGCTGGGTTGTCAAGGACACTAACGGATCCACACTTTCCCAGTACTGCCAAGGAGACAGAGAACGTTCCAGGTACTGAGGAAAGGTTCCTATTCACTTTCGGTTGCAACTTTTTTCAAGGTCAGCGACTTTGCAAGTTCCGGATTAAAGTGCTGACCGCCGTAATCTCTGGCTAGAGATTCGTTCAGCTTTGAAGCGCCCAGCTGCGAGTGGCTACTCTCTGGGTTTGCATTATAGACTTTCAAATAGTCTGCAGTTCAAGGTGCCTGAGTTTCTTCACCCTTGCCCTCTGTTCCCATACAAGACTGTGTCTGTTGGATGTTACCCCTGCAAATAAAAACCTTTCTAAAGGACTTTCATGGTGTCAGCGTCCAAAGTCGTTGGGTACTAACCCTGGGAATCCCTAGGTCTGGAAGAACAAGCCAAGCGGAGGTAACGGGTAAGCCCAAAAGTCAAGGCCGCCCCATCGAGGGTTATGGCCGCTACACCTTTTTTCAATAAGTGTCCCTCATTCCCATCTCAAAAGGTTTGGAGGTATGTCCACCACCCCTCTCTGCCAATCCATACACTGGCTTTCGATTGCTCAGCAAATTAAATTCAAAATACTAACAACCTATAAAGCCATTCACAACTCTGCCACGCGCTACATCACCAATATTGTCTCCAAGTATCACCCAAACCGTCCTCTCCACTCCTCCTAAGACCTCCTGCTAGTGTCTGAATTACCAGGGTCGCAACAGTCGCACTTGCGACGGGGCCCTGGCATTCCGTCACTTTGTGTGTGTGTGGGGGGGGGGGGGGGGGGGGGGGGGGCAGCGGGGTTACTATTCACACACAGCTCTGAGCGGAGAGCATGTCTCTCATGGAACAGCAGCACAGAGACACCGGCATTGACAGTTCTATTTCCCCCTCTGTCCGTCCTCTCTCGCACGGTATAGACAGAGGACACACAGCTGATCTGCTCCCCCTTCTCCCCCCTCCTCTCTCCTATGTGCTCTGCGGGAAATATGAGCTTGTTAGCTTCACACTTGACTGCTCTCGGAGCGCACAGGAGAGGGGAGGGGAGAGAAGGGGGAGTAGATCAGCTGTGTGTCCTCTGTCTATACCATGCGAGAGAGGACGGACAGAGGGGGAAATAGAACTGTCAATGCCGGTGTCTCTGTGCTGCTGTTCCATGAAAGACCCGCTCTCCGCTCAGAGCCGTGCTGTCCCGAGAAGGCAGACGGCACTGATGGGCACTAATAGTATTCACTGATGAGCACTGATAGAAGGCACTGATGGACACTGATAGAAGGCACTGATAGGTGGCATTGATGGGCACTGATAGGTGGCATTGATGGGCACTGATAGGTGGCACTGAGGAACACTGATAAGCAGAACTCAGTATTGATGGGCAGCATTGAAGAGTACTGATAGGTGGCACTGATGGACGCTGTTAGGCGGCATTAATGAGCACTGATAGGTAACGCTGGTAGGCAGAATTGATGGGCACTGATAGGTGGCATTGATGATTGGGGCACCGATTATCATTGTAAACAATTTACTGACATTCTTGACAGTTAACAGCAATCCTTTCCTAACACAGACACAGCGTGGGAGGAAAGGACTGCTGATCACATGGTAAAGGGCCGCTGTGATTGCACTGGATGCACGTCCCAGGGGGCATTCGGGAAGCATGGTTTAGGGAGGATGTCCATGGGCACACTCCCAAAATTGGAAGCCCGGGGCTGGGATGGAAGGGGGGCAGGGAGGCCCATCATGGTTTCTTACACCGGGACCCTGAAGGTTCTAGTTACGCCTCTGCCTCCTGCTTTCTAGCCCTCCTATCTCCAGGACTTCTCCAGAGCCTCTCCCATCCTCTGGAACTCTCTACTCCAATCTGTCCAGCTATCGCCTATTGCTACCTCCAACTAACAACTGAACTTTTAACTCTTCAATGCAGAAGCACAACTGAGAGACAGGAAGTGTTGTCACCCAATAGGAAAAAAAGTGTCTCAGAAATTGCAGGATTCTTTTAAAACTGAACATTCCTCCAAATGAGTTTAGGTGTCTCCAATGAAAGTTACTATTAATACTACATCATACATTGTAGAAGAGCCTTTCTCTACCTTTGTAACACTGAGGAACCCTTGAAATAACCTTCCGGTCTCAGGGAAACCCTCTGCAACTCATGGTACATTAGTGTGATGGTCAGTGGGGAGAATGCTCCTTACACTTGCGGACATTGGGAAGAATTCTCCCCTTACCGATAGCTAAAAGGATCAATAGTGTCAGTGGGAACTTATTTGAGAGGCAGAAATTGCTCATTACTCAAGGAACCCCTAACAACCTCTGGGAGAACCCTGGTTGAATGTTTTTTTGCACTCGTTTAAAAAAAAAAAATTTGGGCCTGAAGGTTACATAAAACCCCAAACATGATATATTTTCTGAAAACAGACACCCTAGAGAATAAAATAGCGGTAGTTGCAATTTTCGATGGCACATGATATTACCGCAAAGGTCTAGGAAACGCAATATTACAGTAAAAAAAAAAAAAAACACTAACATAAATTTTAGGGCGAACAAACGCAATAAATTACCCAGTTTTTTGGTAAAATATAAAACATGAGGTTGAGCCAAGTAAATAGATACCCAACATGCCAAACCTTTATTTTTTTTTGTGCCCGAGAAATGGCGTCAAACTTCAGTACCCTATATTTTCTATAGGCGACGCTTCAAAGGCCCCCCATGGAAGGTTTAGTATTACGGTTTAGTATTACGGAGGAGGTCTGGTGCTAGAATTATTGCTCTCACTCTGGCGTAAGCGGCGATGTGTAACATGTGTATTGCAATTGAAGTTTTCACGTGTAGGAGCCCCGACGCATGCGCATGCAATTTTTTTCGGCGGGTGGGGAATTTTATGTGCTTTAGTGTAACTTTATTTTTTTGCAAAAAAATTTAAATTTTTTTTTTTAATTTAACAGTCCCCTATATGATAATTTTTTGGTTAAAAAAAATAAAAAATAAAATCAGATTTATATATAACTCCTTGAATGCTCTGACCTCAAACCTACTTAACACCTTTGGGGTGAATGGGAATGCTGATGGTGAGCCAGGTCTTCTCATCAAACACTAGTACCCGACCTCTCAAATGGGCACAAATCCCCACAGACACACTCTAAAATCTTCTGGAAAGTCTTACTAGTTGTGGAGTGCGGAGACTTGACTGCAACTGTCTAGGACCCTGTGATGTGAGGCGGGAGCGGATCACAGATGCGGTGGATGGGCGCAGAGCTGGCAGTGTATCAGAGCCAGAGCACCAGGTGAGTGCAGGCAGGGCCGGTGCTACCACTAGGCAAACTAGGCAGCCGCCTAGGGCGCACTGCTGCCTAGGGCGCCCGGCCACTGGTGTTCCTACTCTCTTCCTAAATCTCAGCATCAGCAGGCAGCCGCCGTCCTGTTCACACATAGTGTCAGAGGCGCAGCGGCGGCGGAGGACTGTGTCTGTATCCTGACTCCCCAATGAATGGAAGCAAGAAAACATTCATTGATGGGCGCTGGTAGGCTGCATTTGATGGGCACTGGTGAGGCTGCATTGATGGGCGCTGGTGAGGCTGCATTGATGGGCGCTGGTAGGCTGCATTGATGGGCGCTGGTGAGGCTGCATTGATGGGCGCTGGTGAGGCTGCATTGATGGGCGCTGGTGAGGCTGCATTGATGGGCACTGGTAGGCTGCATTGATGGGCACTGGTGAGGCTGCATTGATGGGCGCTGGTAGGCTGCTCGAAATCAGGGACAGTTGGGAGGTATGGGCGCTGGTGAGGCTGCATTTGATGGGCACTTTTAAAAGGTGGGGTATACATGGGCAGGGAAAAGGGGGTCAGGGGTGGAGCCAGGGGGGGGCAAAATAAGGTTTCGCCTAGGGTGTCAAAAATCCTTGCACCAGCCCTGAGTGCAGGGAATGGAGAGGATTGCAACAGCTGACCTGCAGTTCTCTATTTGCTATTGGCATGTCTCTCCCCTGGCAGACGGCATCATGCTTTTCCCCTCCTTGGACTCCTCTACAGGGCGGCTACTAACTGACTGTGTGTGCCTCTCCACCCTAAACAATACCCCCCCCCCGCCTCTCCCCCCTAAACAATAACCCCCACCTCTCCACCTTAAACAATAACCCCCTCCCTGCCTCTCGACCCTAAACAATAACCCCCCCCTGCCTCTCCACCCTAAACAATAACCTCCGCTCCCCACCTCTACACCCTAAACAATAACCCCCCTTAGTGCCTCTCCTGCCAAATAACCTCTGTGTTTAATGATGATGTTAGTAGGAGGGGGGGGGGTCCTGTGTAACAATGGGGGGGGGTAGTGTTGAGGAAGGGGTCCTGTGTAATGACGGGGAGAGGGATGGTGGTAGGGGGGATTGCTTTTGTTTAACCATGCCCCTTAAGCCCCTTCCACTGCTAACAGTCTGGCCACACCCACTTTTTGGCGTGATGTGCCGCATGTTTACACCAGCCTCAAGTTCTAAAGTTGGGAGGTATGTACTGTCCTGTGGTGCTGGGGCTGTATACTCTGTCCTGTAATTCTGGAACTGTATACTCTGTCCGGTGATGCTGTATACTCTGTCTTGTGGTCATGGGGCTGTATACTCTGTCCTGTGGTGCTGGGGCTGTATACTCTGTCCTGTGGTGCTGGGGCTGTATACTCTGTCCTGTGGTGCTGGGGCTGTATACTCTGTCCTGTGGTGCTGGGGCTGTATACTCTGTCCTGTGGTGCTGGGGCTGTATACTCTGTCCTGTGGTGCTGGGGCTGTATACTCTGTCCTGTAATTCTGGAGCTGTATACTTGTCCTGTGATGCTGGGGCTGTATACTCTGTCCTGTGATGCTGGGGCTGTATACTCTGTCCTGTGGTGCTGGGGCTGTATACTCTGTCCTGTGGTGCTGGGGCTGTATACTCTGTCCTGTGGTGCTGGGGCTGTATACTCTGTCCTGTAATTCTGGAGCTGTATACTCTGTCTGGTGATGCTGGGGCTGTATACTCTGTCCGGTGATGCTGTATACTCTGTCCTGTGGTCATGGGGCTGTATACTCTGTCCTGTGGTGCTGGGGCTGTATACTCTGTCCTGTGGTGCTGGGGCTGTATACTCTGTCCTGTGGTGCTGGGGCTGTATACTCTGTCCTGTAATTCTGGAGCTGTATACTCTGTCTGGTGATGCTGGGGCTGTATACTCTGTCCTGTAATTCTGGAGCTGTATACTCTGTCTGGTGATGCTGGGGCTGTATACTCTGTCCTGTGATGCTGGGGCTGTATACTCTGTCCGGTGATGCTGTATACTCTGTCCTGTGGTCATGGGGCTGTATACTCTGTCCTGTGATACTGAGCTAAAAATTAGGCAAAACGTCTCTGTTACAAATCTAGCCAATCTGAATTGTACATAAATCGTATGAAACCCTCCACTTACCTGGCAATGTGAAGAGGTGCAGATTCTCAATCACGATGTCCTCAGACAGATCCTTGTGTCCTTCTATGAAGTCCCACTCCTCCATGGAGAAATAGACGGCCACATCCTGACACCTGATAGGAACCTGACACACACAATGAGACCGTCACCATCCAGACATAACGCTTCTGATCCCGGATAATGCCCCAGAATTCCCGGCACCGCTCACCTCTCCCGTCAGAAGCTCAGTGATCTTGTTGATGACCTCCAGAATCTTCTTGCCATTCCTCTCTGGAGAAGGCTCCATGGTGGGGACTTGGCTTCTGTTCCATCCTTTTGATGCATGGGACTGGCTGCCGAGTGTCACATGATCATCGGACGTCCTCTTCACTATGGAGAATTCCTGTGTATTAGGAGATCCAAATGTTAGGTTAAAAAGGTAGGGCGTGGAAGGTTTTACCCCTTTTAATGACCAGGCCATTTTTTGCTGTTCAGCACTACTTTAACGGCTAATTGTGCGGTCATGCAACGCTGTACACAAAATTACATTTATATCATTTTTATTTCACACAGATTGAGCTTTCTTTTGGTGGTATTTGATCACCACTAGGTTTTTTTTTGTTTTTATTATATAAATGAAATTGAACAGAAAATTTAGAATTTTTTTTACTTTCTGCTATAAAAAATATTCAATAAAAAGAAAAAAAAAATCAAACTTCTTCATAAATTGAGGCCAAAATGTATTCTGCTACATGTCTTTGGTACAAAAAAAAATCCCAATAATGCCGCGTACACACGAGCAAAAATTCCACCAGCAAAAGTCCGATGAGAGCTTTTGGTCTGAAAATGCGACCGTGTGTAGGCACCATTGGACTTTTGCTGGCAGAATTCCAGCCAGCAAAAGATCGACAGCAGGTTCTCAATTTTTCGGTCGGAAAAAGTTCTGATTGTAAATTCTGATCGTCTGTAACCAATTCCGACGTGCAAAATTCCTAGGCATGCTCGGAAACAATTCGACGCATGCTCAGAAGCATTGAACTTCATTTTCTCGGCTCGTCGTAGCGTTGTACGTCACCGCATTCTCGACGGTTGAAAGTTGAGAGAACTTTTGTGTGACCGTGTGTAGGCAAGCCATGCTTGAGCGGAATTCCGTCGGAAAAACCATCCAAGATTTTTCCAAAGGAAATTCCGCTCGTGTGTACGTGGCATTAAGAGGTAGTCAGGAAATTAGATGTGTAATTTATGCTCCTAGAACGCCTGAAGATGCTCCCTGGATGTTGGGCCTCTGTATGTGGCCAAAAAAAAAACAAGATTTTTCCGACGGAAATTCCGCTCGTGTGTATAAAGGCCCGTACACACGATCGGACTTTTTGACAACAAACATGCAAATTTGCTGTTTTGGACCAACATCCGACCGTGTGTACGCTCCATCGGACCAACTTTTTCAGTTTTCATCGGACTTTTGTTGGCTGTGCGAACGGACCAACTTTCTGCCAACAAAAGTCCGATGGAGCAAAGTCCGATCGTGTGTACAGAAAAACCAACGGACTTTTGTACAAAGTACAAACACGCATGCTCAGAACCAATGCAAAAGATCAGACAACAATACAGAAGTTGACCAAAGGTGGCGGTAAAGAGCAGAAAAAACACATGATTTGGTGAAAGTTGGCTGAAAAAGTCCTGCTGTGTGTATGCAATACAAGTTCAGGGCCGACGCCCTTTGTACAAAAATCCACAGGAAAGTTTGTACAAAGTCCTATCGTGTGTATGAGGCTTAAGAGTATATTGATTGGTTTGTGTGAAAGTTACAGCATCAAACTATGATATATATACTGAGATTTTTTTTTGCTTTTTTAAAATGGCGGTGATCAGTGACTTTTAGTGGGACTGTGATAGTGTAGTTAGCAATCTGACACTAACGGACACTTTGTAAGAACTGACTAACTGCCGCTGACATCACCAGTGACACAAATACAGTGATCAGTGATAATACTATACACTGTCACTGTACTAATGACACTGGCTAGGAAGAGGTTAACATTGAGGCGAGCAAGGGGTTAACTGTGTGCTTAACAATATGTAACGTGTGGCAATTTTTAGTACGGATCGATTTGTTTCTTCTCCATGCTCTGCAGGGAAAAGAAACAAAGCGAGAATTCCCTCTGTACAGAGCCCTGTGCTGATTGTCAACACAGGGCTCTGTGCTATGATTGGCCACAGCTGATCAGCAGGTCCCCAGCCATGAATGATTGGCCAAGATCTGCTGACAGACTCACAGGGCAGTATGCAGGCAAGGGGGTGGAGGCACACACACGCCCAAAACCAGGAAACAGGCAGCAACGTACGTCCCGGTGTCTGTAGGAGCCACCCCCTCACAGTATATGTACTGCGGCAGGTCAGCAAGTGGTTAAAGCAAATGTAATTTCCAACAATGATGAATTGTGTTAGGAACCTTGCAGGTTCAAGTTGGGTTCACTGTTGGTGGGCTCACCAAACTACCGCCCAATTTCCTGGCTCCTGCTATGTAAACACAGCTCCGGGGATCCTGGGCAATGTCGTTGACCTAATATGGTTATGACCATATTGGGTCAAGGACACTGTGTGGTATTCCTAACACTTTTCCCCAGGACAATTGCAGAAGTTGAATCTTGTCTGTGGGGGTACCGACAGCAATAAAAACCCAACAGGGGTTCTAACCTTTCACCTTTCTACCAATAAATGAAAAAAAGTTTTGTCTATATGCATTCAATATAAGAGTGATGGAATGTGAAATTCACAGAATCCTCCTCACCTCTCCAAGCAGCAGGTAGATCATTTCCATGGTGAGACTCAATATCGTCTCTGTCATGGTCATCCTCTCCTCCTCCATCCTGACAGAATGTAGGGGAGACCGGAGCAGAGGAGCGAGCTTCTCACCGGAGAGACAGAAATCTGGAGACAATGTTCATCTACAAATACAGAAAGTGATCAGTGATGGCCGTCTGTTGAATCAGTCTATAACTGATTCATTCCCAATGTAATCAATACATCTCCATATACTCAATCCATTCCCATACAATCAATACCTCCAAATACATTCCCATACAATCAATCCATTCCCATACAATCAATACATTCCCATACAATCAATACATCCAAATACATTCCCATACAATCAATCCATTCCCATACAATCAATACATCCAAATACATTCCCATACAATCAATCCATTCCCATACAATCAATACATCCAAATACATTCCAATACAATCAATCCATTCTAATATACTTAAAACATTGAGATAGCGATGCTGCTCCAAGCGTGTTGGTGTCTAATAGCCGCCCTCCCCGCTCACAACTTCCGGTGCCGGCTCTGCATTCGTGTAGAAAAATTGAAGAAAACAGCTGGACGGCCGCACTCCGAATAACGCCTTTTATTTGTGGCAAAAACAGTGTAGAAGATCCAAAATCTCTTACATCGTGGTGATGAAAAGGTACAGACAGTCTGACGCGTTTCACATCAATATAGGTGGTTAATCATAGCTGGTGACCATAAATCAGACTGAAAACATTTATAGTGAAATAAAACCAATTAGGGGGATAGAAAACCCCCAGAAACTCCTCCCATATCTAAATCAGACTAAAGCCCCATACACACGGTGGGAAAATCCGACCACCAAATCCATCGGATTTGGTACGACGGATTTTGTCCGACACTGGTGTTGCATACACACGGTCGGACAAAGTTGTCGGAAAATCCGATCATTCTGAACGTGGTGACGTTCGTTGCGTACGACGGGACTACGTAGAGGCTGGTAGCCAATAGCTTTGGTCTTGTAATGTAATCTGAGCATGCGTAGCACTTTGTCCGTCGGAATTTGCTACACACGATCGGAATTGGTGTGATCGGACTTTGTTGTCGGAAAATTTATAGAGCAGGAGATACAACTTTGTCCGTCGGACAATCCGATGGAAACTGTCCGATGGTGCCTACACACGGTCGGAATTTCCGACAACATTGTCCGATAGGACAGAATCCATGGGAAAATCCGACCGTGTGTATGGGGCTTTTAAGTGGAAACCAAATGTGTACAGGAAAATGGGCAGCACGAAAAAAAACAGAGAGCCAAAAGGATTAAGACCTCTGAAAGAATGACAAAGTAAAGTCAGAACAGAACTGGTTCGCTGTGTTGGTGAGCCGTCCCCTAGAAGATAATATTGCTAACAGAGTTCTAATATAGATATATTATACAATACAAAGACATGACATGGCACTGAACAATGCATTAAATATATCTGCACGGCTGAGCGCAATCAAACATACCGCGAATAATAGTAGAGAGAGAGACGATCGCTGCCAGAGAACCAAAGATGACTAATGTAAGACACTCTTATATAACTGTAAGTAATAATCAATGCAAAAAGACATATAATATATGATACTCAAAACATTCTCATACTTTACAATCAATACATTCCAATATACTCAATCCATTTCCATACAATCAAAAGATTCCAATATACTCAATCCATTCCCATACAATCAATAGATTCCAATATATTTAACCCATTCCCATACAATCAATAGATTCCAATATATTTAACCCATTCCCATACAATCAATAGATTCCAATATATTCAATACATCCCCATACAATCAATAGATTCCAATATATTCAATCCATTCCCATACAATCAATACATTCCAATATTCTCAATACATTCCAATACAATCATTCCATTCCAATATTCTCAATACATTCCAATACAATCAATAGATTCCAATATATTCAATACATTCCCATACAATCAATATATTCCAATATATATTCAATACATTCCCATACAATCAATAGATTCCAATATATTCATTCCATTCCAATACAATCAATAGATTCCAATATACTCAATACATTCCCAATGCAATCAATACATTCCCATCATAGGCGTGCGCAGGGGGTGGGCCAGGTGTGCAGTGGCGATTTCCCCTACTGCTCTCTTGTTGGTCCTGCTGGCTTCCCTCGTCTCCTCCCCTTTACTTTTCTAAAGGAACACACTCGCTCACTGCGGCCAATCATAATCGAAGCATAGTCAACTGTGTTTACTATGCTTCAGTGTGAATGAACAGAAAGCCGCTCAGCACAGAGCTCTTTCCATTCGTTCACTGCCCCGTGCAGCTGAGGCTGCAGAGAAAGGAGTGTGTGTGTTTGAGTTTTGGGGTGCACACCCCTACGCGATAGGCTGCGCACACCTATGATCCCCATACAATCAATACATCCCCATACATCCCCATACAATCAATACATCCCCATACAATCAATACATTCCCTATACAATCAATACATCCCCATACAATCAATACATCCCCATACAATCAATACATCCCCATACAATCAATACATCCCCCATACAATCAATACATTCCCATACAATCAATACATCCCCATACAATCAATACATCCCCCATACAATCAATACATTCCCATACAATCAATACATCCCCCATACAATCAATACATTTCAAAACAATTGCTACATTCAGCTACAATGTTTCTTCTACCAGAAAATCTTTGTGATAATTCCCAGAATTTTATCATCAGATCTCCACCCAACAGATTTATAACACAGTGACTTCACCCAACATTCCCCGCAGGAGAATCCACCCCCAATATACACCACATTCCCTGCTTCATAGATACCCCTCAATGGTGTCTTCTGATTGGCTCACACAATGTACACCGAGTCCATACATACAGAATAAGAACAGATACCGAGAATTACACCCGACATACAGGTGATTGATGTCCGGTGACCCCGGCTCAGTGATTGGTGTCCGGTGACCCCGACTCAGTGATTGGTGTCTGGTGACCCCGGCTCAGTGATTGGTGTCCGGTGACCCCGGCTCAGTGATTGGTGTCCGGTGACCCCGGCTCAGTGATTGGTGTCCGGTGACCCCGGCTCAGTGATTGGTGTCCGGTGACCCCGGCTCAGTGATTGGTGTCCGGTGACCCCGGCTCAGTGATTGGTGTCCGGTGACCCCGGCTCAGTGATTGGTGTCCGGTGACCCCGGCTCAGTGATTGGTGTCCGGTTCCCCCGGCTCAGTGATTGGTGTCCGGTGACCCCGGCTCAGTGATTGGTGTCCGGTTCCCCCGGCTCAGTGATTGGTGTCCGGTGACCCCGGCTCAGTGATTGGTGTCCGGTGACCCCGGCTCAGTGATTGGTGTCCAGTGACCCCGGCTCAGTGATTGGTGTCCAGTGACCCCGGCTCAGTGATTGGTGTCCGGTGACCCCGGCTCAGTGATTGGTGTCCGGTGACCCCGGCTCAGTGATTGGTGTCCAGTGACCCCGGCTCAGTGATTGGTGTCCGGTGACCCCGGCTCAGTGATTGGTGTCCGGTTCCCCTGGCTCAGTGATTGGTGTCCAGTGACTCCGGCTCAGTGATTGGTGTCCGGTGACCCCGGCTCAGTGATTGGTGTCCGGTGACCCCGGCTCAGTGATTGGTGTCCGGTGACCCCGGCTCAGTGATTGGTGTCCGGTGACCCCGGCTCAGTGATTGGTGTCCGGTGACCCCGGCTCAGTGATTGGTGTCCGGTTCCCCCGGCTCAGTGATTGGTGTCCAGTGACTCCGGCTCAGTGATTGGTGTCCGGTTCCCCCGGCTCGGTGATTGGTGTCCGGTGACCCCGGCTCAGTGATTGGTGTCCAGTGACTCCGGCTCAGTGATTGGTGTCCGGTTCCCCCGGCTCGGTGATTGGTGTCCGGTGACCCCGGCTCAGTGATTGGTGTCCAGTGACCCCGGCTCAGTGATTGGTGTCCGGTGACCCCGGCTCAGTGATTGGTGTCCGGTGACCCCGGCTCAGTGATTGGTGTCCGGTGACCCCGGCTCAGTGATTGGTGTCCGGTGACCCCGGCTCAGTGATTGGTGTCCGGTTCCCCCGGCTCAGTGATTGGTGTCCAGTGACTCCGGCTCAGTGATTGGTGTCCGGTGACCCCGGCTCAGTGATTGGTGTCCGGTTCCCCCGGCTCGGTGATTGGTGTCCGGTGACCCCGGCTCAGTGATTGGTGTCCAGTGACCCCGGCTCAGTGATTGGTGTCCGGTGACCCCGGCTTAGTGATTGGTGTCCGGTGACCCCGGCTCAGTGATTGGTGTCCAGTGACTCCGGCTCAGTGATTGGTGTCCGGTTCCCCCGGCTCAGTGATTGGTGTCCAGTGACTCCGGCTCAGTGATTGGTGTCCGGTGACCCCGGCTCAGTGATTGGTGTCCGGTTCCCCCGGCTCGGTGATTGGTGTCCGGTGACCCCGGCTCAGTGATTGGTGTCCAGTGACCCCGGCTCAGTGATTGGTGTCCGGTGACCCCGGCTTAGTGATTGGTGTCCGGTGACCCCGGCTCAGTGATTGGTGTCCGGTTCCCCTGGCTCAGTGATTGGTGTCCGGTGACCCCGGCTCAGTGATTGGTGTCCGGTTCCCCTGGCTCAGTGATTGGTGTCCGGTGACCCCGGCTCAGTGATTGGTGTCCGGTGACCCCGGCTCAGTAATTGGTGTCCGGTGACCCCGGCTCAGTGATTGGTGTCCGGTGACCCCGGCTCAGTGATTGGTGTCCGGTGACCCCGGCTCAGTGATTGGTGTCCGGTGACCCCGGCTCAGTGATTGGTGTCCGGTGACCCCGGCTCAGTGATTGGTGTCCGGTGACCCCGGCTCAGTGATTAGTGTCCGGTGACCCCGGCTCAGTGATTGGTGTCCGGTGACCCCGGCTCAGTGATTGGTGTCCGGTGACCCCGGCTCAGTGATTGGTGTCCGGTGACCCCGGCTCAGTGATTGGTGTCCGGTGACCCCGGCTCAGTGATTGGTGTCCGGT
Organism: Lithobates sylvaticus; assembly: GCA_028564925.1. NCBI lineage: Eukaryota > Metazoa > Chordata > Amphibia > Anura > Ranidae > Lithobates > Lithobates sylvaticus. The sequence continues at coordinate 529,532,400 of CM053030.1, forward strand.
GACCCCGGCTCAGTGATTGGTGTCCAGTGACCCCGGCTCAGTGATTGGTGTCCGGTGACCCCGGCTCAGTGATTGGTGTCCGGTGACCCCGACTCAGTGATTGGTGTCCGGTGACCCCGGCTCAGTGATTAGTGTCCGGTGACCCCGGCTCAGTGATTGGTGTCCTGTGACCCCGGCTCAGTGATTGGCGTCCGGTGACCCTGGCTCGGTGATTGGTGTCCGGTGACCCCGGCTCAGTGATTGGCGTCCGGTGACCCCGGCTCGGTGATTGGTGTCCGGTGACCCCGGCTCAGTGATTGGCGTCCGGTGACCCCGGCTCGGTGATTGGTGTCCGGTGACCCCGGCTCAGTGATTGGCGTCCGGTGACCCCGGCTTGGAGGGATGGATGGTCTCACCCGGTGGAGATCACATTGTACACAGTGATTGGGGAGGAAGGGGCGGTCCGGAGGAGGTACAGGAGGATCCCTCCATGTGCGGAGGATGGGGGACTCACATTACACTCACCTCCCCCTCCCCCTCATATACCTTCCCACTTAACTCTTTCTTTGCCCCCCATCTAATCCGTATATAGTGTGTGTATACAGAATGTATATATAAAATGATGATGAAGATTATTATACAGTTTGCTTTGTACAGAATGAAGGCAGACAGAATACAATAGAAGAGATGAGAAGGTTATTATGTTACAATATGTAATACAATAGAAACATTATTATATATATATTAGTAAATCTATAAACATCTTCTTCCTGTGAATATCTTGTTATCCATGGTCTCATGGTCTTCCTGTCCTTAGAATTGGATTATTTTTCACTTCACTGTATTTATGAAAACTTTATAGAGGAATTTCTCCCTTTCCGTATATAGATATTTATTTAACCATTTCCCGCCCAGCCAATAGCAAAATGGCGGCCGGGCGGTGGCTCTCCCGTTCTGACCGGATGTCATACAACGTCCTTCAGAACAATCGGCTTGTACAATCGGCGGTGCGATGTGCCAATCCAACTGCATCTCTGATCACAGTAAAGTGCCTCTGATGAAGGTTCTTTACCATGTGATCAGCTGTGTCCAATCACAGTGTGACTACCGTAGCGGCAGTTATCGGCATTCTTTTATTCACACTGACAGGACGAGAGTAGAGGAGAGACAACAAGCGGCTGTCCTGACTGGGGGGGGGGGGGGATCTACACTGATAATTAGTGCAGCCCCACCAGCGATGCCCACCTGTGATGCCCATCAGTGCCCACCTGTGATGCTTTTCAGGGCCTTCTAATTAGTATCACCTATCAGTGCCCATCATTGCCCACCTGTGATGCCAATCAGTGCACATCAGTGATAGCTTTCAGTGCCTCCTATCAGTGCCCATCAGTGCTGCCCATCAGTGTCGCCTATCAGTGCCCATCATTGCCGCCTATCACTGCCCATAAATGCTGCCCATCAGTGCCACCTATCAATGCCCATCAGTGCTGCCTATCAGTGTCACCTATCAGTGCCCATCAGTGCTGCCCATCAGTGTCGCCTATCAGTGCCCATCATTGCCGCCTATCACTGCCCATAAATGCTGCCCATCAGTGCCACCTATCAATGCCCATCATTGCTGCATATCAGTGCCCATCACTGCTGTATATTAGTATCTCCTCATCGGTGCCCATCAGTGTCACCTATCAGTGCCACCTATTAGTGCCCATCGTTGCCACCTATCAATCTCCATCAGTGCCGCCTATCAGTGCCCACCAGTGCTGCATATTTGTATCTCATCAGTGCCACCACGCCTATCAGTGCCCATCATTGCCGCCTATCACTGCCCATAAATGCTGCCCATCAGTGCCACCTATCAATGCCCATCATTGCTGCATATCAGTGCCCATCACTGCTGTATATTAGTATCTCCTCATCGGTACCCATCAGTGTCACCTATCAGTGCCACCTATTAGTGCCCATCGTTGCCACCTATCAATCTCCATCAGTGCCGCCTATCAGTGCCCACCAGTGCTGCATATTTGTATCTCATCAGTGCCCATCAGTGCCACCGCGCCTATTAGTGCCCATCACTGCTGCATATTAGTATCTTGTCATCAATGCCCGTCAACGAAGGAGAAATATTTGTTATTTACAAAAATGTATAACAGAAACTAAGAAAAACGATATATTTTAAATTTTAAGACTTTTTTCATTTATTTAGCAAAAAAAAAAAAAGTGGTGATTAAATACCACTAAAAGAAAGCTCTATTTATGTAAAAAAAAAAATGATAAAAATGTCATTCAAAGTGTGACAGTGCTGAAAGCTGAAAATTGGCCTGGGCAGGAAGGGGGGGGGGGGGGGTGAAAGTGCTCTGTATTGAAGGAGTTAAACCTCCCCATTACCTTATTTTTTTTGTTTACTAGCATATGCTAAATGAACTACTTCAGCTCCGGGAGGTTTTACCCCCTTCATGACCAGGCCATTTTTTTGCTATTCAGCACTACGTTGCTTATATATATATATATAAATGCCAGTATGGTGACCTGAATTTATGGGAGGAGCCTGCAGGGTATTTAACCACTTCAGCCCCAGAAGGATTTAGCCCTTTCCTGACCAGAGCACTTTTGGCGATTCGGCACTGTGTCGCTTTAACTGACAATTGCGCGGTAGTGCGACGTTGCACCCCAACAAAATTGCCGTCCTTTTTTCCCCACAAATGGAGCTTTCTTTTGGTGGTTTTTGATCACCTCTGTGATTTTTATTTTTAGCCCTATAAACAAACAAAAAAAAAAGATACAAATTTTGAAAAAAATATATATATATTTTTTTTTTACTTTTTGCTATAATAAATATCCCCAAAATATATATATATATATAACATTATTTCTCAGTTTAGGCCGATATGCATTCTTCTACATATTTTTGGTAAAAAAAATAAAAAGAAAAGAAAAATCACAGTAAGCGTATATTGATTGGTTTGCACAAAAGTTATAGCGTCTAAAAAATAGGGGATAGATTAATGGCATTTTTATTTATTAGTAATTGCGGCGATCTGCGATTTTTTTTTTCAGGACTGCGACATTATGGCGGACACATCGGACACTTTTGACACTATTTTGGGACCATTGTCATTTAAACAGCGATCAGTGCTATAAAAATGCACTGATTACTGTGTAAATGACACTGGCAGTGAAGGGGTTAAACCCTAGCGGGGGGGGGCAATCACGGGGTTAACTGTGTCCTAGGGAGTGATTCTAACTCCCCAGGGATTGTCTCACTACAACATGACAGCGCTCACTGCTCCCAATCACAGGGAGCAGTAGATCCCTATCATGTTGCTAGGCAGAACAGGGTTAATGCCTTGTTCTGCCGCTCCGTGACACAATCGCGGGCCCCCGACGGACATCGAATCCGCGGGACCTGCGGGTATGATCACGGAGTACGCGGCGGGTGCGCGCCCACAATGCTGCGATTTAAAGGGGACGTACCTGTACGCCCATTTGCCCAGCCGTGCCATTGTGCCGATCGATGTGCGCTGGTTGGCTAGGGTTGCCACCTCATCCCTTTAAACCTGAACACATATGAATTACACAGATTCTGTGGCTGATTAAGGTGGTATTTAAACTCACTTGTTGCCTCATCTGGATTTAATTAGCCTCAGAACCTGTGTAATTCATATGTGTTCAGGTTTAACCACTTGCCGACCGGCGCACGACGATATACGTCGACAGAATGGCACGTACAGGCAGGAGGGCGTATATATACGTCCCTCCTTTAGCCTGTCCGTGCCATCGGGAGCGTGCCGGGAGCGGCGCGCTCCCGTGCCGGGAGCGGCGCGCTCCCGCGCCGGTCGGGACCCCCGTGAGATGCCAAGATAAACAGCATCTCCCCGTTCTGCCTAGCAACTAGTGACGCCGATCTCTGCTCCCTGTGATTGGAGCAGAGATCAGCATTCACTAGCTGACAGCCACGCCCCCCCACAGTAAAAAACACACCCCTAGGCATACTTAACCATTACACTGCCCTCTTGTGGTTAACCCCTTCACTGCCAGTGTCATTTATACAGAAATCAATGCATTTAAATGCATTAATTGCTGTAAAAATTACAATGGTCCCAAAAATGTGTCAAAAATGTCCGATGTGTCCGCCATAATGTCGCAGTCAAAAAAAAAATCGCAGATCTCCCCAATTAATAATAAAAAAAAAAATTATTAATAAAAATGCTATAAAACTATCCCCTATCTTGTAAACGCTATAACTTCTGCGCAAACCGATCAATAATCGCTTATTGCGATTTTTTTTACCAAAAATATGTAGAAGAATACGTATCGGCCTAAACTGAGGAAAAAAAATGTTTTTTTATATATTTTTTGGGGATATTTATTATAGCAAAAAATAAAAAATAATGCATTTTTTTCAAAATTGTCGCTCTATTTTTGTTTATAGCGCAAAAAATAAAAACCGCAGGGGCGATCAAATACCACCAAAAGAAAGCTCTATTTGTGGGAAAAAAAGGACGTCAATTTTGTTTGGGAGCCACGTCACACGACCGCGCAATTGTCAGTTAGAGCGACGCAGTGCCGAATCGCAAAAAGGGGCCTGGTCCTTTGGCTGCAAATTGGTCCGGGGCTGAAAGTGGTTAAAGGGATGAGGTGGCCACTCTATGGTCGGCATGTGGTTAAGCAGCCCACTCGCCCATGCTCTTTGTCGGTTCTGGTGCGGGATACTACACGTCACTGAGCCGACTCTTCCCAGCTCACCTCGTCTCATGTTCGCGAGTCTGTGCATTCGATCGCAAGTGCATTGCGGCTTCTCCGTTCGTGGTCATCGTCGGCGGTTCCCGCTCACGGTCGCAGGTAGTAGTCAAACCTTTTCGTATCATGTGCAATCTTGCGATTCGTTGTACTTTCCTATCCTGCATCCCTTTCGTAAAAAAAACCTGCCTCCGAGTTGTTGCCGGTCATGTCCTGACATTAGTCACAGGCTTAGTACATTCGTAAGTTCCTTCTACTAAACATACGATTCATTTGTAAATCCAAGCCGCTGTCGGTCGCTGTCCGATATCACTCGCCATAGGCTTCACTGGTTATAAGATTCACTGTCCATGGGGTTGCCGTCTCATCCATTTGGAGATGAGCATGCAGGGCCGTTTTTAAGGCAGGGCAAAAGGGGCAGCTGCCCTGGGCCCTGTCATTGTTGTGGGGCCCAATGCAGCTGCCTCAATACTTGCCAACTCTCCTGGTTTAAATTCCCTCGTTCCTTGAGGTTTTAGTCCTGTGCTGTGTCCCAATATCTCAGTGTGAAGTGCTGCAACTAATGCTGCCCAGCTCTGCCCTATTGTTGTGTACAGATGACTCACCTGCAGACCCTGTGTTTACATGCAAATTACCGGCATTCGTATGTAAATAGTGGTAGCGTTCATATGTAAATAGCGACAGCATTTGTATGTAAATAGCGGCAGGATTTATATGTAAATATCGGCGTCCGGGGGCATTGATATGTATATCATGCCCCCCTGAAGTCATATCCACAGTGATCTCTAGCAACCAATCAACAAGCAGTAATCATGTGCTGTAACTTCTAGCAACCAGTCAGTGAGCCGTAATGATACACTGTAAACTCTAGCAACCAGTCAGTGAGCGGTAATGATACACTGTAACCTCTAGCAACCAGTCAGTGAGAGGTAATGATACACTGTAACCTCTGGCAACCAATCACAATAGCTGCCTGATCTGATTCAGTAAACTGATTTTGAGTCTAGCTGCTATTTTTTATATGTCTCAGAGCAGGTGGAGAGAAACTGCATGGAGGGGGCCCAAGAATTTTTTTTGCCCAGGGTCCAATCAATATTAAAGACGGCCCTGGGCCTATCGCACTGCTTGGAACACTTACCGCAAGTTTTTGGCCTCTTGCCCCCCGGAGCAGCGTTAGGCGACGTTGGACACGTCCTAGCCTTCATATCGCATTGCCACACGCAGCTGTCCCTTTCTCACAATACTATCAGGCTATACCTAGCCAGCAACCGGCATTTCCTGTCCTTACAGGACCCCAGTAAACCGTCAGTATTCTTGGCGCATGCAGTCAAGTCCCTCCTACGGGGCATACTGAAGCACCAACCCTTAGTCAGTGGCAAACGCCTACCTATCACGAGTGCCCTCTTCAGGGACATGTCTGAAATCCTTACTCATTCTCCATTTGGGGCTTTGCCCAGCCTAGTCGTCCAAGCGGCCATCTACCAGGCCCAGTGGTGGCTGGTGCTCAAAATTTTTTGGGGGGCGCAAACAAACAGCCTCAATCTAACGCTGCCACTGTGCCCATTAAATGCTGCCACTGTGCCCATTAAATGCTGCCACTGTGCCCATTAAACGCTGCCACTGTGCCCATCTAACGCTGCCACTGTGCCCATCTAACGCTGCCACTGTGCCCAAGTGCTGCCATTGTGCCTCAAATGCTGCCACTGTGCCCATTAAATGCTGCCACTGTGCCCATTAAATGCTGCCACTGTGCCCATTAAACGCTGCCACTGTGCCCATCTAACGCTGCCACTGTGCCCATCTAACGCTGCCACTGTGCCCATCTAACGCTGCCACTGTGCCCCAAGTGCTGCCATTGTGCCTCAAATGCTGCCACTGTGCCCATTAAATGCTGCCACTGTGCGCCAAACACTGCCACTGTGCCCCAAGTGCTGCCACTGTGCCCATCTAATGCTGCCACTGTGCCCCAAGTGCTGTCACTGTGCCCATCAAATGCTGCCAATGTGCCCTCTGCCCGCCATCTACCGGCACTTACCTTGTCTCGGTGTGCAGCTGGTGACGGCGTCAGGCGGCGAGCAGTGTCTCCCCATTGCGACCCGGTATCTTCTCCCGCGCTCCTCCTGTCTTCTGAAATGATTGGACGCCTAGGCGTCCAATCACAGCGCCTGTGACTTCAGCCAATCAGGTGACAGGTAACACAGACCCAGCAACCTGATTGGCTGAGAGGCGGGTCAGTGTTAGGGAAGCGATGTATTCGCTTCTCTAACACAACACTGTGTAAACAGCAAAACGCACAGCATTGCGCCCGCTGTTTACACTTATGGAAGCCTATTAGAGCACACCGCTCTAATCAGGTCGCCTATTAGAGCTGTCAGCTCTAATAGGGCGCTTCTAAAAACACCCCCCCCCCCCGCTGTAATTCAGATGCCCGGCTCCCGACAAGGGGCCGGACACCTGAATAGGGGGCGGCAGCGGTGACAATAGATAGATTCATGCAATGCATGAATCTATCTATTGGTGATAGAGCGGTGCAGGAGAGAGGGGGCGGCGCTCCTGCGCCCTCTATGCACGCACCGTCACTGACCAGGCCTTCTACGGTATCCTACGACCCTGTGAAGTCTCAGTCAGCGGCTCCGGCAGTCAGACACTGCTCCGATGCCACCTGACTCGCTTTCCAACCATTGCACCCTTCAGCTCACAGTCTGCAAAACGCAACAAACCGGCCCTCCGGGGTTAACATCAACCTGTTTTAGACTAACAACGCCTGGTGCCCAGTGACGGTGCTCTACCCACTACTGCCCCATCTACCCAGCCAATCTGATGGTAGCTCGTTGGTACCCTTTCTAACCAGCCCCCTGAGTGGCAGCCAGTTTATCAAACATGTCAGGATCCTCCTAAGCAACTCGGGCTTCAACCCCAGTCAATTCTCAAAGGACTGGAAAGCTACAATATGTTACATTTTGGTTCTGGGGGGAAGAGATAAACTTTAAAGCGGAGCTGCACCTTAAAAAAAATTATTAAAAGTCAGCAGCTACAAATCCTGCAGCTGCTGACTTTTAATAATCGGACACTTACCTGTCCCGGGGTCCAGGGATGTCGGCAGCAGATGATGAGCAATCGCTCGTCTCTCGGCCGCCCCCGCCGCCATCCTCTGTCAGGGAATCAGGAAGTGAAGCGTTGCGGCTTCACTGCCCTGGTTCCCTACTGCGCATGCGTGGGTCGCTCTGCGCTTCTTCACTGGTCCCCGTTGTGTTCTGGGAACTGTGTGTTTCCCAGAACACAACGGGGGGGGGGGGGGGGGGGGGCATCTGCGGCTAGCTTGTCCCGGAAGTGGGTGCAGGTACCTGGATTATACAGGTATCCCCTCTGAAAGGTGCCAATTGTGGCACCGGAGGGGGGGAGGGTTCCGATGAGTGGAACTTTTACTTTAGGGTGGAGGTCCGCTTTACACATAATACAATAATAAAATTCTACTATATTACAGTTGTCATTTTCGTTGAATTTATTAATAACTGATTTACTGTAGCCGTTTCTGCAGTACAACTTGTGGCCAGCAGATGGCGCATTCTTACTGACAACTACAGTACAGTATAGTGTACAACACTGAGCATGATGAAGGTCTATGGGGTGTCAGCATGATGAAGGTCTATGGGCTCTGAGCATTATGAAGGTCTATGGGGTCTGAGCATGATGAAGGTATTATGGGGTCTGAGCACGATGAAAGGTCTTATGGGGTCTGGACACGATGAAGATCTTATGGGGTCTGAGCATGATGAAGGTCTTATGGGGTCTGAGCATGATGAAGGTCTTATGGGGTCTGAGCATGATGAAAGGTCTTATGGGGTATGAGCATGATGAAGGTCTTATGGGGTCTGAGCAGGATGAAGGTCTTATGGGGTCTGAGCATGATGAAGGTCTTATGGGGTCTGAGCATGATGAAGGTCTTATGGGCTCTGAGCATTATAAAGGTCTATGGGGTCTGAGCATGATGAAGGTATTATGGGGTCTGAGCACGATGAAAGGTCTTATGGGGTCTGGACACGATGAAGATCTTATGGGGTCTGAGCATGATGAAGGTATTATGGGGTCTGAGCATGATGAAGGTATTATGGGATCTGAGCATGATGAAGGTCTTATGGGGTCTGAGCATGATGAAGGTCTATGGAATCTGAGCATAATGAGGGTCTATGGGGTCTGAGCATGATGAAGGTATTATGGGGTCTGAGCACGATGAAAGGTCTTATGGGGTCTGGACACGATGAAGATCTTATGGGGTCTGAGCATGATGAAGGTATTATGGGGTCTGAGCGTGATAAAGGTCTTATGGGGTCTGAGCATGATGAAGGTCTTATGGGATCTGAGCATAATGAGGGTCTATGGGGTCTGAGCAGGATGAAGGTCTTATGGGGTCTGAGCAGGATGAAGGTCTTATGGGGTCTGAGCATGATGAAGGTCTTATGGGGTCTGAGCATGATGAAGGTCTTATGGGCTCTGAGCATGATGATGGTCTTATGGGGTCTGAGCATGATGAAGGTCTTATGGGGTCTGAGCATGATGAAGGTCTTATGGGGTCTGAGCATGAAACATCGTCAGCATTGCTAGGGATTACCAGTCTGCATATACCGCTTCATTACCAGGCCATTTTCTCAGGGTTTAGTGCTGTGATAGTTTGAATGACAATTACTCTGTCGTGCAACACTATACACAAATGTATTTTTATATCATTTTTAACAGGTAGAGATTATTGTAGTATCTAAAAAAAAAAATGTTTTTTTATTATATAAAGGAAAAAAAAAAAAAAACGGCCGAAAATGCCAGGAGAATACAAATACCACCAAAGATGTTCCATTTGTTTTAGGTGTATACAGCAGACAGTAGGGATCTGGACTATGAAATGCATAAAACAGCTGGAAGATTTCAGTGTTCAGGAGTAGGTGCCCCCTTATAGTGGTGATCAGTGATGAGTACCCATTTAAATGTTGGTGGAAAATGGTGAGTGCCCCTTTAAATGCTGGTGGTCAATAGTGACTGTCCATAAATGTTGGTGATCAAGGGTGAGTGCCCCTTTAAATGTTGGTGATCAAGGGTGAGTGCCCCTTTAAATGTTGGTGGTCAATGATGAGTGCCCCTAAAAGTTGGTGGTCAATGGTGAGTGCCCCTTGAAATGTTGGTGGTCAATGATGAGTGCCCCTAAATGTTGGTGACAAATGATAAATGTTGGTGGTCAATGGCGAGTGCCCCTTTAAATGTTGGTGGTCAATGAGTGCTCCTAAATGTTGGTGGCCAGTGGTGTGTGCCCCTTGAAATGTTGATGGTCAATGGTAAATGTCGGCGATCAATGATGAGTGCCCCTTTAAATGTTGGTGGTCAATGATGAGTGCCCCTATATGTTCGTTGTCAATGATGTGTGCCCCTTGAAATGTTGGTGGTCAATGGTAAATGTTGGTGGTCAATGGTGAGTGCCCCTTCAAATGTTGGTGGTCAATTATGAGTGCCCCTAAATGTTGGTGGTCAGTAGTGAGAGTTCCTTTTAATGTTGGTGGTCATGGTCAATACACCCCCCTTGCTAATCAATGTGTCCTCTTGCTGGTCAGTGTTCCCCCCTTTGTGGTTAGGATGCCTCCCAATTCATTGGTGGTCAGTGGGAGCAGTGCTACATCTCTGCTATGATTGGTTCAGAGTGATCACAGGACCCAAAGCCACTGTGATTGGCTCTGTACATTTTGCCTGTGATCTGCACTGTCTAATGACAGCCCGATCACATTCATTCTCTGGCCAATGGTGAGTGTCCCTTCAAATGTTGGTGGTCAATGATAAGTGCCCTTAAATGTTGGTGGTCAATGGTGAGTGCCCCTTTAAACATTGGTGGTCAATGATAAGTGCCCTTAAATGTTGGCGGTCAATGGTGAGTGCCCCTTTACATGTTGGTGGTCAATGGTGTGTGCCCCTTGAAATGTTGATGGTCAATGGTAAATGTTGGTGATCAATGATGAGTGCCCCTAAATGTTGGTGGTCAATGGTGAGTGCCCCTTTCAATGTTGGTGGTCAATGATGAGTTCCCCCTATACGTTTGTCCTCAATGGTGTGTGCCCCTTGAAATGTTGGTGGTCAATGGTAAATGTTGGTGGTCAATGGTGAGTGCCCCTAAATGTTGGTGGTCAATGGTGAGTGCCCCTAAATGTTGGTGGTCAATGGTGAGTGCCCTTAAATGTTGGTGGTCAATGGTGAGTGCCCCTAAATGTTGGTGGTCAATGGTGAGTGGCCCTAAATGTTGGTGGTCAATAGCGAGTGCCCCTCTAAAGATTGGTGGTCAATGATGATTGCCCCTAAATGTTGGTGGTCAATGATGAGTGCCCCTAAATGTTGGTGGTCTACGGTGAGTGCCCCTTTAAATGTTGGTGATCAATGATAAGTGCCCTTAAATGTTGGTGGTCAATGGTGAGTGCCCCTAAATGTCGGTGATCAATGGTGAGTGACCCTAAATGTCGGTGATCAATGGTGAGTGACCCTAAATGTTGGTGGTCAATGTGAGTGTCCCTAAATGTTGGTGGTCAGTAGTGAGAGTTCCTTTAAATGTTGGTGGTCAATGGTCAATACACCCCCTTTGCTAATCAATGTGTCCTCTTGCTGGCCAGTGTTCCCCCCTTTGTGGTTAGTATGCCTCCCCTTTCATTGGTGGTCAGTGGGAGCAGGGCTACATCTCTGCTATGATTGGTTCAGAGGGATCACAGGACCCAGAGCCACTGTGATTGGCTCTGTACATTTTGCCTGTGATCTGCACTGTCTAATGACAGCCCGATCACATTCATTCTCTGGCCGCCCATGCATGTTCCAGAAAACTGAGTCCACCAACCTGACATTTTCAGTGGCGTAGTATTTAGGTGGTTAATTAAAGGTACAGATTTTATGGAAATGACATCAACACGTTAAAGCTTGTACAGCATGAGATTTTAGTTACTGGGTTTGATTTACTTTAGTCTTGGCTGATGTCTATCTGTTTAGTTCCAGGGCGGAAACAATTCCAGGCTACATTTCTTGTTCCACGGAGGAGGATTTAGAAATTTGTTCAGCCCTGTATGAAGCAATAACAAATGTAATGAATTAATGTGGAGTCATTGGAAAACGATGTATATACAGGGCTCTGGCCATAGAGGAGGACCGGCTTTGGTGACAGGTACTCTTTAACCCCAGATCTGAATGTCACAATGTAAAAAAAGTAGAACTCCAACCAACTTCTTTCTAGTTCTGAGTAGAGTGTTAATGTACTTACCATTTTGTATAGACTTTATTTCTCTCTGGTTTCCCATTGGGGACATTGCGATAGGTACAGTATGTCCCCTCACATGCCGACCTCAGGAACTGTAGAACATCATGGGTGCACAGCCAAAGGTGGCGCCCCTAGGAACAAGTGAAGGTTCCCCACTGGGGAGATGGTGAAAGGTATGTCAACCCTGCATGCCTACCTTAGGAACCTCTGAACATCACCATCGCATGGCCAATGGTGGCACCACCAGGAACAAGTGAAAGTTCCCCACTGGGGAGATGGTGAAAGGTATGTCAACCCTGCATGCCTACCTTAGGAACCTCTGGACATCACCATCGCATGGCCAATGGTGGCACCATGTCATCATGGAGGAGGGGGAAGAGGACTCCAGTGCCAACCTGTGAAGCTCTGGTGACCTCCATGCCCAAGAGGGTTAAAGCAGTGCTGGAAAATAAGAATGGAGAAATCCCTCAAGGGGTGGGACTATATCGGCACTGGTAGATTAAAGTCAAAGTGGTAGTAAGAATTGTAAAAATATCAAATTTTATTACAAACTGTACATTTACAAAACATCAAGTGAAAATGGTGTATGAAAACCATACATGAATATTGGAGAGATTAGATATCATTATGTACTTTTATCTTGCAGAAAGTTGTATGTACTGTATATTGAAAACACCACTGAAGGAATCACGAAACGCGTTAGTTGTCTGTATCTAATCTTTCCAATATTCATGTATGGTTGTCATACACCATTTTCACTTGATGTTTTGTATATGTACAGTTTGTAAAAAAATTTGATATTTTTACAATTCTTACTACCGCTTTGACTTTAATCTACCAGTGCCGCTATAGTCCCACCTTGAGGTATTTCTCCATTTCTATTTATTAGGGATGATGGTACTCATCCATTGCAGCCATATTCCACATTTCCGTGCTGGAAAATAATGGCGGCCAAATAAAATATTGACACTTTGGGCCCAATTTGGACATTTTCACTTAGGGGTGTACTGACTTTTGTTGCCAGCGGTTTAGACATTAATGGCTGTGTGTTGAGTTATTTTGAGGGGACAGCAAATTTACACTGTTATACAAGCTGTACACTCACTACTTTACATTGTAGACAAGAAAATATTTACAAAAATGTGTGGGGTGTACTCACTTTTGCGAGATACTGTATGTCTACCCTGCATGCTTACCTTAGGAACCTCAGAACATTACCAGTGCATGGCCAGCGGTGGCACCACCAGGAACAAGTGAAGATCCCCCACTGGGGAGATGGTGAAAGGTATGCCCTCTCAGCCTACCTTAGGAACCACTGAACATCGCCAATACACAGCTAATGTTGGCACCACCAGGAACAAGTGAAGGTTCCCCACTGGGGAGATAGTGAAAGGTATGCCCTCTCAGCCTACCTTAGGAACCACTGAACATCACCAATACACAGCTAATGTTGGCACCACCAGGAACAAGTGAAGGTTCCCCACTGGGGAGATAGTGAAAGGTATGCCCTCTCAGCCTACCTTAGGAACCACTGAACATCACCAATACACAGCTAATGTTGGCACCACCAGGAACAAGTGAAGGTTCCCCACTGGGGAGATGGCGAAAGGTATGTCCATTCTGTACATCTACCTTAGGAGCCTCAGAACACCACCGGTGCATGGCCAACGGTGGCACTGCCAGAAACAAGTTAACGTTCTTCACTGGGGAGATGGTGAAAGGTATGTCCACTCTGCCTACCTTAGGAACCACTGAACATCACAAGTACACAGCTTATGTTGGCACCATCAGGAACAAGTGAGGGTTCTCCACTGGGGAGATTGAGAAAGATATGTCCACCCTGCATGACTACCTTAAGAACCTCAGAACATCACCAGTGCTTGGCCAAAGGTGGCACCACCAGGAACAAGTGAAGGTTCCCCACGGGGGATATGGTGAAAGGTATGTTTTCTTTGCATGCCTACCTTAGGAACCTCAGAATATCACCAGTGCATGTCCAAAGGAGGCACCACCAGGAACAAGTGAAGGTTCCCCACTGGGCAGTTGTATGTCCATTCTGTCTACCTTAGGAATAGGAACCACTGAACATCAACAGTGCATGGCCAATATTGGCACCATCGGGAACAAGTAAAGATTCCCTATTGGGGAGATGGTGAAAGGTATGCCCACTGTGCCTACCTTAGGAACTACTGAACATCACCACTGCATGGCCAATATTGGCACCATCGGGAACAAGTAAAGATTCCCTATTGAGGAAATGGTGAAAGGTATATCCATTCTGCCTACATTAGGAACCAGTGCACAGCCAATGTTGGCATCACCAGGAACAAGTGGAGGGATTGGAAAAGGTATGTCCACCCCACATGCCTACCTTTGGAATCTCAGAATATCACCAGTGCATGTCCAAAGGAGGCACCACCAAGAACAAGTGAAGGTTCCCCACTGGGGAGTTGTATGTCCATTCTGTCTACCTTAGGAATAGGAACCACTGAACATCAACGGTGCCTGGCCAATATTGGCACCATCGGGAACAAGTAAAGATTCCCTATTGGGGAGATGGTGAAAGGTATGTCCACTGTGCCTACCTTAGGAACCACTGAACATCACCAGTGCATGGCCAGTGTTGGCACCACCAGGAACAAGTGAAGATTCCCCACTGGGGAGATGGTGAAAGGTTTGAGATGGGAGGTGTAAAAGCAAACATCTCTAAAAACCTTACAGAGCTTCTAATGCCGCGTACACACGGTCGGAATTCTCGTCGGAAAAAGCTCTGATGGTTTTCCGGTCGGAATTTTGCTCAAACTGTCTTGCCTACACACGGTCACACCAAATTCCGACGGTCAATAACACCGCGGCATTAACACACGTTCGACGGCACTATAAAAGGGAAGTTTAATGCTTCCGAGCATGCGTCGAATTGTTTCCGAGCATGCGTCGGAATTTTGCGTGTCGGAATTGCATACACACGATCGGAAAATCCGATAGAAAGGTTTTCCGTCTGAAAAATTAAGAACAGGTTCTCAATCCAAAGTCCGTCTGAAATTCGGACAGAAAAAGACAGACGGGCGTACACACGGTCGGAAAAATCCGATGAAAAGCTCCCATCGGACTGTTTCCATCGGAAATTCCGACCGTGTGTACGCGGCATAACTCTTCCCAGCACTATCCAAAACTAGAAAAAAAAGGGTTGGCTGGAAAAATTTACAAATGTTTTCCTCCTAATGGTGCATTGACAAACTTTTCTCTCCAAATTCTAGACTGATGGGATCCAGTGGTGGATTTACCGTATTTATCGGCGTATAACACGCACCCCAAGTTGAGGAGGGCATTTTAAGAAAAAAAAGTTTTAGGAGGAAAGTTTAGGGAAAAAAAAACAACTTACATTTAAGCGTCATTTGCAGCTTGCCCAGCGTCACTGTAGCTTGCCCAGCGTCACTGTAGCTTGCCCAGTGTCACTGTAGCTTGCCCAGCGTCATTGTAGCTTGCCCAGTGTCATTGTAGCTTGCCCAGCGTCATTTGCTGCCTTGCCCAGCGTCATTTGCAGCCTTGCCCAGCGTCATTGCAGCCTTGCCCAGCGTCACTGTAGCTTGCCCAGCGTCATTTGCAGCCTTGCCCAGCGTCATTTGCTGCCTTGCCCAGCGTCATTTGCAGCCTTGCCCAGCGTCATTGCAGCCTTGCCCAGCGTCATTGTAGCTTGCCCAGCGTCATTGCAGCCTTGCCCAGTGCCATTGTAGCTTGCCAGCGTCATGGCAGTCTTTTCCGGGTTTAAATTTCCCGCCGCCGAGACGCTCTGTCGCGTGCGCCGCCGAAAAAAAACCCGAAGCACGGCCGAAAAAGACCGAAGCGCACCCGGAAAAAGCCGAGCCGACTCGGACGGCTAAGCTCGTGGTCCCGCCTCCCTGCTGTTTCCGGAGCGAGCGCAGGGAGGCGGGACTACGAGCAGAGCCGAACAGTCTGCTCGGCTTTTTCCGGGGGCGCTTCGGTTTTTTTCGGCCGCGCTTTGGGTTTTTTTCGGCAGCGCTCGCTATTTTTCGGCAGGGCTTGCCATTTTTGTCATTTTTTTGGGGGGTATCGGCGTATAACACGCACCCACGACTTTCCCCCTGATTTTAAGGGGGAAAAAGTGCGTGTTATACGCCGATAAATACGGTAGCTTTGATTTTCCTGTGTCAGAGAGGCCACCTGAGACGCATCGCTACCATTAATCTGAGTCATGCAGCCTTGTGACGCCAGTGGGCACCTCCTCTTCCATTACATGGCTGGCACAGGCAGTTCACAGCAAACTTGAAATGGACTGAGAACAATAAAAGGGGGTCGAACCCATGAAGAAGATTTAAACGTAATGTCTAACGGGTGTCATAAGCAGAGAATGTTCTATATGCAGTTCTGAGTGCGAGATACAATAAGAATGTGTTCATCTGAGTCACGGTGCCTCCAGGGCAAGAAAGACAAAGAGACGGATTTTATATAATCTCTTTCAAAACAAATCAGGCCAAACTTACATGATAAGAGATTACGGGGATTCCAAAGTCTTTATTACCAACATATTCTGCTTGTGACACCTAAACCAGGACAAGGAAGAAACAAAGGGTAAATATACGTCACCCGCAACCAGGCTTTCTCAGCCAGGGTTCCTCCAGAGGTTGCTAGCGGTTCCTTGAGCAGAGAACAATTTCTGCTCCCTCGGATAATTACGCTAATTACTGACACCAATGATATGGGCACCAGACACAAAGAAGTGCCTGGTGCCCAATGACGTTCACCATCTTTAGGCCCCTTTCACACTGGGGCGTTTGTCAGGCGCTACAGCGCTAAAAATAGCGCCTGTATAGCGCCTGAAAAAATCCGGCCACCATTCACTCCAGTGTGAAAGCCAGCGGGCTTTCACACTGGAGCGGTGCGCTGGCAGGACGGTCAAAAAAGTCCTGCCAGCAGCATCTTTGGAACGGTGAAGGAGGGGTGTATTCACCACTCCTATACCGCTCCTACCCATTGAAATCAATGGGACACCGCAGTGATACCGCGGCAATACCGCTGCGTCGGCGCTTTGCGGGGGGGGTTTTAACCCTTTTTCGGCTGCACCGCACCTCTATCGGCCGAATACCGCAGCAAAAACGACGGTAAAGCAGCGCTAAATATAGCGCTGCTTTTCCGCCGACGCCGCTCCCGCCCCAGTGTGAAAGGGGCCTTAAACCCACCATGCCTCACAACCCACCACATATTGAAGGATGTCAGCTATCTTTGGCTTTGGAGGTCCGCATTAGACCAAAAGAGGTAAAAGACTTTGCTACAGCAGGGACAGGAAAGCTGGTCAGAGTTGATGGGAAGATGGATGGAGCCAAATACAGGGCAATCTTATGCCTGTACACACGGTCGGAAATTCCGACAGAAAATGTCCGATCGGACAATGTTGTCGGAAAATCCGCCCGTGTGTGGGCTCCATCGGACTTTTTCCGTCGGATTTTCAGACGGAAAAAATTTGAGATGCTGCTCTCAAATTTTCCGACAACAAAATCCGATCGTGTGTAGAGAATTCCGACGGACAAAGTGCCACGCATGCTCAGATCAAATTACGAGACCAAACCTATTGGCTACTAGCCTCTACGTAGTTCCGACGTACACAACGAACGTCACCACGTTCAGAATGATCGGATTTTCCAACAACTTTGTCCGACCGTGTGTACGCAACACCAGTGTCGGACAAAATCAATCGAAAAAAGTCAGACGGATTTTGTGGTCGGAATTTCCGACCGTGTGTACGGGGCATTAGAAGAAAACCTGTTATGCCACGTACACACGGTCAGACTTTCCGGCAGAAAAAGTCAGATGGAATCTTTTCATCAGACATACCGATTGTGTGAATGCCTCATCAGACTTTTTTTCTCGAAAATTCTGACAGACCTAGAAATAGAACATGTTCTAAATTTATCCAACGGAACCAATTCCTATCGGGAAAACCGATCGTCTGTATGCTGGTCCGACGGACCAAAATCAACGCATGCTCTGAAGCAAGTACGAGACGGCAGCTATTGGTTACTGGCTATTGAACTTCCTTTTCCTAGTCACGGCGTACGTGTTGTACGTCATCGCGTTCCAGACGGTCAGACTTTGGTGTGATCGTGTGTAGGCAAGACCGTTTCGGCGGAACTCCGTCGGAAAGACTGTCGGAGTTTATTCCGACGGAAAGACCGGTCATGTGTACGCGGCATTAGAGTCTGCAAAAGACTTGAGACTGGGGTGGAGGTTCACCTTCCAGCAGGACAACGACCCGAAACATCCAGCCAGAGCTACAATGGAATGGTTCAGATCAAAGCATATTCATGTGTTAGAATGGCCCAGTCACAGTCCAAACCTAAATCCCATTGAGAATCTGTGGCAAGACTTGAAAATTGCTGTGCACAGACGCTCTCCATCCAATCTGACAGAGCTTGAGATATTTTGCAGAGAAGAATGGGCAAAACTGTCCTCTCTAGATGTGCAAAGCTGGTAGAGACATCCCCAAAAAAGACTTGCAGCTGTAATTGCCGTGAAAGGCGTTTCTACAAAGTATGGACTCAGGGGGGCGCCATACAAATGCCCCCCACACTTTTCACATATTTTTTTGTAAAAAATGTTGAAAGCCATTTATCATTTTCCTTCCACTTCACAATTATGTGCCACTTTATGTTGGTCTATCACATAAAATCCCAATAAAATACATTTAGGTTTTTTGGTTGTAACATGACAAAATGTGGAAAATTTCAAGGGGTGTGAAAACTTTTTCAATGCACTGTATGAAGCATTCTTCCCACTGACCTCCAATGTAATGAACAATTAGTGACAACAACAGGCAACGCCTGTATGCCTAGTACAATTAAGACCAAAAAATGGCTCACCGCCAGTATACTGGTCCCACACTGGGGTTTAGGGTCCCTGTCTGTTTTGGGGTACAAGACAAGCCACAGAGTCTCAGTTGTCAGACAGCCCACGCAGTCTCACATTTGTGGACTACTCCACTCCACCTCATAGACACATGCTGACTCCTTCCTTCTGCTTTTCAAGCTTCCCCTTGCAAGTGGGTTCACCCATTCAGGACCCAAAGTTTTAGTAATGGTGGGTTTCCCACTCAAAGTCTCTCTGAGCCTCTGGATTCTGTGTCCCAAATGAGGACATACCAACCCAGAGAATATTGAAAACAGTCCTCTCCTCTACAACCTGACTTCCCTGGAGCCCTCACCATGCATGAATAATAAAAATTTTCTTTGAACTCTCCCTTTAAAGGGACCATAACCCAAATAATGGGGAATATACAGCATCTTTCTGGACCCAAAGTTCCTGTAATGGTGGGTTTACCACCCAAAGTCTCTCCAAGCCTCTGAATGCTGGATCTCAAAAGAGGACTTACCAATCCAGAGATTACTGAAAGCAGTCCTTTCCTCTCCAACTTGACTACCCCGGAAACCCCTCACCCTGTATGATGAGTACTAAAAATTTCCCTTGAACTCTCCTTTAACCACTTGCCAACCGCTGCACGCCGGTATACGTCGACACAATGGCAGTGGTGGGCAAATGGGTGTACCTGTACGTCCCCTTTAAATGGCGTGGCTAGCGTGCGCCCGCCACGTACAGCGTGACCGTGCCCTCTGGACCCTCGGACTCGAGGTCCGCCGGTCTCCTGGCAATCGCGTCACGGAGCCGCAGAACGGGGAAGTGTTTATGTAAACAAGGCATTTCCCCGTTCTGCCTAGTGACATGAACACAGCACCAGACAGCACCAGACAGACATAGGGTTCCAGTGTCCCATGGGCACAGACATTGTGTCCATGTAAGCTGATGACACCCTGATGACACCCTATTGTACCTAGGAGACAAGCAGGACACTCTGCAGGCAGTCATGGACCTCATTAAAGCATTCGGAGAGCATTCGGAGAGCTATCAGGCTTTTCTAGCAATTGGGACAAATCAGTACTGATGCCACTAGATCCCCTAGACCGGTGATGGCGAACTTATGGCACGTGTGCCACAGCTGGCACACAGAGCCATCTTTGTGGGCACGGGAGAGAGTCTAGGTTTGCAGCAGGTAGGGGAAAGCAGAGCAGCAAAGTGCAGGAATCTATCTACATGAGTGAGTGGGTGGCCCGCAGCGTCCGCGGCAAAGGATGAACAGAGAGCCCGGGAGGGAGAGGACAGAGAGTCCGGGAGGGAGAGGACAGAGAGCCCGGGAGGGAGAGGACAGAGAGCCCGGGAGGGAGAGGACAGAGAGCCCTGGAGGGAGAGGACAGAGAGCCCTGGAGGGAGAGGACAGGGAGCCCGGGAGAGAGAGGACAGGGAGCCCGGGAGGGAGAGAACAGATAGCCCGGGAGAGAGAGGACAGGGAGCCCGGGAGGGAGAGGACAGAGAGCCCGGGAGGGAGAGGACAGAGAGCCCGGGAGGGAGAGGACAGAGAGCCCGGGAGGGAGAGGACAGAGAGCCCGGGAGGGAGAGGACAGAGAGCCCGGGAGGGAGAGGACAGAGAGCCCTGGAGGGAGAGGACAGAGAGCCCGGGAGAGAGAGGACAGAGAGCCCGGGAGAGAGAGGACAGAGAGCCCTGGAGGGAGAGGACAGAGAGCCCTGGAGGGAGAGGACAGAGAGCCCTGGAGGGAAAGGACAGAGAGCCCGGGAGAGAGAGGACAGAGAGCCCGGGAGAGAGAGGGAGGGAGAGAGGACAGAGAGCCCGGGAGAGAGAGGGGAGAGAGAGGACAGAGAGCCCGGGAGAGAGAGGACAGAGAGCCCGGGAGGGAGAGGACAGAGAGCCCGGGAGAGAGAGGACAGAGAGCCCGGGAAGGAGAGGACAGAGAGCCCGGGAGGGAGAGGACAGAGAGCCCGGGAGGGAGAGGACAGAGAGCCCGGGAGGGAGAGGACAGAGAGCCCGGGAGAGAGAGGACAGAGAGCCCGGGAGGGAGAGAAGAGCTTCACCGCCGCGCAGCATCCCTGGCTTCTTCCAGAGCCTGGACTCCTCAACCCACCTCTTCAACAGTGGGGCCTGGTGAACAGGCTGACTGGGGGCCCAGAGGACGAGGACAGGTGGGAGGCGCAGGTTGCGAGGGAGCCCCTGGTTGGAACAGAGCAGAGAGCTCCACCAGATCAAGGACTGAGACTGGCATGGAAGGTACCAGGCACAATTATACATAGACTACCTGCAGACAAAGACTAGTGCAGGGGGGCAGAGCAGGGACTGCAGATAGGGAAAGAGCTAGGGGTCTCTCTCTCTCATCTCCCCCTCACTCTCCTCTTAGCCCCCCTCTTTGTTCCCCCTCTCTCTCTGTCCCACCTCTCTCTGTCTCTTTCTTTCTCTCTCACACCCCTCTCTCTCTGCCCCCCTCTCTCTCAGTCCCCTTCTCTCCCTCTCACACTCCTCTCTCTCTGCCCCCCTCTCTCTCAGTCCCCTTCTCTCTCTCTTAGCCCCCCTCTCTCTATTCCCCCCTCTCTCAGAATCTCTCCCACACCCCTCTCTCTCTCCCCCTCTCTTTCTCTCACCCCCCTCTCGCTCTCACACTCCCCTCTCTCTCTTTCACAACCTCCTCTCTCTTAACCACCCCTCTCTGTTTCAACCCCCTCTCTCTCACCCCCCTCTCTCTCAGTGCTCTCTCTTTCTCCCTCTCTCAGCCCCCGTCTCTCACACCCCCTCTCTCTCTCTCACCCCCTCTCTCTCATTCTCCCTTTCTCTCTCACCCTCCCCTCTCTCATTCTCCCTCTCTCTCACCCCCCCTCTCTCATTCTCTTTCTCTCTCACCCTCCCCTCTCTCATTCTCCATTTCTCTCTCACCCTCCCCTCTCTCATTCTCCCTTTCTCTCTCTCACCCCCCCCCCCTCTCTCTCATTCTCCCTTTCTCTCTCACCCCCCTCTCTCTCATTCTCCCTTTCTCTCTCACCCCCCTCTCTCTCTCATTCTCCCTTTCTCTCTCTCAGCCCCCTCTATCTCTCTCGCTAATTGCAGTGTTGGCACTTTGAAGTAAAGAAGTTTGTTTTGTGTTGCAGTTTGGGCACTCTGTCTCAAAAAGGTTCACCATCACTGACCTAGATGCCCCGTTACAGAAGTGTGCAGAAACAGTCCAGATAGTAAATGCATTTAAGTATTTAAGTGTCCAGGTGACCCCTGACCCATCCCAATACCTCGATCGTAACCTAACCCTCCTTCTCAGCAAATTCTGAGATAAATGCACAGCTTGGTGCAAACTACCTCTATCAGTAGCCGGGAGAATAAACCTCATCAAAATGGTCTGGGCACCACAGTTACTGTATATAGTCCACAATTCCCCGGTGTGGATTCCCAAGAGATGGTTCGAAAGAATCGAGTCCCAATTCAGAGAACTGATATGGTGGAAAAAATCAACTAGGATTAGGTTGTCAACCTTACAGTATAATAAAGATGAAGGGGGGACGGCGGTTCCACACCGTGACCCCAGGACCTACTACCTAGCATCCCAACTGCAACAGTTAGGGGGTTGGGGCATATTGGATCTGACCGACCCTATTCGCAGGATACTAGACACAGAGGGGGACAGTGAGTCTGCACTTACAAGGCTGGAAGCCGGTTATCCACACCTGGAATCTAAGGCTCCCACTGTGAAACTATTGAACACACTATGGCCATATATTAAAAAGGTGCTAGGGATAAAGGGGTACCTGAACTGTACTCCCATATGGCGTAACAGAAACGCTTTGGGAACTGGGAGGAGGCAGGCATTAACCACTTGCTGCCCGTCCTATTGTAAAAGGACGTCCGCAAAGTGGTTGTCAAATCCTGACTGGACGTCCCAGGACGTCCTCAGGATTTCAGTCTGACACCCCGCAACTACGATCTTGGTAAAGAGTCTCCGACGGAGATTCTTTACCATGTGATCAGCCGTGTCCAATCACGGCTGATCACAGTGTAAATAGGAAGAGCCGGTAATCGGCTTTTCCTCACTCGCTTTTGTCAGACGCGTGTAGAGGAGAGCCAATCGGCTGCTCCTTTGACAGGGGGTGTCTGTGCTGAATGATTATCAGCACAGCCCCCCCGAGGATGCCCACATTGGACCACAAGGGACGCCACCAGACCACCAGGGATGCGCAGCACAAGGTATGCCACCCTAGACCACCAGGGATGACACACAGTGCCCACAATGGATGCCAATCAGTGCCCACAATGGATGCCAATCAGTGCCCACAATGGGCATCACTGATTGGCATGCATTATTGTTTGGCACTGATTGGCATCCATCAATACAAAACAATGCTGCCTATCAGTGCCTATCCGTGCCACCTATCAGTGCCCATCCATGCCATCTATCAGTGCCCATCCATGCCCATCTGTGCCGCCTATCCATGCCCATCCGTGCCGCCTATCCATGCCAATCCGTGCCAGCTATCAGTGCCAGTTTGTGCCACCTATCAGTGCCCATCCGTGTCGCCCATCAATGCCGCCTATCAGTGCCACATATCAGTGCCCATCAATGCCACCTCAGTGCCACCTCATCTGTGCCCATCAGAGCGCCTTATCAGTGCCCATCAGTGAAGGAGAAAACTTACTTATTTACAAAGTTTTGAAACTGAAACAAAAAAAAACATATTTTTTTTCAAAATTTTCGGTCTTTTTTTATTTGTTTAGCAAAAAATAAAAACCGTAGAGATGATCAAATATCACCAAAATAAAGCTCTATTTGTGGGAAAAAAAATGATAAAAATGTTATTTGGGTACAGTGTAGTATGACCGCGCAATCGTCATTCAAAGTGTGAGAGCGCTGAAAGCTGAAAATTGGTCTGGGCAGGAAGGTGTTTAAGTGCCCCCCGGTATTGAAGTGGTTAAATACATCTCCTAATCATATAATGGCCCTACACTTAAATTGTTCTCTGAGATCCAGGCGGACATCGGGATCCCAAATAACAATTTCTTTAAGTATTTACAGATACGCCGCGCTCTCCAAACACAGGCAAAAAAACACTGTGATACAACAGGCAGACCACGCAATAAAAAGGGAATGATTTCCAGCTGCTATAGTACCCTCCTTGCACGGATACAAGACCCTACCAGGCTGCCCCGCAGACAAGGATGGGAGGAGGATATTGGACCCATTGATGGGGAAAGCTGGGAGCTATGTCTAGCAGCTGCCCCCCTAGTCTCAGTACCAGCATCCCACAAAATGTCCCACTATGGCCGCGTACACACGAAGGGACAATCCCGCGGGATTATCCTCTGGACTGAAGTCCAGAGGATAATCCCCTCGTGTGTGGGCGCCGGCGGACTTTTTGGCGCCAAAGTACGGCGGACTAAAGTTTCAGGTTTTGTTCTCAAATTATCCGCTGGACTTGGAAGTCCAGCGGACAATTCCGCCGTTAGTGGGCAAGTCCGCGGGACTTTTGAAATGAACGGACTTGCCGCTCATCGGCAAGTCCGTTCATTTAGCACGTGACTTCAGGTTACGTAGCTAGCGTAGGCAGTTACTGCCGCCGCGCTAGCTCCGTGACCTGGCATGGATTTAAAGGGAATCCCCACGCCGAAAAAACGGCGTGAGGGTTCCCCCCAAATCCATGTCAGACCCTCATCCGAGCACGCAGCCTGGCAGGCCAGGAAAGGGGTGGGGACGAACGAGCGCCCCCCCCCCTCCTGAGCCGTACCAGGCCGCGTGCCCTCAACATGGGGGGTGCCCTGGGGAAAGGGGGGCCGTGCGGCCCCCCCACCCCAAAGCACCTTGTCCCCATGTTGATGAGGACAAGGGCCTCTTCCCGACAACCCTGGCCGTTGGTTGTCGGGGTCTGCGGGCGGGGGCTTATCGGAATCTGGGAACCCCCTTTAATAAGGGGGCCCCCAGATACCGGCCCCCCACCCTATGTGAATGAGTATGGGGTACGATGTACCCCTACCCATTCACCTAAGGTGTAAAATGTAAAGTAAAAAAAAACACCCACACTTTTGAAAAAATAGTTTATTGCACTGCTCCGGGGGTCTTCTTCCGTCTTGGGGGTCTTCTCGCCGGACTCCCCCGCCATTTACCAAGCTCTTTTACCGAGCGAGGGGAGTCCGGCTACCTTCTTCGTCGTCGCCGCCGTCGTCTGGGGGTCTCGATCCGCCTTCGGGGGTCTTCCGGGGGTCTCTTCTGTTCTTGCGGCGGTCGTCGTCTTCCGCGCCGCCGGCGCCTTGTCCTTCTTCTTGTCCTTCTTGTTCTTCTTCTTCTTCCGATGTTGACCCGACGCTCTCTCTGCCCGGAATGCCTGTGCCGCTCTGAGCTCGGACTTATATAGGGACATGGGCGACAGGGTCACATGCACATGTCACATGGTGACCCCGCCCCCTTGTGTTGTCACAGTCCCGGAGGATGCTGGGACTGTGACATCGCAAGGGGGCGGGGTCACCATGTGACATGAACATGTGACCCTGTCGCCCATGTCCTATATAAGTCCGAGCTCAGAGCGGCACAGGCATTCCGGGCAGAGAGAGCGTCGGGTCAACATCGGAAGAAGAAGAAGAACAAGAAGGACAAGAAGAAGGACAAGGCGCCGGCGGCGCGGAAGACGACGACCGCCGCAAGAACAGAAGAGACCCCCGGAAGACCCCCGAAGGCGGATCGAGACCCCCAGACGACGGCGGCGACGACGAAGAAGGTAGCCGGACTCCCCTCGCTCGGTAAAAGAGCTTGGTAAATGGCGGGGGAGTCCGGCGAGAAGACCCCCAAGACGGAAGAAGACCCCCGGAGCAGTGCAATAAACTATTTTTTCAAAAGTGTGGGTGTTTTTTTTTACTTTACATTTTACACCTTAGGTGAATGGGTAGGGGTACATCGTACCCCATACTCATTCACATAGGGTGGGGGGCCGGTATCTGGGGGCCCCCTTATTAAAGGGGGTTCCCAGATTCCGATAAGCCCCCGCCCGCAGACCCCGACAACCAACGGCCAGGGTTGTCGGGAAGAGGCCCTTGTCCTCATCAACATGGGGACAAGGTGCTTTGGGGTGGGGGGGCCGCACGGCCCCCCTTTCCCCAGGCACCCCCCATGTTGAGGGCACGCGGCCTGGTATGGCTCAGGAGGGGGGGGGGGCGCTCGTTCGTCCCCACCCCTTTCCTGGCCTGCCAGGCTGCGTGCTCGGATAAGGGTCTGACATGGATTTGGGGGGAACCCTCACGCCGTTTTTTCGGCGTGGGGATTCCCTTTAAATCCATGCCAGGTCACGGAGCTAGCGCGGCGGCATTTACTGCCTACGCTAGCTACGTAACCTGAAGTTACGTTCGAAATGAACGGACTGCTCCGTGTGTGGGCAAGTCCGTTCATTTTCAAAAGTCCCGCGGACTTTTGGCCGGCGGATTATCCGCTGGACAAGTCCGTGCGTGTGTGGGCAAGTCCACACCCTCGGAAAGTCCAGCGGACCTAGCCGGAAAGTCCAGCGGATTGTCCGCTGGACTTAGGTCCGCCGGCAAAAGTCCGTACGTGTGTACGAGGCATTATACCTACTGCATAGTAGACATGTGCACAACAAAAAAAATTCGTTTATTTTCGTTTCGTTTTTTTCGTTTCCGTTGATTCGTAACGATTCGTACATTCGTAAGTCGTCGTTGTTCGTATTCGTAACGATTCGTACATTTGTAAGAGTTATTTTTTCGTTGATTCATTTTTTCGTTAGTTTAATTTTCGTTCATTCGTTTATTCGAAATTCGGACGCATTCGGAGTTATTCGTACATTCGTAACATTCGTAGATTCGTAATCGGAGCATAATTCATAATTTTATGTAATGTGTATGCTATTATTACATTTTAATAATTTACGAATCGAAAAAAAAAGTTACTAATCGGAAAAAAAAAGTTACGAATCGAAAACAAAGTTACACATTTTTTGGTTCAATCCATTCATTACGAATCGAATTGAAAAAAAAAGTTACGAATCGAAAAAAAAAAAGTTACGAATTGAAAAAAAAGTTACGAATTTTTTTGGTTCAATCCATTCATTACGAATCGAAAAAAAAAAGTTACGAATCGAAAAAAAAGTTCCGAATCGGAAAAAAAAGTTCCGAATCGAAAAAAAAAGTTACGAATGTACGATTTTTTTTTTGTTCAATCCATTCGAAGCACGTTAAACAGCTCCATTGTAAGGGACACGGAAAATTAGCAATTCAACAAAAAAAGAAGTTACGAATGTACAAATTTTTTCGTTAATTTTCGTTGTTCCTTTTTTCGTTTTTCGGATTTTCGTTGTTTGTATTCGTAACGATTCGTACATTCGTAAGTCGTCGGTGTTCGTATTCGTAACGATTCGTACATTTGTAAGAGTTATTTTTTCGTTGATTCATTTTTTCGTTAGTTTAATTTTCGTTCATTCGTTTATTCGAAATTCGGACGCA
The DNA here is from genome assembly GCA_028564925.1 of Lithobates sylvaticus. Taxonomy (NCBI): domain Eukaryota; kingdom Metazoa; phylum Chordata; class Amphibia; order Anura; family Ranidae; genus Lithobates; species Lithobates sylvaticus. The sequence continues at coordinate 529,559,711 of CM053030.1, forward strand.
TTCGTAGTTATTCGTACATTCGTAACATTCGTAGATTCGTAATCGGAGCATAATTCATAATTTTATGTAATGTGTATGCTATTATTACATTTTAATAATTTACTAATCGGAAAAAAAAAGTTACGAATCGAAAACAAAGTTACAAATTTTTTGGTTCAATCCATTCATTACGAATCGAATCGAAAAAAAAAGTTACGAATCGAAAACAAAGTTACACATTTTTTGGTTCAATCCATTCATTACGAATCGGAAAAAAAAAAGTTACGAATCGAAAAAAAAGTTACGAATCGAAAAAAAAAGTTACGAATCGAAAAAAAAAGTTACGAATGTACGATTTTTTTTTGTTCAATCCATTCGAAGCACGTTAAGCAGCGCCATTGTAAGAGACACGGAAAATTACCAATTCAACAAAAAAAGAAGTTACGAATGTACAAATTTTTTCGTTAATTTTCGTTGTTCCTTTTTTCGTTTTTCGGATTTTCGTTGTTTGTATTCGTAACGATTCGTACATTCGTAAGTCGTCGGTGTTCGTATTCGTAACGATTCGTACATTTGTAAGAGTTATTTTTTCGTTGATTCATTTTTTCGTTAGTTTAATTTTCGTTCATTCGTTTATTCGAAATTCGGACGCATTCGTAGTTATTCGTACATTCGTAACATTCCTAGATTCGTAATCGGAGCATAATTCATAATTTTATGTAATGTGTATGCTATTATTACATTTTAATAATTTACTAATCGGAAAAAAAAAAAAAGTTACGAATCGAAAACAAAGTTACACATTTTTTGGTTCAATCCCTTCATTACGAATCGAATCGAAAAAAAAAGTTACGAATCGAAAAAAAAAGTTACGAATCGAAAACAAAGTTACAAATTTTTTGGTTCAATCCATTCATTACGAATCGAATCGAAAAAAAAAGTTACGAATCGAAAAAAAAAAGTTACGAATCGAAAACAAAGTTACACATTTTTTGGTTCAATCCATTCATTACGAATCGAATCGAAAAAAAAAGTTACGAATCGGAAAAAAAAAAAAGTTACGAATCGAAAAAAAAAAGTTACGAATTGAAAAAAAAAGTTACGAATGTACAAATTTTTTTGTTCAATCCATTTGAAGCACGTTAAGCAGCATGTACAAATTTTTTCGTTCATTTTCGTTGTTCCTTTTTTCGTTTTTCGGATTTTCGTTGTTTGCTTTTTCGGATTTTCGTTGCTTTTCGGATTCGTACGATTCGAACGATTCGTTCATTCGTACGAAAACGAATGAAAAAAAAACGAAACGAATTGCACATGTCTACTGCATAGGGCTTATAGGACACCCAAGAGACTTCATAAATGGGGCATCAGAGACTCCCCCCCCTATGCCCAAAATGCGAAATTGACCATGGAGACCTTCTCCACATGTTTTGGAAATGCCCCAAGCTCTTTAGGTACTGGAGGGAAGTACTAGACACGATATCCACAGCATATAAGGAATAACCATTCCAAGGGAGTCGGTTGTCTGTCTGCTGGGGGCATTTGAAGATGAAACACTGACCCCCACCTACACATACAGCAGTCCTGAGACTACTTTACCAAGCGCGTAAACTAATTGCCCAACGGTGGATTACCCCAAGAGTGCCCACAAAGGGGCAATGGGTGGACAGTGTCAACAAACTACTAATTAAGGAGAAACTAACACAGGAAAGTCCCACAAAAATTTTACTCAATGTGGCAAGACTGGCTAGAGGTCCCGGGGGTTATCCCCATATCAATTAACCACTTCAGCCCCGGACCAATTGGCAGCCAAAGGACCAGGCCCCTTTTTGCGATTCAGCACTGCGTCGCTTTAACTGACAATTGCGCGGTCGTGCGACGTGCCTCCCAAAAAAACAAAATTGGCGTCCTTTTTCCCCCACAAATAGAGCTTTCTTTTGGTGGTATTTGATCGCCCCTGCGGTTTTTATTTTTTGCGCTATAAACAAAAAAAGAGCGACAATTTTAAAAAAAATGCAATATTGTTTACTTTTTGCTATAATAAATATCCCCCAAAAAATATATACAGGGGGTCCCCGAGTTACGAACTCGTTAGGGACTGGCCGCCTGTACGGAAGTCGGAAATGTTCGTAAGTCGTCGCGCATGCGCAGACCGACAAATACGGAGATTTCCGGACATTTCCGATGTTCTGTCTATTGCCGTTCTGCGCATGCGCGGCAAATTACGGACATTTCCGGCATTTTCCGAAGCTCCGTATGGCCGCGCATGCGCAGAGCGGCCGAAAGACGCCGAAAGTGACCGAAAAATGGCGGAGGGTCCCCGCAGCACCCCGTTCGTAAGTAGGGGTTGTTCGTAGGTCGGGTGTTCGTAAGTCGGGGACCCCCTGTAAAAAAACTTTTTTTTTCCTCAGTTTAGGCCGATACGTATTCTACATATTTTTGGTAAAAAAAAAATCGCAATTAGTGATTATTGATTGGTTTGCGCAAAAGTTATAGCGTTTACAAAATCGGGGATAGTTTTATAGCATTTTTATTAATATTTTTTTTTTTACTAGTAATGGCGGCGATCAGCGATTTTTATTGTGACTGCGACATTATGGCGGACACATCGGACATTTTTGACATGTTTTTGGGACCATTGTCATTTATACAGCAATCAGTGCTATTTAAATGCACTGATTCCTGTGTAAATGACACTGGCGGTGAAGGAGTTAACCACTAGGGGGCGGGGATGGGTTAAGTGTGTGTGTGTGTGTGTGTTTTTTTTTTACTGTAGGGGGTGTGGCTTTGCGTCTGACGTCATTGATCGGCTTTCCCGATGACAGGGAACAGCCGATCAGTGACAGCGTCACTAGGAAGCGCGGGGAGAGGTTTGTTTACACAGACCTCTCCTCGTTCTTCAGCTCTGTGACCTGATCGTGGGACACCAGCGGCGATCGGGTCCGCTGGTCCCGCAGTCACGGAGTTCAGGACCGGGTCGCGTGCGTGACCCCACGGCTGGGCTCTTAAAGAGACACACGTACAGGTACGTGATTGTGCCCAGCCGTGCCATTCTGCCAACGTATATCGGCGCAAGGCGGTCCTTAAGCGGTTAATTGAACAGATTGTTATCCGGATAAATACACAAAGAACAGTTACCTGGTTACAGTTACCTAAGAAAAACACAAACTAAAAGATGGCACTAATACCGATGAAGAGCGGGTGGTCATAATTTACAAACGTTGATTTAATATATGGTAAAGGTCTACAAAGAACTACAAAGGTCAATTATGTATGCATTAATCTCTCTGTTAGCTATTTGTTATGTTCTACCTAAATACGTTAAAAGAATTAAAGTTGTTGCACAGTAAAAAGCCTACATGTAAAAACATGGAGGAATGCGATATGGATCTGATCTGTTTTAAGCCCCATACACACGGTAGGATTTTCCGATGGATTCTGTCCTATCAATGTTGTCGGAAAATCAGACCGTGTGTAGGCACCATCGGACAGTTTCCATCAGATTGTCCGACGGACAAAGTTGTATCTCCTGCTGGATAGATTTTTTGACAACAAAGTTCGATCACACCAAATCCGATCGTGTGTAGCGAATTCCGACGGACAAAGTGCTACGCATGCTCAGATCACATTACAAGACCAAAGCTATTGGCTACTAGCCTCTACGTAGTCCCGTCGTAGGCAACAAACGTCACCACGTTCAGAATGATCGGATTTTCCGACAACTTTGTCCGACCGTGTGTACGCAACACCAACATCGGACAAAGTATGACGGACCTGGTCCTCGGATAATCCGCGCGCGTGTATGGGGCTTAAGGTTTATTCCACTTCCAACTTGCTTATTATACATATCTGTACATTGAATGATCGATACCATGTACTGTGCAAAACAAGTTCCGTATTTATCAGGGTATAACACGCGCCACAATTTAAAAGGGAAATTTCAGGAAAAAATACTTTTTTTAAAAAAAATAAACCACTTTGAAGCAAAATAATGATCAGTGAGCATCAATGCAGCCTGATTAGTGCCCATCTGCAGCTTCAGTGCAATCTAATCTGTGCCCACCTGCAGCCTTGCTCAGTGCCCACCTGCAGCCTTGCTCAGTGCCCACCTGCAGCCTTGCTCTGTGCCCACCTGCAGCTTTGCTCAGTGCCCACCTGCAGCTTTGCTCAGTGCCCACCTGCAGCCTTGCTCAGTGCCCACCTGCAGCCTTGCTCAGTGCCCACCTGCAGCCTTGCTCTGTGTCCATCTGCTGCTCAGTGCCCACCTGCAGCTTTGCTCAGTGCCCACCTGCAGCCTTGCTCAGTGCCCACCTGCAGCCTTGCTCAGTGCCCACCTGCAGCCTTGTCTGTGTCCATCTGCTGTGGGGACGAGAGCTGCCGAAATAGAGCCGGTGTTCTGCCGAGATGGTTCCCCTCGGCGGATGAGTGCAGATATGTACTGCGCATGCGCAGCGTAATTTCCGAACATTGCCGAAGCTAAACAGCTTGGAGTGAAGTGTACACCGCGCACGCGCAGTCGGTGTACAAGACGATGCCGCACGCTACCGATGCTGGCGCTACTCTGCAAGGGGAGTCTAAGGGGCGGGTCTATTAGTGTAAGCAAGGGAAAGGCAAAATAAAAATAAATAGTTTAGCTCTGGATATAGAAGAGTGTAATAGAAAACGTGTTTTTAGAGTGCTATCTGTGGGGTTTTCCCTTTCAATTAGGAGTGTATTTTTTTAAACTTTTTTTTTTTTTTTTAACAAACAAAATCAGCTGTGCGGTGTACACTTCACTCGCATCTGTTTCGGTTTGGCAATTTCCGGAAGATGCCTAGCCATTCGTACTGCACATGCGCAGTACAGAGAGGAACCAAGCCGCCAGGGGAACCAACTCGGCAAGACACCGGATCTCGTGTGTACACGGCTCGGCATCACGCCTAGTCCCGCCCCTTGGCTCGGATCCTATGATGGACGTAACGCCTGTCCAATGCCGGGACGTCCATGCCAGGAGCCGCCCAAGGGGCGGGACAGAGCGTGACTGCGAGAGCCGAGCACACATGAGATCCGGCTCTATTTCAGCGGTGTTCGCCCCCTCTTTCCCCAACGGTGGCAGCATATATCGGGCGGATAACACGCAAACACGATTTCCCCCTATTTTAAGGGGGGAAAAGTGCGTGTTATACGCCGATAAATACGGTAATAAAAGTTTTTTTCTTCTGATTAAAAAAAACATCTCTTTGTTTCTTATCCCTGCGTTGCAGAGATGAGAAACAGAGAGATCGTTCCTTCTGTACAGAGCTCTGGGCTGTGATTGGACATAGATAATCAGCAGGTCCTGGCCATGAATCATTGGCCATGATGTGTTGACTAAGTCTCGCTGTGTTCAATCACAGCAGAGTCGAGGGGGGAGGGGGGGGCATGCTCGCCCAGATCACGGACGTTATGGTGACTGTATGAGCCGCCCTGCGGCAGTATATGTACTGCGGTGGGTCAGCAAGTGGCTAAAGGGACCATCCCCCGAATAATGGGGACACATCTGTCTAGTGCTGGACCCATCCCTGAAGCTCTGTACAACTTGCTAGACAAAATGTTTCAATTATAATTGGAGGGTCAATGCACCAGCACATCACCACTAATGCCGCGTTCACACGATCGGAAATCCGGACAGCAAAAGACCGATGAGAGCTTTTCAATCGGAAAATGCGACCGTGTGTAGGCTCCATCGCAATTTTGCTGGCCGAATTCCCGCCAGCAAATATTCGAGAGCGTGTTCTCAATTTTTTCCGACGGAAATTCCGATCTCCTGTAGCAATTTCCGCCGCGCAAAATTCCTACGCATGCTCGGAAAACAATTCGATAGACATGTGCACAACAAAAATTTTTTTTTTTTTTTTTTCGTTTCGTTTTTGAAAAAAATTGTTTTTTTTTCGTTTTGTTTTTTTTGTTTCCGTTGATTCGTAACGATTCGTACATTCGTAAGTCGTCGGTGTTCGTATTCGTAACGATTCGTAACGATTCGTAAGAGTTATTTTTTTTTTCGTTTGATTCGTTTTTTCGTTAGTTTAATTTTCGGACGCATTCGTATTTATTCGTACATTCGTAACATTCGTAACATTCGTTAGATTCGTAATCGGAGCATAATTCATAATTTTATGTAATGTGTATGCTATTATTACATTTTAATAATTTACGAATCGAAAAAAAAAGTTACGAATCGAAAAAAAAAAAGTTACGAATCAAAAAAAAAGTTACGAATGTTTTTGTTCAATCCATTCGAAGTACGTTTAGCAGCACTATTGTAAGGGTCACGGAAAATTACCAATTCAAAAAAAAAAAAAAGTTATGAATGTACAAATTTTTTAGTTCGTTTTGGTTTTTCTGATTTTCTTCATTAGTACATTCGTTGTTTCTAATTTTTTTTTTTCGGATTTTCGTTGTTTTCCTGGATTCGTACGATTCGAACGATTCGTTATTCGCCAAGCCTCTTGATAGACCACATTCCATGTTGATTTATGTTCAGGGAGCTGCTCGTCACAAAAAGCAGTTCAGGGGTCCTAAAGGGCGCTCTGAAAAGCCAGCCAGTAAGACGACATCTTATGCCGCGTACACACGATCGAAAATTCTCGTCGGAAAAAGCTCTGGTGGTTTTCCCGACGGAATTCCGCTCAAACTGTCTTGCCTACACACGGTCACACCAAATTTCCGAGCGTCAAGAACGCGGCGACGTACAACACTACGACGAGCCGAGAAAGAAATGAAGTTCAATGCTTCCGAGCATGCGTCGAATTGTAGACATGAGCAATTCGTTTAGTTTTTTTTTTCGTTTTTTTTTCGTTATTTTCGTTCGTTTTCGTACGAATGAACGAATCGTTCGAATCGTACGAAAACGAATGAAAATAACGGAAAAAAAACGAAAAAAAAAAAAAAACGAAACGAATTGCTCATGTCTACAATTCGACGCATGCTCGGAAGCATTGAACTTCATTTTTTTTCTCGGCTCGTCGTTTTTTTTTTTTTTCGTTTTTTTTTTTTTTCATTATTTTCATTTGTTTTCGTACGATTCGAACGATTCGTGCATTCGTACGAAAACGAACGAAAATAACGAAAAAAAAAAACGAAAAAAAAAAAACTAAACGAATTGCTCATGTCTACAATTCGACGCATGCTCGGAAGCATTGAACTTCATTTTTTCTCGGCTCGTCGTTTTTTTTTTTCGTTTTTCATAATTTTTTTCGTTATTTTCATTCGTTTTCGTACGATTGAACGAATCGTTCGAATCGTACGAAAACGAATGAAAATAGCGTAAAAAAAACGAAAAACGAAAAAAAAACGAAACGAATTGCTCTTGTCTACAATTCGACGCATGCTCGGAAGCATTGAACTTCATTTTTTTCTCGGCTCGTCGTTTTTTTTTTCGTTTTTTTTTTGTTATTTTCATTCGTTTTCGTACGATTCGAACGATTCGTTCATTCGTACGAAAACGAACGAAAATAACGAAAAAAAAACGAAAAAAAAAATAAACGAATTGCTCATGTCTACAATTCGACGCATGCTCGGAAGCATTGAACTTCATTTTTTTCTCGGCTCGTCGGTTTTTTTTTCGTTTTTTTTTCGTTATTTTCATTCGTTTTCGTACGATTCGAACGATTCGTTCATTCGTACGAAAACGAACGAAAATAACGAAAAAAAAAAACGAAAAAAAAACCTAAACGAATTGCTCATGTCTACAATTCGACGCATGCTCGGAAGCATTGAACTTCATTTTTTTCTCGGCTCGTCGGTTTTTTTTTCGTTTTTCGTTTTTTTTTTATTTTCATTCGTTTTCGTACGATTCGAACGATTCGTTCATTCGTACGAAAACGAACGGAAATAACGAAAAAAAAACGAAAAAAAAAAACTAAACGAATTGCTCATGTCTACAATTCGACGCATGCTCGGAAGCATTGAACTTCATTTTTTTCTCGGCTCGTCGTTTTTTTTTTTTTTCGTTTTTTTTTTTTTTTTTTTTTTTCGTTATTTTCATTCGTTTTCGTACGATTCGAACGATTCGTTCATTCGTACGAAAACGAACGAAAATAACGAAAAAAAAACGAAAAAGAAACCTAAACGAATTGCTCATGTCTACAATTCGACGCATGCTCGGAAGCATTGAACTTCATTTTTTTCTCGGCTCGTCGTAGTGTTGTACGTCGCCGCGTTCTCGACGCTCGGAAATTTGGTGTGACCGTGTGTAGGCAAGACAGTTTGAGCGGAATTCCGTCGGGAAAACCACCAGAGCTTTTTCCGACGAGAATTTTCGATCGTGTGTACGCGGCATAGGATGACGTTTTACTGGCTGGCATTTCAGAGCGCCCTTTAGGACCCCTGAACTGCTTTTTGTGACGAGCAGCTCCCTGAACATAAATCAACATGGAATGTGGTCTATCCAGAGGCTTGGCGATGGCTCCGAGGGTTTGATGGGTGTGCCCATGCTGTAACTTTCTGCAAGAACTCTGGGTGTGAGGGTTCCTCCAGGTACTTTACTGTCCCAATGACTATCCTTTGCTGAATACACATATCAGATGAAAGCTAATAATAAAAACAAAATAATAACAGCGTGTGACTGGGGGCGGCGGGGGCGGGGGGGGGGGGACATTATAGGGTAAATTTTTGGTTTATTAAAAACCTTACAGGCATACAGCTTGCTATTAAAACATATTTACATATATACAAAAAACACATAAAAAATAATATATACCGTATTTATCGGCGTATAACACGCACTTTTTCCCCCTTAAAATCGGAGGAAAGTCGTGGGTGCGTGTTACACGCCGATCCCCAAAAAAAAAGTGACAAAAAAAAAAAAACGGCGCCGAAAAATAGCGACCGCCGTCCAAAAAAAAAACGAGCGCCGCCGAAAAAAAAACGAGTGCCGCCGAAAAAGACCGATCTGACTGTTCGGCTCCGCTCGCAGTCCTGCCTCCCTGCTCTCGCTTCCGAAACAGCAGACTGCGAGCGGAGCCGAACAGACAGCTCTGGCTTTTCCGGCCGCGCTCGGTCTTTAATGGCGGCACCCGCTCGTTCTTTTCCAGCGGCAAATTTAAACATGGCAAGCTGTAAAAGACGCTGACAAGCTGCAAATGACACTGGCAAGGCTGCAAGTCACGCTGGGCAAGGCTGCAAATGACGCTGGGCAAGGCTGCAAATGACGCTGGGCAAGGCTGCAAATGACGCTGGGCAAGGCTGCAAATGGCGCTGGGCAAGGCTGCAAATGACACTGGGCAAGGCTCCAAATGACGCTGGGCAAGGCTGCAAATTACACTGGGCAAGGCTGCAAATGATGCTGGGCAAGGCTGCAAATGACGCTGGGCAAGCTGCAAATGACACTGGGCAAGGCTGTAAATGACGCGGGGCAAGGCTGCAAATGACGCTGGGCAAGCTGCAAATGACACTGGGCAAGGCTCCAAATGACGCTGGGCAAGGCTGCAAATGACACTGGGCAAGGCTGCAAATGACGCTGGGCAAGGCTGCAAATGACGCTGGGCAAGGCTGCAAATGACGCTTAAATGTAAGGTTTTTTTTTCCCTAAACTTCCCTCCTAAAACTTTTTTTCCTTAAAATGCCCTCCTAAACTTGGGGTGCGTGTTATACGCCGATAAATACGGTACATAAATAAACAAAAACAATCAGGCTTACATCAGCAAAGAACAAAAAACAAACGGCTTTTTACCAAAAAAGCATACCGTATATACTCGAGTATAAGCCGAGTTTTTCAGCACATTTTGTTTGTGCTTAAAATTCCCCCCCTCGGCTTATACTGGAGTCAAGCACTTTTCTGCAGCAGAGAATGACATTTTCCGACCCGACTTTGGGGAGCCATATCTCGGGTCACTTGGCGCTAGGAACCCCCATCTTTGGATATGTTGTATTGCTAGTTCCACTTTGCACACCAAATTTGGGGCTCCTAGCATCAAGTGGCCCCCGAGATACGGGGCCCCAAACTCGATCAACTGTGTCCATCTGCAGCAATGTCATTTAGGGGACCCTTTTGCCCCGTACACACGGCCGGAAATTCCGAACCACAAAATCCGACCACAAATTTTTTTCCGACGGATTTTGTCCGACACTGGTGTTGCATACACACGGTCGGACAAAGTTGTCGGAAAATCCGATCATTCCGACCGTGGTGACGTTCGTTGCGTACGACGGGACTACGTAGAGGCTAGTAGCCAATAGCTTTGGTCTTCTAATTTGATCTGAGCATGCGTGGCACTTTGTCCGTCGGAATTCTCTACACACGATCGGAAAAAGTCCAATCGGATTTTGTTGTCGGAAAATTTGAGAGCAGGAGATAAAATTCTTTCCGTCGGAAAAAGTCAGACGGAGCCTACACACGGTCGGATTTTGCGTCAACATGGTCCGATCAGACATTTTCCTTCGGAATTTCCGACCGTGTGTGGGGGGCATTTGGGTCCAGAGACCCCAGATTTTGGCTGCAGCTAGGGGGGCATCTAGGAACTCTTAACCACCGAGTTTGAAGTTCGGGGACCTATGGCTGCAAATGGGCACAGTGAGGCTGCAAATGGGCACAGTGAGGCTGCAAATGGGCACAGTGAGGCTTCAAATGGGCACAGTGAAGCTGCAAATGGGCACAGTGAGGCTGCAAATGGGCACAGTGAGGCTGCAAATGGGCACAGTGAGGCTTCAAATGGACACCGTGAGGCTGCTAATGGGCACAGTGAGGCTGCAAATGGGCACAGTGAAGCTGCAAATGGGCACAGTGAGGCTGCAAATGGGCACAGTGAAGCTGCAAATGGGCATTGTTCACCCTCTTTTCCACTTACAGTAGCTGCACATTTCTCACCCTAGGCTTATACTCGAGTCAATAGGTTTTCCCAGTTTTTTTGTGGTTTAAATAGGTGCCTCGGCTTATATTCGGGTCGGCTTATACTCGAGTATACACGGTAAATAGAACTATATACAGTTGTGCTCAAAATTTTGCATACCCTGGCAGAAATTGTCACATTTTGGCATTAATATTGAAAACATGACTGATCATGCCAAAAAACTGTCTTTTATTTAAAGCGGAGGTCCGCCTGAAATTTTTTTAAAAAAAAAAAGTCAGCAGCTACAAACACTGTAGCTGCTGACTTTTAATAGTCACACTTACCTGTCCAGGGTGCCCGTGATGTCGGTTGCCTGAGGCCGATACGTCCATCGGATCGGGTCCCAGCGCCGCCATCTTAATGAAGGGAAACAGGCAGTGGAGCCTTGCGGCTTCACTGACGGGTCCTACTGCGCATGCGCGAGTGGCGCGGCGCTTTGTGAAAGGCTGGCTGTGTTCTGGGACACACACAGGTCCCAGAACACAGCGCGCCCCATTACCCAGAAGACAACGCGAGGAGGAGAAGAATGAAGACTACCGCGGAATAGGAAGTGGCAGATTAGGATGATCTGCCTAGCAACAGCCATTTCTGGTAAGTAAAACTTTATTTTTTTTCATTTATTTTTTTTTTTCATAATTTTTTTTTTTTCATTCTTTTTTTTTTTTTTCATTTTAGGAGCCTTTTTATGTAATTTTTTTATTTTTTAGGGTGGACCTCACTTTAAGGATTGTGATCACATGAAGCCATTTATTATCACATCGTTTTTTTTTTTTTGGATCCTTTTTAAATCACAATGATAACAGAAATCACCCAAATGGCCCTTATAAAAAAGTTTCCACCCCCTGGAATGTTTGGCCTTGGTACAGACACAGAAGTTGGCACACACAGGTTAAAATGGCAATTAAAGGTTAACACATGGATGCACTAAGCAGGCTAGACGCTGAGCCATGAGGAGGTAGAAAAGAACAGTCAAAAGACCTGCGTAACAAGGTAATGAAACTTTACAAAGATGGAAAAGGATATAAAAAGATACCCAGAGCCTTGAATATGCCAGTCAGTACTGTTCAATCACTTAATAAGAAGTGGAAAATTTGGGGATCTCTTGATACCAAGCCAGGGTCAGGTAGATCAAGAAATATTTCAGCCACAACTGCCACAGGAACTGTTACAATATGACCATCAACAACTGTTTGGGATACAAAGAAAAACCCACAGGTAACCTCAGGAGAAACACAGGCTGCTCTACAAAAATATGGTGTGGTTGTTTTTAACCACTTTCAGCCCCGGACCGTTTTGCTGGTTTAAGACCAGACCACTTTTTGCGATTCGGCACTGCGTCGCTTTAACTGACAAAAACTAAAAATGTCATTAACCACTTCAGCCCCGGCAGCCAAAGGACCAGGCCCCTTTTTGCAATTCGGCACTGCGTCGCTTTAACTAACAATTGCGCGGTCGTGCGACGTGGCTCCCAAACAAAATTGACGTCCTTTTTTTCCCACACATAGAGCTTTCTTTTGGTGGTATTTGATCGCCCCTGCGGTTTTTATTTGTTGCACTATAAACAAAAAAAAAGAGCGAAAATTTTGAAAAAACACATTATTTTTTACTGTTTGCTATAATAAATATCCCCAAAAAATAAATATAAAAAACATTTTTTTCCTCAGTTTAGGCCGATACGTATTCTTCTACATATTTTTGGTAAAAAAAAAAAAAACGCAATAAGCTATTATTGATTGGTTTGCGCAAAAGTTATAGCGTTTACAAAATAGGGGATAGTTTTATAGCATTTTTATTAATAATTATTTTTTTTTTTTACTAGTAATGGCAGCGATCAGCGATTTTTTTTGTGGCTGCGACATTATGGCGGACACATCGGACATTTTTGACACATTTTTGGGACCATTGTCATTTATACAGCAATCAGTGCTATACAAATGCACTGATTACGGTATAAATGACACTGGCAGTGAAGGGGTTAACCAGGGGGTGGCAGTGTAGGGTTTAAGTGTGTCCTAGGGGCGTGTTACTAACTGTGGGGAGCGTGGCTGTGTGTGACAGTCACCGATCTCTGCTCCAATCACAAGGAGCAGAGATCAGTATCACTTGTTGCTAGGCAGAACGGGGAGATGCTGTTTACTTCCGCATCTCCCCGTTTGTCCTCCTCGTGAGACGATCGCGGGTATCCCCACGGCGATCGAGTCCGCGGGACCCGCGACCAGACTCACGGGGGTCCAGACCGGCGCGTGTGTGCGCCGCTGTCAGCGCAGACGTGATGGCACCGCGGGATATTCAAAGGGACGTACCTCTACGCCCTTATGCCTGTCTGTGCCATTCTGCCAACGTATAGGTGTGTGCGCCGGTCGGGAAGCGGTTAAGGAGCGCAATATGATGATACTTGAACAAATAAGAGCTGTATGGTCAAGTTTCCAGAAAGAAGGCTTTACTGTACAAGTTCCACAAAAAAGCCCGGCAGGGGCGGACTGACAACTGATGGGGCCCCGGGAAATAGTAGATTATGGGGCCCCCAGGCAATCAGAGATTATGGGGCCACACAGTATAAACACGCACAGTATACAATCACACAGTATACACATACATGTACACACAGTATACACAGACATGTACACACAGTATACACAGACATGTTTCTATTGGCTGAGAAGGTACTGGAGAGGTGGGGCAGCTATAATCTCAGGATTTTTAGACCAAAAAGCTGTCGGTAAGGGACATTTCAGAAACAGATGTAAAAAAAAACACAGATTTTTACATACTGTCCCTGTTTTTACTGAGGCTGGCAACCCTGATGGGGCCCCCTAGTGGCCCAGGGCCCTCGGGCAGTGCCCGAGTGGCCGAATGGTCAGTCCGCCCCTGAAGCTCGGTTACAATATGCCCAACAACACCTTGACACGCCTCATTTGGCTTTTTTGTGGCATTGCCGCAGTAAAGGCTTCTTACTGGCAGCTCTTTTTTGTTCAAGTATCGGTGAATTGTGCTCCCTAAAAACAATCACACCGTCTTTTTGGAGAGCAGTCTGTATTTGTTCCACCAGTTGTGGCTGCAATCTCTCTTGGTCTACCTGACCTTGGATTGGTATCAAAAGAGCCCCGACTTTTCCACTTCTTAATAAGTGATTAAACAGTACTGACTGGCATAAAGCCGCACACCCAGAGACTGACAGACAGCAGCTACGGGGACCTGACATTCCTCCACGCCTTTGTCCAGGCCCCCCGCCTGCCACCTGTCCTTCTCAAGACCCCGAATCTTCCCAACCTCACCCAGAATGTTGTGCACCACCATTTCGACAGGAAGGACTTTTTTGCTAATGGAGACCTGACACCGTGCATTCCACGTGAAGTAACGGACTACTAAGCTAACTAGAAAGTGTCTCAAAATCAAAATCCCAATGAGTCTCTAAGGCCCCGTACGACCACTCTGCATAATTCAAGCGGGAAATGAAAGGGATACCCAGAGCCCCACCCACCCGCTTATAGACTTCTATATTGACGGGGCACTGAAGCAAGAAATGGTCCATTGTTTCCTCCTCACCGCCACACTCCACTCTTGGACAACCATGGTTCTCCGCAGAGCGATGCCACATAGAGTGACATGAGAGCCAGGCCAAATTCCTTGCAAAACAGAGCCACCTGGTGGAGAAGCTCTTCTGGTACAGAGACTGATGTGATTGGCTCAGTGTTCTCTGTACAGCACTGCGGTATATGTCAGAGCTATATAAATGTATAATAATAATTATAGTGTGTGACTGTGGGGGGGGGCATTAGAGTGTAAGCTCCTCTGGTACCAGTGGCGGCCAGTCCATTAAGTGCCGCCGCAGCCACCCCTATTTCATGCGTCTGGCCCCTTTCAGGATGCTGAGCGCGTGAATTACAGCAGCAGGGGTGTTTTTTTGAAGCACCTCATTAGAGCCATAGGCTCCAATAGGCTTCAGAATAGGGTGGACTCGGAGCGCAGAGCATTGAGCTCGGAGCCCACCCAGGTGTGTTAGAAAAGCAAATTAATATTTGCTTTACTAACACTGAACCGCCTCTCCGCCAATCAGGGAACGCGGGTCTGAAACACGTCACCTGTTTGGCTGAAAGGATGGGAGATCTTATTGGACACCTAGCAGTAGGAAAGAAGAGACGCACGGCGGAAGTATGGAGGACACAGGAGCCGCCGTCTCACCCACAGCTCGCTGCCTGACCCGCCACCAAGATGGGGTAAGTGCCAGGCAAACAACGAGCGAGCGGGCGGACGTGCTGGTTAAATTTCGCTGGTGGGTCACAGTGGCTGCATTTGATGGGTACAGTGGCTGCATTTGATGGGCACAGTGGCTGCAATTGATGGGCACAGTGGCTGCAATTGATGGGCACAGTGGCTGCATTTGATGGGCACAGTGGCTGCATTTGATGGGCACAGTGGCTGCATTTGATGGGCACAGTGGCTGCAATTGATGACACAGTGGCTGCATTTGATGGCACAGTGGCTGCAATTGATGGCACAGTGGCTGCAATTGATGGGCACAGTGGCTGCAATTGATGGGCACAGTGGCTGCATTTGATGGGCACAGTGGCTGCATTTGATGGGCACAGTGGCTGCAATTGATGACACAGTGGTTGCAATTGATGGCACAGTGGCTGCAATTGATGGCACAGTGGCTGCAATTGATGGCACAGTGGTTGCATTTGATGGGCACAGTGGCTGCATTTGATGGGCACAGTGGCTGCATTTGATGGGCACAGTGGCTGCATTTGATGGCACAGTGGCTGAATTCGATGACACATTAGCTACATTTGATGGCACAGTGGCTGTAATTGATAGGAACAGTGGCTGCATTTGATGGGCACAGTGGCTACATTTGATGGGCACAGTGGCTGCAATTGATGGGTACGGTGGCTGCATTTGATTGGCATAGTGGCTGCAATTGATGGCACAGTGTCTGAATTTGATGGCACAGTGGCTGCATTTGATGGCACACTGGCTGCAATTGATGGGCACAGGGGCTGAAATTGATGGGCACAATGGCTGCATTTGATAGAACAGTGGCTGCAATTGATGGCACGGTAAACGCATTTGATGGGCACAGTGGCTGCAATTGATGGCACAGTGGTTGCATTTGATGGACACAGTGGTTGCATTTGATGGACACAGTGGCTGCATTTGATGGGCACAGTGGCTGCATTTGATGGGCACAGTGGCTGTAGTTGATGGGCACAGTGGCTGCATTTGATGGGCACAGTGGCTGCATTTGATGGGAAAAGTGGCTGTAATTGATGGGCACAGTTGCTGCATTTGA
Organism: Lithobates sylvaticus; assembly: GCA_028564925.1. Classification (NCBI taxonomy): domain Eukaryota; kingdom Metazoa; phylum Chordata; class Amphibia; order Anura; family Ranidae; genus Lithobates; species Lithobates sylvaticus. Next base: position 529,575,827 of record CM053030.1, read on the forward strand.
TGAGGCTGCAATTGATGTTTTTTTTTTTTTGTATTTTTCAGTTTGTTTGCGCCCCCCCCCCCAAACAAATTTTTGAGCCCCAGCCTCCACTGTCTGGTACAGAGACTGATGTGACTGGCTCAGTGTTTTTTCGTAAGACATTGTGAAATTTGTCAGCTCTATAAATATAAATAAAATGTAAACATTTTTCTGGTCTGAATCCCAGACAGCTTTTTGATGTAATAGCTGATTATATGACAGTACTGAGTGATTTCCCAATTAAGATGTTATCAGCAGATCTATGGGGGGGGGGGGGGGTTCTCTTACACAAGGAGGTAGATGTATGTTATACTTGTAGCACCCTCCTCTAGTTTGCTAGATAGTGAGTAGGATTTTTGTACAGGATAGGTAATAGACATGTGCAATTCGTTTAGTTTTTTTTGTTTTTCTTTTTTTTTCATTTTTTTCGTTCGTTCGTTTTCGTACGAATAAACGAATCGTTCGAATCGAACGAATCCGATTAACGAATCGTTCGAATCGAACGAATCCGAAAAGCAACGAAAATCTGAAAAAGCAAACAACGAAAATCCGAAAAACGAAAAAAGGAACAACGAAAATGAACGAAAAAATTCGTACATTCGTAACTTTTTTTTTTGTTGAATTGGTAATTTTCCGTGTCCCTTACAATGGCGCTGCTAAACGTGCTTCGAATAGATTGAACAAAAAAATTCGTACATGCGTAACTTTTTTTTTCCGATTCGTAACTTTTTTTTTCCGATTCGTAACTTCTTTTTTTTTTTTCGATTCGTAATGAATGGATTGAACAAAAAAAATCGTACATTCGTAACTTTTTTTCGATTCGTAACTTTTTTTTTTCGATTCGTAACTTTTTTTTTTCGATTCGTAAATTATTACAATGTAATAATAGCATACACATTACAAAAATTATGAATTATGCTCCGATTACGAATCTACGAATGTTACGAATGTACGAATAACTACGAATGCGTCCGAATTTCGAATAAACGAATGAACGAAAATTAAACTAACGAAAAAACGAATCAACAAAAAAATAACTCTTACAAATGTACGAATCGTTATGAATACGAACAACGACGACTTATGAATGTACGAATCAACGGAAACGAAAAAACGGAAACGAAAAAAAACGAATTTTTTTGTTGTGCACATGTCTAATAGGTAAATTGTCAGACTTGGCTGTGTGTTTTTCTTCTGGGTCAGGGTTGAGTGACTCAGGCAGAGTTGGGTGACTTACAGGCAGCATTACTGAGACCTCCCACTTCTTTGCAGAATATGGTGGAATCTTCTGGAAAGGAAGGAGGAGAGGAGAGGTGGAGCTGCCTGGAGTATTCTAAGGAGCCCTGACCAATCCCCAACCTGGATTGGCAGGGGGCAGGCCTCCTTAAATACTCAGGGTCAGCCCAACCGGGGAGGTGTTGTTCGGGGTGGAAGCTGGTGCCAGGCTGTTGTGGCCTTGAAGGGAGCTCCCCAGACTGGGGGGGGGGGATGTGAGCTTTGGGCCTGGCTGAGCCAGTGTCAGGCCTGCATTTCAGTGCTAGCTGGTCCTGGAAGTGCTGGAGCTAGAAGTGAAGAGGTGTATATACTGAGAGTGTATATAGTCCAGGAGTCCCAATTTCTTTGTTCTTCAATGAAGTGGGCATCCCATATCTCCCCAATCCCCATCCAAGTTTATTCCCCCTCAGTAAAAATACAAAAACAAAGGTCAAGGACTGTTTTTCTGCATGAGGGTGAACGAGAACTGTGTGCCTGACTGGGCAGGATGACAGACGGACTACAACACTCAGCAGCCCCTCCGCTACATACCAGTTGCGGTGCGTCCATAAAGGGTGCAGGAGCGCCGCCCCCTCTCTCCTGCACCGCTCTATTACCATAGATAGATTCATGCATTGCATGAATCTATCTATAGTCGCCGCTGACACCCCCTATTTAGGTGTCCGGCCCCTTTTTGGGCGCCGGGCACCGGAATTACAGCGGCGGGGGTGTTTTTTGGAAGCACCTGATTAGAGCCGTAGGCTCTAATAGGCGCCCAAAAAGGTGAACAGCGGACACAATGCTTTGTGTTTGCTGTTCACTCAGCTTTGTGTGTTAGCAAAGCGAAGGAATTTGCTTTGCTAACACTGAACCGCTTCTCAGCCAATCAGCTGCTTGGGTCTGTTACCTGTCACCTGATTGGCTGAAATGTCAGGCGCTGTGATTGGACGCCTGATATAGAGGACGGAATAAGACATTGAGGAGCATGCGGGACACCACCACTGACCCGCTGCGAGACAGGTGAGTGCCGGGTGATGCACACTGGCAGCATTTTATGGGGCACAGTAGCGGCTATTGATGGGCACACTGCAGTATTTGATGGGGCACAGTAGCGGCAATTGATGGGCACACTGGCAGCATTTGATGGGGCAAGGTAGCGGCAATTGATGGGCACACTGGCAGCATTTGATGGGGCACAGTAGCGGCAATTGATGGGCACACTGGCTGAAATTGATGGGCATACTGGCAGCAATTAATGGGTACAGTAGCTGTGTTCGATGGGCACAGTAGCTGTGTTCGATGGCACAGTGGCTGCGTTTAATGGGCACAGTGGCTGCGTTTGTTTGCACAGTGGCAGCATTTGATGGCACAGTGGCTGCGTTTGATGGGCACAGTGGCTGCGTTTGGCACAGTGGCAGCCTTTGTTGGGCACAGTGGCAGCCTTTATTGGGCACAGTGGCTGCGTTTGATGGCACAGTGGCTGCGTTTGATGGGCACAGTGGCCGCATTTGATGGCACAGTGGCAGCGTTTGATGGCACAGTGGCAGCGTTTGTTCGGCACAGTGGCTGCGTTTAATGGGCACAGTGGCTGCGTTTGATGGGCACAGTGGCTGCGTTTGTTTGCACAGTGGCTGCGTTTGATGGCACAGTGGCTGCGTTTGATGGGCACAGTGGCTGCGTTTGATGGCACAGTGGCAGCGTTTGTTGGGCACAGTGGCTGCGTTTGATGGGCACAGTGGCTGCGTTTGATGGGCACAGTGGCTGCGTTTGATGGGCACAGTGGCTGCGTTTGATGGCACAGTGGCAGCGTTTGTTGGGCACAGTGGCTGCGTTTAATGGGCACAGTGGCTGCGTTTGATGGGCACAGTGGCTGCGTTTGTTTGCACAGTGGCTGCGTTTGTTTGCACAGTGGCAGCGTTTGATGGCACAGTGGCTGCATTTGATGGCACAGTGGCTGCGTTTGATGGGCACAGTGGCAGCATTTGATGGCACAGTGACTACAGTGGCTGGGTTTGATAGGGTTTTTTTGAGCACCAGCCACCACTGCTACATACTCTATAGGAGTTGTACAAATGTCTCTTTACTTTCAGTTCTTGGTAATCCTGATAAGACAGAGCCATCATCTCAGTTACATATTTATTAACACTGCAAGCTCATTCTTAGGAGTGGTGTGTCTGGATGACTGTAGGGGGACATTAGAGTGTAAGCTCCTCGGGTACAGAGACTGATGTGATTGGCTCAGTGTTCTCTCTACAGCACCGCGGTATATGTCAGAGCTATATGAACGTGTGAGGATGATTAATGACATTTTTAGTGATCTTTAAAATTAAACATTTAGCAAATGAAAACCCAGGTTTGGCGCTGGCTGAGAAGTCTGGGAGTAGTTTATGTACTCATTATCTCTTCATCTATAAATCATGATTATGTCTCAATTAATATGTCATCATTGCAGCATAAAATGTATCTCTAATCCAAGTCACGTAGACACATGTGAGCTCAAATATTACAGGCGACTAACAATGATTAATATTCCATCTTATTCAGTTTTTTTTTTTTTTTGAAGTCCACTGAGGGACACTGAGGGACACTGAGGGGCACTGAGGGACACTGAGGGGCACTGAGGGACACTGAGGGGCACTGAGGGGCACTGAGGGACACTGAGGGGCACTGAGGGGCACTGAGGGACACTGAGGGGCACTGAGGGACACTGAGGGGCACTGAGGGACACTGAGGGGCACTGAGGGGCACTGAGGGGCACTGAGGGACACTGAGGGGCACTGAGGGGCACTGAGGGACACTGAGGGGCACTGAGGGGCACTGAGGGACACTGGCCAACAAAAACATTATGCCATCCCTGGCCTGTATAAACCTGCCTCAACCGGCATGCCTTAGGCCCCATACACACTATTAGATTTTCTGCAGATTTTTGTCTTCAGACTTACCAAAACCATGTAGTGCAAAGGCCTGTCTGATTGCCTACAAATTGAAACGCTTAACCACTTGCCGACCAGCCGCCGCAGGTTTACTGCGGCAGAATGGCACGGCTGGGCGAAACTACGTTACCTTACGTCGCTTCGCCTTTCGGCCACTAGGGGGGCGCACGTCCGCAGCCGGAGGCGCGCGCGCACCCACAGCATGTACCCAGAGCGGATGTGAGTGCCCGGCGGGCGCGATGACTGCCGGTCGCCCGCGATCGCTCGAAACAAAGCGAGAACCGGGATCTGTGTGTGTAAACACACAAATCCCGGTTCTTTCAGGGGAGTAGAGACAGATTGTGTGTTCATACTATGTATGACCACCGATCTGTCATTTCCTCCAGTCAGTCCCAACCCCCCTACAGTTAGAACACACAGTCAGGGAACACAGTTAACCCCTCGATCGCCCCCCCTAGTGTTAACCCCTTCCCTGCCAGTGACATTTACACAGTAATCAGTGCATTTTTATAGCACCGATCGCTGTATAATTGTCAATGGTCCCAAAAATGTGTGAAAATTGTCCGATGTGTCTGCCGCAATTTCGCAGTCCCGATAAAAATCGCCACCATTACTAGTAAAAAATGCCATAAATCTATCCCCTATATGGTAAACGCTATAACTTTTGCGCAAACCAATCAATATACGCTTATTGCAATTTTATTTTATTTTTTACCAAAAATATGTAGAAGAATACGTATCGGCCTAAACTGAGGAAAAAATTTGTTTTTTTGAAAAAGAAGATATTTGAAAAAGAAAATAAAGGGATAAACATCTGAACAAAGGTGAGATGAAACAATAATATTTAAATATTTAATAAATATTTTAAATATTTAGCCAAACAAAGTTTTCAATGCATATCTTGTCAGCCATATTATTATCATTCATTTAAACCCATTAACCACTTCCCGACCGCCCACTGCATATATACGTGAGCAGAATGGCACGGGCAGGCAAAAGCACGTACCTGTACGCGACCCGGTCGGGAGCTCCGTGACACCGGCAGCGGGACCAGCGGACCCGATCGGCGCTGGTGTCCCGCGATCGGGTCACGGAGCTGAAGAACGGGGAGAGGTATGTGTAAACAAACCTCTCCCCGCGCTTCCTACTCTGCCTGTCATTGATTGGCTGTTCCCGGTCATCGGGAAAGCCGATCAATGACATCAGACGTATGCCCCGCCCCCTAATGTAAAAAAACACACACGTCACAGCCCATAACTCCTCCCCTCCTCCTAGTGGTTAACTCTTTCACTACAACTGTCATTTATACAGGAATCAGTGCATTTAAATAGCATTGATTGCTGTATAAATGACAATGGTCCCAAAAATGTGTCAAAAATGTCCGATGTGTCCGCCATAATGTCGCAGTCACAATAAAAATCGCTGATCGCCGCCATTACTAGTAAAAAAAAAATATTAATAAAAATGCTATAAAACTATCCCCTATTTTGTAAACGCTATAACTTTTGCGCAAACCAATCAATAATCGCTAATTGCGATTTTTTTTTTACCAGAAATATGTAGAAGAATACGTATCGGCCTAAACTGAGGAAAAAAAATGTTTTTTTATATATTTTTTGGGGATATTTCTTATAGCAAAAAGCAAAAAATATTGCATTTTTTTCAAAATTGTCGCTCTATTTTTGTTTATAGCGCAAAAAATAAAAACCGCAGGGGCGATCAAATACCACCAAAAGAAAGCTCTATTTGTGGGAAAAAAAGGACGCCAATTTTGTTTGGGAGCCACGTCGCACGACCGCGCAATTGTCAGTTAAATCGACGCAGTGCCGAATCGCAAAAAGGGGCCCGGTCCTTTTGGCTGCCAATTGGTCCGGGGCTGAAGTGGTTAATTCCATAGGCGCCTCCCACCATCTAGATTATCATTGTCCGTGTCTACTATCAATTATTTTTAACCCAAAGTAAGTACTGAGACTTAGTCCCAATTACAATGTTACGCCTATAAATTGTGGGATTAAATTTCCCGCAATAGGTATCATTGTAAATGAATAATAGAACACATCGTAATTGATAATAATTTAAATTGATCTCTATTGCTAGGTCTAGTGCGTCTCCTGCATCCAATGGTTAGTTCTCCTCTGGTGACCCCGCCCAGGCTGCGCATGCTCCCCAGTAAATACCCTTCTGGTATTTATTAGGTAAGTGCTCCCGGATGATGGGCTGGTTTGGAGATACAGGAATGAATAGATTCTGTTTACTGTCTATACTATTCAGTTACGAACCTTATTTGCTCTAATAATTAATTGCCGTTCTCCTATAAATACTTACATTTATTTATTGTTTCATATCTAGACTTATTATCCGATTAGCAGGCCTACCCTGAAGAAGCCATTGTAATGGCGAAACATGTCGGCAAATTAACGGCCTGCACTATCAACTAAGTCCTATTGGACTTGGACCTATGGTTGTATTGAATTAACCTGTGATTGTGCTTAGACATCGATATGTACCGTATTTATCGGCGTATAACACGCACTTGTTCCCCCTTAAAATCGGGGGAAAGTCGTGGGTGCGTGGTATACGCCGATACCCCAAAAAAAAATGACAAAAATGGCAAGCGCCGGCGAAAAATAGCGAGCGCTGCCGAAAAAGACCGAGTCGCGGTCGGAAAAACCCGAAGTGGCGCCGGAATAGACCGAGCAGACTGTTCGGCTCTGCTCGTAGTCCCGCCTCCCTGCGCTCGCTCCGGAAACAGCAGGGAGGCGGGACCGCGAGCGGAGCTGAACAGTCGGCTTGGCCTTTTCCGGGGGCGCTTCGGTCTTTTTCGGCCGCTCTTCGGTCTTTTCCGGCGGCGAACGCGACAGAGAGTCTCGGCGGTGGGAAATTTAAACCGGGACCGGACTTCAAATGACGCTGGCAAGTTCCAAAGAAACTGGGCATGGCTGCAATGACGCTGGGCAAGCTGCAATGAAACTGGGCAAGCTGCAATGACGCTGGGCAAGCTGCAATGACACTGGGCAAGCTGCAATGACGCTGGGCAAGCTACAATGACACTGGGCAAGCTGCAATGACACTGGGCAAGCTGCAATGACGCTGGGCAAGGCTGCAATGACGCTGGGCAAGCTGCAATGACACTGGGCAAGGCTGCAATGACACTGGGCAAGGCTGCAATGACGCTGGGCAAGCTACAATGACACTGGGCAAGCTGCAATGACGCTGGTCAAGGCTGCAATGACACTGGGCAAGCTACAATGACGCTGGGCAAGCTGCAATGACACTGGGCAAGCTACAATGACGCTGGTCAAAGCTGCAATGACACTGGGCAAGGCTGCAATGACGCTGGGCAAGCTACAATGACGCTGGGCAAGGCTGCAATGACGCTGGGCAAGGCTGCAATGACGCTGGGCAAGCTGCAATGACACTGGGCAAGGCTGCAATGACACTGGGCAAGGCTGCAATGACGCTGGGCAAGCTACAATGACACTGGGCAAGCTGCAATGACGCTGGGCAAGCTACAATGACACTGGGCAAGGCTGCAAATGACGCTTAAATGTAAGTTTTTTTTTTTTTTTTATTTTTTTCCCTAAACTTCCCTCCTAAAACTTTTTTTCCTTAAAATGCCCTCCTAAACTTGGGGTGCGTGTTATACGTCGGTGCGTGTTATACGCCGATAAATACGGTCTATCTTTATTGGATGTTTTTTATATGAATGTTGACCTTAAGATGTAAATTTGGGGGCCAAGAGCTCTACCTTCATATCTCTCTCTCTATATATATATATATATATATATAGAAATTGAAACTTGTTACTTTTTAATATTTTCTAATAAAAAACTTTTTTTGCAAAATTTACTAAATTGTTGACAAACACTTATTTGGCACTGTCATAATCCCGCAGTTCTACTCCCCCTATACACCCATATTGTAATATTGGGATGAGGTGCTGTATAACATTTTGGACCCTCTCAACCATCATTCGCAAAGGTGAGATGAAGCGAAGACAATGAAATATAGAAAATTGCCAAAAGCCAGGGGGAGGACAACGAGGATAAACCTAGTGCCCCAGACCAGAACAGGTAATCGCCGGTAAAGAGGAACTGCTACCTGAAGAACAATGGCCTCAATCAGCAAGGTGGAGGACACCAATCATCTGTAGCGGCCATAACCCTCGATGGGGCGGCCTTGAACTTTGGGCTTACCGGTTACCTCCGCTTGGCTTGTTCTTCCAGGTCTAGGGGTTCCCAGGGTTAGTACCCAACGACTGTGGACGGTGACACCATAAAAAAGTCCTTTAGAAAGGTTTTTATTTGCAGGGGTAACATCCAACAGACACAGTCTCATATGGGAACAGAGGGCAAGGGTGAAGAAACTCAGGCACCTTTGAACTGCTGACTATTAGGAAGTCTCTAATGTAAAACCCAGAGAGTAGCCACTCGCAGCTGGGCGCTTCAAAGCTGAACGTATCTCTAGCCAGAGATTATGGCAGTCAGCACTTTAATTCAGAACTTGCAAAGTCTCTGACCTTGAATGTAGTTGCCACTGATAGTGAACAGGAACCTCTCCTTAGTACCTGGAACGTTCTCTGTCTCCTTAGCAGTATTGGGAGAGTGGTGTCCTTAACAACCCAGCAACCAGGCACTTCTTGGGATGCCAGCTGGATGGCCCTCCTCCAAAGAGTCCTCCCCCGGTCGCTTACACGGGCTGCGGTGCCCATCCAAGTTGAGAGCGCACCCGGACGCCTTGAATCCTCCCTCAGTTACTGCGCCTCGGACCAGCCGGTTCCGAGACTCTGAAACAGACGGATCCTTAACCCAGACCAAGCGGGTCCTATGGGGTTAGTCAACCGAAACATGTTGCGGGGCGGCACACGCTCCCGGCACCGGGACCCCTCGCATGGCATAGCACACTGCATTAGGCTTTTATAAAAACGAGCTTTGTAAATACTGATTTAGCGCTGTCTACAGCAGGTCACGTGACTCTCGGACGGTTTCCAGGGCTACTGCAGGAGAGGCGGAGCGGCCATGTGATCAGAGGGAGATCACGGCCACTCCTGCAGTATCCATCCATCGGAGCTGTACAGCGGCCGCGAGTCATGTGACAGGCCTGAAGACAGCTCTAAATAGGTATTTACAACGCTCGTTTTACTAAAAGACTAATGCAGTGTGCTCTGCCAGGCTCTAATAGAGGGTCTGGCAGTATTTGAGTTATATGGGTTAACAAACCCTTTAATTTATAGTATTGTGTAGCACCTTCTAGTGTGCTAGAATAGTATCTTTGGTTTGAGTAGGTAAATTGTTCAGGCTTGGCTGGCCTGTGTGTTTTTCTGGGTCGGGTGAGTGACTCAGGGAGGGCTGAATGACTCACAGGCAGCATCTCTGAGACCTACCCCTCCTTCTGGAACTTGCTGGAAACTTCCAGAAGAATGGGAGTGGAGGAGAGGAGGAGCTGCCTGGAGTATTCATGAGAGCCCTGACCAATCCAAAACAAATGGGTTGGCAGGGGGCAGGCCCCCTCAAATACTCAGTCAGCCCAGCTGGAGCAGTGGAGTTTGGGTGGAAGATGGAGATGGAGTGTTGGGCTGTCAGAGGCCCTTGAGGGTGCCTCCAGGCCTGGGCTCGGGTGCGGTAGGGACTCTCTTCACGACACACACAGAGGAGTCCTAACCAGAGGCATGGGAGCAAGTGGAAGACAGCAGGAAACACTGCTGGGCAAATCTCCTGCAAGGAAGACAGCCAGGTGGGCTGGTGAGTGTTGCAGTCAGGGAGGACTGAGAGGCAGCCGTAGAGGACTGGGTGAGAGCAGTCTGAGATGGATGCAGAGTCAGTCTGGAAGGACTGTGGAGTTTTAGCCAGGAGAGCTAGTGAAAGGGGTAGCTGCAGCCAGGTGGGCTGGCAGTGCCTGAAAAGGTGGTGCTGGATCAGTAGCCACAGGAGGAGGACAGCTGGGTACTAGGACTTTGCTACACAAACATGGGGCCCGCAATCCCCGCTTGTAAAGGGCATTTACTACTGGTCTGTTTGCACTCTTGTCAGACCATCCATACAGTCAGGGCCGTCTTTATAATTGATTGGACCCTGGGAAAACATTTTCTTGGGCCCTTCTGAATCCACTTATCAACTATTTGCAGGCAGTGGGGGTTCACGGGGCAGCTGCTTTGGGCCTCACAACAATTACTGGGCCCAGGGCAGCTGCCCCTTTTGCCGTGAATTAAAGGCGGCCCTGCATACAGTGCCGGTCCTGAGAGTTGTTGTTCTACAAGCAATATTTGTGCTGGAGGTAGAAGGAAAGTGTATATACGGATGTAGCGCTGACATCCTTGCCTATTGATGTGGTTATGGATATAGTAATGTAAGGTTCATGGACATTACTGTGGTTCCGTTATCCAGAGCCATCTAGTGACTAAATATGGGTAATGCACTTGTGTATTATTATCTCGGAACAACCTAAAGACTTGTACAGGAAGTGACTATGTTTTGATTCAGAGGTTGACCTTGTTACCCAGGAGTCTGTGTGACCTACCCATGAACACTCTCTTATGCAGTGCATGCTGGGTAGGAGATAAAAGGAACCCGAGCGGCCATTTTAGGTCTCTTGGGATCACGTTGCCTGCCGGTGCGGATCTGGGAGGAGGTTTCCCGGAGATAGCGGGAGACAGCCGCTACGGAGCGCAGACCTGTTCGTTTGTGAAGCGACCTGACGGGGCCTGAGAGACGGTGACCGGATTGACAAGGCCCAGAGACACTCATCGGAGTATCGGGGAACTGGATCCATCCAGCGGAGCGGTACAGAGCGTCTGGCCACAGCTGACTTAGAAGCAAGCTACAGATCACATTGATCACACGGAACTCCGATCCAGTTGGTGAGCGGGTTACATCCCACCATTTATTAACTTGTTACACGCAGTTAGACTCACTTACAGGCCTCACTGGAATCTGTAGTTCCACGGAGGAGTAGCAGAGCAACTGACACTGAGCAGGCCTTGACGCCTCAAGCGTGGTAAATACATTGTTAGAGTTACACCAGGAGCCTTTCAGCTTAACCCTCTACTGACTCTGGAATACAAATAACAAAGGAGTGACTTTAGATAGCGAAGAAAGAAGATCTGGACAAAGTACTTTAAGTGACATCTCACATATAGCTTTAAAGTAGGGGGAGCTCCCAGGTTTATATATATAAATATACATTTTATATTATCTATACTGAAATATATTGTGCTATCGTCCTATGTTGGGATGACAGCACAATTTCTGTAACTACCTGTTTAAATATTTTGCATTAAAAATATTTCTGGTTAAGTATCCAGTTGTGTGGCGTACTGTTTTTCCCCACCAGGTGGAGCCAGTGGATCCTGAGGTTATTATACAGGTACTTTGCATTGTCTTATATTGTACAGAAGTACAGTTAAATCACACTTACTTGATTAATAATAATAAAAAAAGGTAGTAAACATACAAAACATAGTCAAAACATAGCCAGAGTTCAGGAACCAGAACGGATAGTTAGACAAGCCAAATTGTCAGGGAGCCAGAGAGGAGCATAGTAGAACAGCAAGCAGGATCTGGAGCCAGAAGGAATGTCAGCCAAGCAAGTCTTTAACAGGAACACAGGAGAGCGTCTCTAGAGATGTGACCAAGGCGAAGGCAGAGATCATCTGGGCTGAACGGCTTAAGTAGGCAGGTCTGACGAGCAGGATATCATCAACAGTTAAGTCACTGAGGAGAGATAGGAGCTGGCAATTTGCCGACAGCTGAGCGGCCAGCTCAGAGAAGGAAGGGCTGAGCCCAGCCCTGACAATATAGTTGTGTCCCTGAGGAGTTCTACTACTTTGATCAAGTGGGCATCCCATAATCCCCTATCCAAGTTCAATACCTCTAATAAAATGCAAAAACAAAGCTGCAAGAACTGCTTCTTGACTGCAGAGTGGAAAATTCTGTGTGCCTGGCTGTGCAGGGTGGGAAATTCATTCACCAGCGGCTCCTGCAGGGGTAGCGCTATAATTATAGAAGCATAGTAACCCTGAATCCATAATAATCCTGAACCCAAGTGTTCTTGATCAACCCTCGGGGGGGGGGGGGGGGTAATCAAAAACACTTGCATATAAAAGGGTAGGTGCCAGGTGGAGTAAGTATATACCGTAACACAAACTGGCATACAAGAACATCAAAACCAGAAAGATGAGAAGGAGTCCTTCCAACTCACTAGTATATGTTTTTCAGGAGTTTGCCAGATTGCAAACTTGTCTGACCAGTTATTAAATATAAGATTCTAGGAATCATAAAAGGGTTGAGTCTTCCATAGAGGAGCTGGGGGTAGAAATCAAAGTACTAGAGATCGAGAGTATAAAGAAGAAAGGAATATAAGGAGACTTCCTTGGAAGACCTGTTTGGCCGGCCCTTCAGGGAAGTACACAACTTATTAGCGGTAGATCGTTTTTTTCAAGGGGAAAAGGGCACACTCACATACAGAACCCTCATTATAAAAATTGGGGAAGGTCAGGTACAGGGATCTGGAAGCCATCACCTTGACTCCAATAAGAAAAAACTGTGCGGGTCACACACTCAACAAGGTCAATAAATCAGTTACAGGGAGGGGTCAAATTTTTTTCCTAAGGTGCAGCCTCCAAATGAGGTGAAGTAGAGGTCAAATTAAAATTAGGGATACCAGTGCTTCTCTCCCCCCAGCCTTCAGCCGTTCTCTCCCCCCAGCCTCCAGTGGTTCTCTCCCCCCAGCCTCCAGTGGTTCTCTCCCCCCAGCCTTCAGCGGTTTCTCTCCCCCCAGCCTTCAGCGGTTTCTCTCCCCCCAGCCTCCAGCTGCTCTCTCCCCCCAGCCTCCAGTAGTTCTCTCCCTCAGACTCCAGTGGTCCCCCCCAGCCTCCAGTGGTTCTCTCCCCTCAGCCTACAGCAGTTCTTTCCCCTCAGCCTCCAGCTGCTCTGTTACGTACCTGGACGTAGAGCCTGACTTGTAGGAGAAGACCTCTCATACAGCGCTGGTTCACGGTCCACTGGAGTGGGGACAGTGGTCACATGAGCACAGTGGGGTAGGAGTGCCTGGATTGTTTGTAGAGGAAGGTGTTGGGATCAACAAGGAGGTCCTCCAGAAGTATCCGTATACAGGTGGCAGGGTGTGAGTCTGCAGCTGAGGATGATGAAGCTGGATACAGCAGAACCAGGCAGCAGGCGGATCAGACAGACGGGAATTGGCAAAGCAAGGTTAAACAGTCTGGTTGGCAACAGCAGATCAAACAGATGAGAGGAGCAGGCAATGGCAGAGTCGGTGGGCAGGCAGGAGTCGGTAACGAGAAGCAGATGTAGGCAGAGTCAGGCAGGCCGGGTTGGATAGGAGAAGGCAGGGTAGTCCAAACAGAGCCGGGTCGATAATGGGAAATCACTGGTTCAGATCAGGTTTCAGGTAGTTGGCAAGCAGGATAGCTGAGACAACACAGCACTGGCTGAGTGTCACCGCTGGGCTTTTAAAGCCCGTTATGGCGCCAATTGCGCCCTCGCGCATGCACACGTGCACGCGCGCGCCGCCGCGCACGCTAACGTGCACGCGCGCCCGCCGCGCACCTGCGTGCACCCGGAGACCCCGGAAACGTCTGGTAAGTCCTTGACATTGCCCCCCCACAAGGGGCAGCCTCCGGATGCCCAGGCGACTTGCTTTTTCAGGGTGGGAAGTCAAGTAGGTACGAACTAAACGTTTAGCATGTATGTTACTGTCCGGTTCCCAGGAATTACTTTCTGGGCCGTACCCCTTCCATTTTACCAAAAATTGTACTTGACCGTGTCTTTTTCTACAATTGAGGATCGCCTCCACCTCATATTCCTGGTTGCCATCCACTAGAACAGGTTCAGGCGGGCTGGTTCCTCTGTCAGGGAAGGGGTTAGGCATAGCAGGTTTCAACAAAGACACGTGGAATACTGGGTGAACTTTAAGAGAGTCAGGCAAAGATAGCTCATAGGCAACTTCGTTAATTCTCCTCTTGACAGGAAAAGGTCCCATAAATTAAGGTGCAAGCTTCTTAGAGGGACAAATCAGCTTAATGTTGTCCGTAGACAGCCATACCTGATCTCCCGGTTACAGAACCAGCTCCCCCCTCCTTCTTTGGTCGAAATTTCTCTTACTGTCCGCCTGGGCCTTGGACACAGCTTCTTGTAGCACCCGGTTGTTGTGGTTGAGGAATTCTACCGTCTCCTGGACTGCCGGAACTGGAGATTCTGAAACAAAATCTGGTAAAAAGGTTAGGTGGAAACCATAGTTGGCAAAAAAGGGGGATTGGTTAGTGGCCGAGTGACTGGTATTATTATAGGCGAATTCTGCTAAAGGCAGTAGGGAAACCCAATTGTCCTGTGAAAAAGAAGTAAAGCATCTGATGTACTGCTCGAGGGTTTGGTTGGTCCTCTCTGTCTGCCCGTTGGTTTGAGGGTGATAGGCCGAGGAGAGGGCAAGCTGGATCTTCAAGATCTCACAAAGTGCCTTCCAGAAGCGTGAGGTAAACTGCACCCCTCTGTCGGAGACTATATTTGCAGGTACTCTGTGTAGTCTGACGATCTCCTTGATGAACACACGGGCCGTCTCCGCAGCAGATGGGGTTCCCTTCAGGGGTATGTAATGGGCCATTTTAGATAGGCGGTCCACAACCACAAAAATGGCTGTGCACCCTTCAGAGCGAGGTAATTAGACTATAAAGTCCATAGAAATCATTTTCCAAGGTCTGTCCGGTATAGGTAAATGTTTCAGCAGGCCCCAGGCTCGGTTCCTTGAAGTCTTGTTCCATATGCAGACAGGACAGGAACTGACGTATCTCCCACAAAACTCTTTTAAGTTGGGCCACCAAAATGTACGTTGTATAAGTTCCAGGGTCTTCCGGACCCCGAAATGCCCTGCTAAGGGATGGTCATGAAGCAGCGTTAGTACCTTAACTCGGATACTTTCCGGAACAAAGATTTGACTTCCCCTCCATAGCAAGCCATCTCGTGATGTCAAGGTGGTTCCTGGGGGTCTTGGAGAGTTGGTGGAAGCTTCCTTGATCAGAGATAGGAGATCTGTTTGTAAAAGCAAGAAGTTACTTGTGGGCAAAATAGTGTCAGGAGCAGGTGAGTCTTTTGGATTGTCATGCATGCGTGACAATGCATCTGGTTTGATGTTCTTTGATCCAGGCCGATAGGTGATGTGGAAACAGAAGCGGGTGAAAAACAAGGCCCAACGAGCCTGTCGGGGTCTCAAGCGCTTGGCAGATCTCAGGTATTCTAAGTTTTTATGGTCGGTATATATTAATACCGGATGGACCGCGCCCTCTAACAGATACCTCCACTCTTCCAAAGCTGTCTCGATGGCAAGAAGTTCCCGATCCCCAACGTCATAATTTCTCTCAGCCGGAGATAATTTTCGAGAGAAAAATCTCCAGCTGCTCTCTCACCCCAGCCTCCAGCGGCTCTCTCCCCCCAGCCTCCAGTAGTTCTCTCCCTCAGCCTCCAGTGGTCCCCCCCAGTCTCCGGTGGTTCTCTCCCCTCAGCCTACAGCAGTTCTTTCCCCTCAGCCTCCAGCTGCTCTCTCACCCCAGCCTCCAGTGGTCCCCCCCCCCAGTCTTCAGCAGTTCTCTCCCCCCAGCCTCCAGTGGTTCTCTTCCCCCACCCTTCAGCGGTCCTCTCCCCCCAGCCTCCCACGGTGACCCCCCCCCCCCAGCCTCCAGTGGTTCTCTCCCCCTAGCTTCCAGAGGTCCCCCCCCCCAGCCTCCAATGGTTCTCTCCCCCAGCCTCCAGTGGTTCTCTCCCCCCAGACTTCAGCAGTTCTCTCCTCCCAGCCTCTAGAGGTTCTCTCCCCCCAGCCTCCAGCAGTTTGAGCCATCATCTTGCAATGCTGACAGCACAGACTACAAGGATTATAATTGGTCAGCACCATCACATGGACGGTGCTGACCAGTCAGAAGCCATCTCTCCCCCCAGCCTCCAGCAGTTCTCTCTCCCCAGCCTCCAGCGGTTCTCTCTCCCAGCCTCCAGCGGTTCTCTCTCCCCAGCCTCCAGAGGTTCTCTCTCCCCAGCCTCCAGCGGTTCTCTCTCCCCAGCCTCCAGCGGTTCTCTCTCCCCAGACTCCAGCGGTTCTCTCTCCCCAGCCTCCAGCGGTTCTCTCTCCCCCCAGCCTCCAGCGGTTCTCTCTCCCCAGCCTCCAGGGTTACTCTCTCCCCAGCCTCTAGGGGTTCTCTCTCCCCAGCCTCCAGCAGTTCTCTTCTTGCAAAAATAAAATGTCAGCATTAAACTCGCTGAACAAAAATAAGGCCATATGACGAGCACTTACTGATCTTAAACTTGCAACATTAATGGTTGCCACTTTTAACGGAGTAGGAACTGCCATTAGGGTAGTTGAGGCAGCCGTTTCTTGCCTGACTACTCCCTCTCCCAGTGCTTCTCTCCCCCCGGCCTCCAGTGGCTCTTTCCCCCAAGCCTCCAGTGGTTCTCTCCCCCCAGCCTCCAGCGGCTCTCTCCCCCAGCCTCCACCGGTTCCCCCCCCCCCCCAGCCTCCAGTGGTTCTCTCTCCCTCAGCCTCCAGTGGTTCTCTTCCCCCAGCCTCCAGTGGTTCTCTCTCCCCCAGCCTCCAGTGGTTCTCTCCATCTCCCCCCAGCCTTCAGCGGGTCTCCCCCCCCAGCCTCCAGTGGCTCTCTCCCCCCAGCCTCCAGTATTTCTCTCCCTCAGCCACCAGTGGTCCCCCCCAGCCTTCAGTGGTTCTTCCCCCCCAGCCTCCAGCTGCTCTCTCCCCCAAGCCTCCAGCGGTTCTCTCCCCCAGCCTCCAGTCCCCCCCCAGCCTCCAGTGGTTCTCTCCCCCCAGCCTCCAGGGGTTCTCTCCCCCCAGCCTCCAGCGGTTCTCTTCTTGCAAAAATAAAATGTCAGCATCAAACTCGCTGAGCAAAAATAAGGCCATATGACGAGCACTTACTGATCTTAAGCTGGCAACATTAATGGTTGCCAATTTTAACTGAGTGGGAACTGCCATTAGGGTAGTTGAGGCAGCCGTTTCTTAGCCTGGCTACTCCCTCTCCCAGTGCTTCTCTCCCCCCAGCCTCCAGCGGCTCTCTCCCCCCAGCCTCCAGCGGCTCTCCCCCCCCCGCCTCCAGCGGCTCTCCCCCCCCAGCCTCCAGTGGTTCTCTCCCGCCAGCCTCCAGTGGTTCTCTCCATCTCCCCCCAGCCTTCAGGAGCTCTCTCCCCCCAGCCTCCAGTAGTTCTCTCCCTCAGCCTCCAGTGGTTCCCCCCCAGCCTCCAGTGGTTCTCTCCCCTCAGCCTACAGCGGTTCTCTCCCCCCAGCCTCCAGCTGCTCTCTCCCCCAAGCCTCCAGCGGTTCTCTCCCCCAGCCTCCAGTGGTCCCCCCCCACCCAGCCTCCAGGGGTTCTCTCTCCCCAGCCTCCAGGAGTTCTCTCTCCCCAGCCTCCAGGGGTTCTCTCCCCCCAGCATCCAGGGGTTCTCTCTCCCCAGCCTCCAGGAGTTCTCTCTCCCCAGCCTCCAGGAGTTCTCTCTCCCCAGCCTCCAGGGGTTCTCTCCCCCCAGCATCCAGGGGTTCTCTTTTTCCACTTTTAACAGAGTGGGAACTGCCATTAGGGTAGTTGAGGCAGCCGTTTCTTAGCCTGGCTACTCCCTCTCCCTGGAGAACCAGCGCGCTTCATTACACCCTGGCACTCATCATCCATAGAGGATGCTGAACTCAATGAGTCCCACTCATCATCATCATCTCACAGGATCCCAAACGTATTTGCCAAAGGCAAAACCTTAGGATTTAAGGTAACGGAACCCCTTTTTTTTTTCTTCTTTTGCCCTTCCTCCTTCTATCCTCCAACCACTCCATATCATCCTCCAAACCGGAATCAACATTTCCTCCACTCCTACCCTCCCCCCCATTCTCCCTTCCCTTATCTACCACCAAGCCAGCCTATTCACCATTTCCCCCACTCCTCTGTACCCCACGATCCTCAATAGAAACCCTGCAGCGTCTGGGGAGGGACTGGCACCGCACTTGACGCACCTGCCCCAGCACCTCTTGCTGCCTCTGCAATTTTGGAGGACATAGACACAGAAGGATTGGACGCATTCTCGGCAACTGATACCTTACATACAGACTGGGAAGACACTGACACACTAGGCAAACACACAGACTGGGAAGACACTGACACACTAGGCAAACACACAGACTGGGAAGACACGGGCGCACTAGGCACATGCACAGACTGGGGCACCATAGAGTAGGAAGACACAGACATATTGGGTATTGGCACAGACTCAGATGGACTCACAGGCACTCCAGCTGCTGAGCTCTGAGCATCCTCCATGCCCAGGCGGAAGAACTCTCTCATGAGCTCAGGCTTGTTGTGCATTGCCTCAGGACACTGACTGTAGGGATGTCCCACTGCATTGCACAGATTGTACCTTATAATATTACATTCCTTTGCCAAATGTCCTATACCCTGACACAGAGAGCACTTTATCACTGGACAGGAGGATGCAAGATGCCCTTTATCTCCACACTTGTTGCATAGCTTTGGCTTGCCCGGGTAGAAGATGGTCAGCCTGTCCCTCCCCAGGTAAGCGGAGGATGGAAGATGCTGGAGGACATTGTCAATTAATTTTAACTGCACAGACCACCCCCCCCCCCCCATCCATATTCCCCGATCTTTCAAAATCTTCTTTAGGGACGTCTCCATACCTCCTCAACCATACAGATGTAGCGGCCATAACCCCTTGAGGGGCGGCCTTGACTTTTGGGCTTACCAGTTACCTCCTCGTGGCTTGTCGGTGAATGTCCAGGGGTTCCCAGGGTTAGTACCCAACGACTTTGGATGCTGACACATAAAAGTCCTTGTAAAGGTTTTTATTCTGCAGTGGTAACATCCAACATAACACAGTCTCAAGTAGGAATAGAGGGCAAGGGTGAAGAAACTCAGGCACTTTGAACTGCTGACATCCACTGAATGTCTCTAATCAACACAGAGAGTAGCCACTCGCAGCTGGGTGCTTCAATGCCGGATAGACCTCTAGCCAGAGATCTAGCAGCCAACAATGTGATCCGGAAACTTGCAAAAGTCTCTGACCCAGAATAAACTTGTAACTGAAGATAATGGGAACCTTTCCCGCAGTACCTGGAACTCTTGGCAGTACTGTGGAAGCGTGGATTCTTTAGTGTCCATACAACTCAGCTTACAGGCTCTTACTGAGATGCCAGCTTGTTGGCCCTCCTCCGAAGAGTCCTCCCCTGGTCACTTGTATGAGTTGCCGTGTCCCTCCAATACCAAGAGCACACCGGGACGCCTTGAATTCTCCTTCAGTTACTGGGCCTCGGGCTAACCGGCTCCGAGACTCGGGAACAGACGGATCCCTGCCCCAGACCAAGCGGGTCTATGGGGCTAGTCAGACTGACCATGTTTGCGGGACGGCAAACGCTCCTAGGCCCGGGACCCCTCGCAGGGCTACCCTGGTCCAGAACCAGGAACAGACAGCTACGGCTCGAACCCTGAGCATGTGACTTCAGCACCTTAAGTACCCCTCCCCAGACTACACAGCGGGGCCAGACGCGCCCACTGATTGGCTCCGGGAAAGATTGGTACCCAAAGCGTCCAACCAGGCCTGGTTCTCAACCTGTCAGGGGTGCCTCACTGGCACCTATGACCAGGCAGAACTCTAGTACAGCCCAGCCAAACTGATGCCAAAGTAAACCTGTACAATTAACCCTCAGAACCCCGATACTGTTCTGAGGGAAAAAAAACTAAATTTCACTTATAGCGCACACTCATTGAATTGTGACTGCTACACAGATAAATTCCCTTGTGGTATGGACTCATTACGGACAAGAATTGTCACCATTTTAATGAGTGGCTGGCGTGATACAAGCTTGGGGATGAGCCCTCTCCAGTCCGGCAGGCCCCTACACACGTGCTCATATTTCTCCCTAAATATGTCCAAAGACTCTGGACGGATAAAGGACAAATCATACTCATAGGAACCTGCCGGACTGATCAGGGCGAAGATATCTGTGGGCCTAAACCCCATCTGCAGAATTTTTATTCACCACTGCCCTCCAATGCGGAGGAAGTCCTCCACCCTCCCATTTAAGCTGCACAACATTCCTCCTTTTAAATGTAGCGGGGTTCTACCCCTTTTAGGGGAAGAGACTACATTTCCCATAATCCCCCAGGCTCCCAGGCTGCTAACTTCCGCCCGGGAGGCTGCTGGGGGAGATTATAAAAAGGAAGAGCGGAGACCGCCTCTTCCTCTTGGGACACTTCCTCTTCTGAGGCCTGACAGGACTGGCCTGCCTCTGCTGACAGAGCGTGTGACGCGGAGACTGCAGCCAGCAGAGACACCTGTGCGGACCGGAGCTGAAGGCCTGAAGCCTGGGCCTTGCAGCCGATGGAGTGAGACTCTCACCCCTCAGAGTCCACAGCAGCGGAGCGGAGACTTCCCCTTACTGTCGGTCGGACGGAGCTGATGACCGGAGTTCAGGGCTGTGACTGAGGAGACCGGACGCCGCCATTGAAGAGACCAGAGCCACCATTGGAGGGACCGGAGCTGAGGACGGTACCCAAGGATTGGTGAGAGAGCCGAGAGGCTCATCCTGCATTGACACACACGTTTTATGCCTATTGAACTGCCTAGGCGCAATTTACCTCAGAGCAGCAATGTTACTTTTTGTGGATTACAAAGACACCATTTAAAGCTACATGTGCACCACCTCTACAGATTCATTGCCGGTGAAGAACACTGTACTAGTACAAGGACTGAGCTCTATACTAGGGATCAGGCCTGGTCCATTAGGTAGGCGCAGATAGATTATTGCACCTCAGGGGTGCATAGCAGACGGTCGCCACACTGGGCGCTCCGTTTCCCCACTGCCAGTTGTTACATATGTGTGTACATGTTAAAGTGCATTTTGCAGGGACCTGCTAAAGTATTGTAAGTCATATGTTCAAACGCATGTTGCTATTTCTTTTCCTTACTGACAAAAGTAAAGCCAGTTATTCTTATTTCAGCAGTCTGCTTGTGAGTTCATACCAATTACACTTAGAGTATAAGCTAAGTTTTATGTGCATAGGGACATACCCCTTTACTAACTGTGCCAGAGTGGGTAGAGCCAAATTGCCGGGGGTTGGTGGAGCTGTACTCAGGGACCCAAAACAAACCAGCGGCTCTCTTAACTGGGGGTAGCGCTACACGTGGGGGCTCGTAATCCGGGATCCTGAGTCAGCGGGAAAAGCCGCCAGAAGGTGCCGGCATGGACCCAATAGAAGTGGGACGGTGGTCCGCAACATGGGCCGCTGACCCAGCCGCAGCAGCAGTCATTGAACTGCCAGGGATATGGCAGAGAGAGGCAGTGAAGCAGCTCATAATGTCATTATCCCCATGCCAGAAGTCATGGATAATGGACATGAGAAATGATGCTGGGTACACATACGCCTTAATAGAATGGAAGGAAGAGACTCCAGAGCAGTTCAGGAGCCAGAGCATACAGGCACCGAATGGTCAGGCCTATCAAGTGCTGCATGCGCTGCCGCGCAAGGGAGAAGGTTCTCCTATGAAAGCCATTCTATCCCCAAAGAAGGAAGAGCAGAAGGGCGCGGAAAGTCCCGCACCCACACAGACTACTCTGAGTGCAGAACTGTGTGCTGTCCTAGGGGAAATTGTGACTCAGTGCAGAAGAGACCCCGGGGATTACCCAATGTCGGGATACAGGAAACTCCGGATGTTCTCAGGGAGGACACCTGTACCCTCGGGAGAAGAGGGATTTGAAGAGTGGTTAGATGGTGCCACGCAGGCCCTAGAAGAATGGGAGGTCTCAGAAGGCAGAAAGAAGCAAAGGATTGTTGAGAGCCTAAAAGGACCTGCCCTAGAGGCCATACGCAATCTGAAGACAAGCAAAAAGGATTGCACTGCCCAGGACTACATAGACATCCTGGAAGGTGTGTTTGGTGGGACAGAAAAAGTCACAGAACTTACCTATCAACTGGAACACTGTTACCAGAAGACAGGGGAGAAGCTGTCAGAGTACATGGGACGCATAGACAAGATCCTGCATAGGATTATCCTGAAGAAGGGGATAGATCCAGGGAAGGTAGATGAAGCCCGTGCCCAGCAGGTGATGAGGGGAGCCCAACCCTTGGACCCTGTCGCACTAATTCTACGCACCCGCCAGGATGGGAAGAGCCTGGACTACCCTGACCTCATCCGAATGGTCAGAGAAGAAGAGGCCATGTTGGAGGAGAAACGGGAGAAGCAGGTGATGGGGTCTACAAAACTTCCAGTGGCCACGGTCAGGTCGGCCTTAACCCCTGAAAGAGACACAGAGGTAGATGCCCTGAAGTTGCAGATGTCCCAGATGATGGAGATATTGACGTCTCTAGTGGCGAAAGAGACGCCCAGTCCCAAGAAAGAAACAAGCAGGAGGGAATTGTTTCCAGCTGTTTCAGCACCAGCATCCTCACCTGACTACGGTGAGATGATTTGCTTTAATTGTGGAGGAATTGGTCATATTGCAGCTGTATGTTCCAGTCCCAAGAAGAAGAAGGCAGAAAGCCGCCAGCCGGCGGGAAACGCCAAAGGGCCCCGGTGAAGGAGTCAACCGGGTGCCCATCACCTTCAGTGAGCTCCAAGAAGCACAACAGGAAGAGGAAGCGAGGAGACCAAACCCCTAAAAAGGGGCCCAGGGATCCTCAACCAAGGTGCACTCCAGAGAAAGGGGGCAAGACCCCTCCGGAGAGACACAGCACCCCCAAGCGTGAACTCTTCAAAGTGAGAGATAACAATGTCCCTCAACGGGTTCACACTCCCACTAAGAGGGAGAAAATCAATGCATATCAGGCTCAAGAAAGGAGCAAGTGCAAATCAAGTGCTGGTAAAGCAAAGAGTCCAAAGAAGAGGACAGCATCAACTAGGCCTTACCCAGAAGAGCTAGTTGGTCCATCCCCTACTGTACCCATCCAGGTGGAAGGAGTGTACACGAAGGCCCTCCTGGACACTGGAGCACAAGTGACCCTGTTGTACAGGGACTTCTATGACAGATACCTGAGTCATCTGCCAATACAGAAGATAGAAGAGTTGGAGATAAGGGGATTGGGAACTCAGAGTTTCCCTTATGATGGATACTTACCCATCAGATTGACGTTTGACCCATCCGTAGCTGGGAAGTCTGAAGTGTTCGACACCTTAGCAGTGGTGTGTCCCCGCCCACCAGGAACCAGCAAGACGTCCCTGATTATAGGGACGAACACGGACCTAGTCAGAAGGCTTCTGACCCCCCTGGTGAAGAAAGAGAATCTTTCAGCTCCCAAGATCCATCCCATGCTGAAGGCAGCCTACCAGCGGTTGGTCCTAGAGCAGAAGACCCCAAGTGAGGGGATAGGAAGGGTATGGAGGCTTGGAAAAGAAGGAGCAGTGTTACAGCCTGGAGAGGTGACCTGCATGAGAGCCACGGTGAAACTTACTTGGGAGCAGCCTGGCCCCTTTGTAATGCTGGAACCTGACCCAATGGAGGGTCACTCAGGTCTGGAGGTGATACCAGAAGTAATTTCACTGAAGGACCTGAAGAAGGCTAAAGGAAGAGTCCCTGTCAGTGTGAGGAACCCCACGGAGCAGCCCGTGGAGATCCCTGCCAGGATGCTTCTGGGACAGGTGAGTCCTGCTGTCCCAGTTGGCTGGTCAGAAGTGAAAGGAACGGGTGAAGGAGAAGATGTCTGGAAGAAACTCTCCATGGAAAACCCAAACCTATCTGGAGCTTGGAAAGAGAGAGCCAAGGCCCAGCTGACCAGATGGGAAAAGATTTTCTCCAAAGATGAGTTTGATGTGGGGTGTGCGAGGAGTGCCACCCATAGAATCCGCATGCAAGAGGACAAGCCATTCAGAGAAAGAGTGAGGCGAGTCCCGCTAGCAGATCTGGAGGATCTGAGGGAGCAGCTTGCGGAACTGAAGAAGACGGGAGTGATTAGGGAGTCCAGAAGCCCCTATGCCTCCCCAATTGTGGTAGTCAGGAAGAAGAATGGGTCATTGAGACTCTGCATTGACTACAGAACTCTCAACAGGAGGACCATTCCTGACCAGTACACCACGCCAAGGATAGAAGATGCCTTGCAGAGTTTATCTGGAGCTAAGTGGTTCAGTGTGATGGACCTCAAGAGTGGGTATTATCAAATCCCCATGCATCCAGAGGATAGAGAAAAGACTGCCTTCATAACCCCAGTGGGATTCTTTGAGTTCAACAGGATGCCCCAGGGCCTATCTGGAGCTCCTGCTACGTTTCAACGCCTAATGGAAAGGACTGTTGGAGACATGAACCTCATAGAAGTCCTTGTGTACCTGGACGATGTCATTGTCTTTGGAAAGACTTTGGAAGAACATGAAGCCAGGCTGGAGAAAGTACTGAAGAGGCTCAGTGAAGAGGGACTCAAACTTTCTCCAGAGAAGTGTCGGTTCTATCAGTCCTCTGTGAACTATCTGGGACACATAGTGTCTGAAAAGGGAGTGTCTACGGACCCTGAGAAGCTGGAGGCAGTTACTTCGTGGCCAAGGCCCACAACAGTTACAGAACTTCGGTCTTTCTTGGGGTTCTGCTCCTACTACCGCAGGTTTGTGGATGGATTTGCCCGCATTGCCAAACCCCTCAACGAGCTGCTGAAGACAGAAGGAGAGGAAGATGGAATGGGGCCTAGGAGGTCCAGTGAGTCGGTCCAAGACCAGTGGAATTCAAAGTGTGAAGAGGCTTTCAGGACCTTGAAGAGAAGTCTCACCACAGCCCCAGTTTTGGCCTACGCTGATCCCACTAGACCATATGAGCTACACGTTGATGCCAGCCATGAGGGCCTAGGTGGAGTACTCTACCAGGAGTATGAAGACCAGCTACGACCAGTGGCTTATGTGAGCCGGAGCCTGACTCCCTCCGAGAAGAACTATCCCACCCACAAGTTGGAGTTCTTAGCCCTCAAGTGGGCAGTAGTTGACAAACTGAGAGACTATCTGTATGGGGCCGAGTTTACTGTAAAGACAGATAACAACCCCTTGACATATCTATTCACCACCGCCAAGCTGGATGCAACTGGACACAGATGGTTGGCGGCGTTGTCTGGATTCAATTTCAGTCTCAAGTACAGACCAGGGGCTGGAAATAGGGATGCAGATGCCCTGTCCCGAAGATCCCATGTCATGGTCGATGACTGGGAAGACTGGACTCAAGTGGCACCAGATGGAGTGCGAGCCCTTTGTCAAGGGGCTGAACTCCAAGCCAGAGGAGGATCCAGAGCTGAAGAGATAGGAGTTACCACAGTGGGAGTCCCAAAGTGTTACTGTGGGGTAACTCAACTGGCAGAAGAGTGTCTGCCGAAGCTGTCCAAGAAGGAGCTAAGGTGTGACCAATTGGAAGATCCCATGGGGAGATTGGTCCTGGAAGCCCTGGAAGACAAGAGTCCAGAGGGACTTCGCCTTCACCCTTCTAAAGAAGCTCGCCTACTGAGGAGAGAGTTGGACAAGTTGCAGGTGCATCAGGGGGTAGTCTACCGAAGGGGCCCCTCTGATGGCCCAGAAGACAAGTGGCAGTTGTTTCTCCCCGAGAAGCATCGAGAGACTGTGCTGATTGCCTTACATGACCAGCATGGTCACTTGGGAGCAGAGAGAACCTTCCAACTTGTCAGAGACCGGTTTTATTGGCCCTGCATGAGGGCCGAAGTAGAGGAGTATTGCCATTCCTGTGCAAGATGCATTCAGAGAAAGACTTTACCCCATCAAGCTGCCCCAATGGGCCACCTACAGAGTCAAGGCCCAATGGATCTGGTATGCATTGATTTTCTCTGCCTTGAACCCGATTTGAGCGGATTGGGAAATGTTCTGGTGGTAACCGACCATTTCACTCGTTATGCTCAGGCTTTCCCAACCAAGGACCAGAAGGCCTCTACAGTAGCCAAGGTACTTTTGGAGAAGTACTTTGTTCACTATGGACTGCCACAGAGAATCCATTCAGACCAAGGAAGGGACTTTGAGAGTCGCCTGATCAGGAAGCTACTAGATTCTCTGGGAGTAGAGAAGACTAGGACCACACCATATCACCCTCAAGGTGATGCCCAGCCTGAAAGGTTCAACAGGACCCTATTGAACATGTTGGGAACTTTGGAAACAGAGAAGAAGCAACATTGGAGTCAACACATTTCAGCTCTAGTGCATGCCTACAACTGCACCACAAGTGATGTGACAGGTTTCTCCCCTTACCGACTTATGTTTGGGAGAGAAGCAAGATTGCCAGTGGATTTGGCCTTTGGCATTTCTTTAGACCATGCCTCTGCTGCCTCCCACAAAGGATATGTGGACAGACTGAGGCACAGTTTGAAGATAGCTTACGAGAAAGCTCAAGCGGCCTCCGACCAGAGGGGGGCCCGAAATAAGAGGAACTTTGATTTGAAAGTTAGAGTACAGGACCTACAGCCTGGGGACCGTGTACTGTTACGGAATCTAGGGATCCCTGGAAAACACAAGATTGCTGATAGATGGAGATCAGAGCCATATATCATCTGTAGAAAACTTCCAGGATTGCCTGTCTACAAGTTGAAGCCAGAAGGAAGAGTGGGGCCTTTGAAGACCTGGCATAGGAATCACTTGCTCCCACTCACTGAAGCAGTCAGAATGCCTCCAGTAAGAGATGTACCTGAATCTGTTTCCATTCTGGATACCCCCAGGCCTAATACTAGGTCTCAGACATTCCAAGTTAGGGGTGGACAGGACCCCCAACCAGAGGAAGAAAGAGGAGAACTTGAATGGCTATGGCCTTCCTCAACTCCAGGAAGTTCCGCCATAGATCTTCCACCTACTGAAGATGTGGAAGATAGCACATTGAACCCAGAAGCCACAGAGTTTGTGCCATTCAGTGATGTGCCTGAGTGCTGGGAAGATGTCCCTGGTCTCTATCCAGAACAAGAAGATGATGTTCCAGAACCAGAGATGTTGCCAGAATGTGTTCCTGAAGAAGTTCCAAGAGAACAGAGAGCTCGCAGGAGTGTGAAGCCTCCCAAGAAGTTAACTTACCCCAAGATGGGAGAAAGTTCAGAGGACTCTGTTACTACAGCAAGGAGAAGTGCTGAAAGCCCTGACCCTTCCGCTGTTCATTTAGTGGAGGGCAACCCCAGCTCACTCTCTGGCACAGTTGAGCAGGTCGCCCACACTGAGGTGACCTGTAGACAGGACAGCTCCCCATCTTATGCCAATTGGTGGGAGGCTCCTCTGTCCAAATTATGTGAAAATGTTGTTCCCGAGAAAGTTTGTAGTTTGAACACTGTCTTTGGGGACCAAAGATTCAAAGTGGGGGGAGTGTGTAGCGGGGTTCTACCCCTTTTAGGGGAAGAGACTACATTTCCCATAATCCCCCAGGCTCCCAGGCTGCTAACTTCCGCCCGGGAGGCTGCTGGGGGAGATTATAAAAAGGAAGAGCGGAGACCGCCTCTTCCTCTTGGGACACTTCCTCTTCTGAGGCCTGACAGGACTGGCCTGCCTCTGCTGACAGAGCGTGTGACGCGGAGACTGCAGCCAGCAGAGACACCTGTGCGGACCGGAGCTGAAGGCCTGAAGCCTGGGCCTTGCAGCCGATGGAGTGAGACTCTCACCCCTCAGAGTCCACAGCAGCGGAGCGGAGACTTCCCCTTACTGTCGGTCGGACGGAGCTGATGACCGGAGTTCAGGGCTGTGACTGAGGAGACCGGACGCCGCCATTGAAGAGACCAGAGCCACCATTGGAGGGACCGGAGCTGAGGACGGTACCCAAGGATTGGTGAGAGAGCCGAGAGGCTCATCCTGCATTGACACACACGTTTTATGCCTATTGAACTGCCTAGGCGCAATTTACCTCAGAGCAGCAATGTTACTTTTTGTGGATTACAAAGACACCATTTAAAGCTACATGTGCACCACCTCTACAGATTCATTGCCGGTGAAGAACACTGTACTAGTACAAGGACTGAGCTCTATACTAGGGATCAGGCCTGGTCCATTAGGTAGGCGCAGATAGATTATTGCACCTCAGGGGTGCATAGCAGACGGTCGCCACACTGGGCGCTCCGTTTCCCCACTGCCAGTTGTTACATATGTGTGTACATGTTAAAGTGCATTTTGCAGGGACCTGCTAAAGTATTGTAAGTCATATGTTCAAACGCATGTTGCTATTTCTTTTCCTTACTGACAAAAGTAAAGCCAGTTATTCTTATTTCAGCAGTCTGCTTGTGAGTTCATACCAATTACACTTAGAGTATAAGCTAAGTTTTATGTGCATAGGGACATACCCCTTTACTAACTGTGCCAGAGTGGGTAGAGCCAAATTGCCGGGGGTTGGTGGAGCTGTACTCAGGGACCCAAAACAAACCAGCGGCTCTCTTAACTGGGGGTAGCGCTACATAAACATTGAGGAAGATAAACATTTCCATATTCCTTCCCTACTTGCTCCCCCTTCCCAGATCCTGTAGCAGCAACACCAGCATATGTTTTTCTTACAGACACACCAATTGCAGTCTTGTCCTTTAGACACAATCAAACCTGTTGGCAGAGAGTCTGATTAAGCTGGGATAGCAGTCTTTGGATTAACAGAGGTGAGACCTGGGTTCAAGAACAATCCTGTCCACTGCAGACTCCTGGAGAGTTGTAGCACTACTGCTCCCAGCATCTCCTCCACCACTCTCAGGAACAGCCGCTGTGTCTGGTCCAGGCAAAGTCACTCTATTGTCCATGGAGCTCCTCTCTGCAGACTGAAGCTGACAGTTATTCCCAACACTCTCACCAATTTCTCTTAAATCTGAAGCTTTGTTTTCAGAAGATAAATTAGACGGTATTGAATGTTGGACATTGTCTTTGGGTCTGGGCTGACTGCCCGTAGCACTACAACTCTCAGCAAGCCCATTGTCATTAAGATTCACACCACCATCTTGCACACACACTGTACCTGCTTGCTGTGCTGTTACTTCTGCAATGTTATGGCTGACGGTGGGATCAGACTTCCCCCCAGTTGTTACAGACTTCATGGCGGATCTTGCTCTCTCCACAGGTCTCTCTTCCACAGGGCTAGGAAAGGTATCTATCTTCTCATCATCATCAGGGGAAGCCGCACCCAAAGGGGATTCCAGCTCAGTGATAAACTCCAGCATGCCAGAACCTTCCTCAACCTTCTGCTCAGATGTTCCATATTGCTGTTGCAGAGGGAGGGGGACAGAGGCCTCCGCCATTGAGGGCTCAGCAGATGCCTGAGGTGTTGAAGAGCTGGACTCATCTTCCGGGCCCACTTTCTCACTCTCTGCTGACTCTGTCGGTACCTGCATCTCCTCACTGATTGGGTCACTTTCCATGCAGGAGGCGGCTCCTCTTCTCATTTGGCTAAACCGTTCCTCGTTCCTATATTTCTCTTTAAATGCTCCACAATTCTCCTTCAGAGAACTCACCAGTTCTTTTTGCTTCCGCACAGCTTATTCCAAGTCTTTCAACTCAGGCCTCAGAGCCGGTCTCTTCTTGCTGAACACTTTGGCACAAACCAGCTTTTTCTTCTTAAATTCAGCTTTCAAAGCTACCAATTTCTCCTCTTCTTTCTCAATCCGCTTCAGCGTTTCAACAATCCTCCGTCTAAAGGCAGACAGGGACTCATCTCTCCTTGGGCCAGGCCCAGAGTCTTCCACAGGCTGGGGCCTATCCAGGTGGCTCCCGCCAGGGTCCTCCCCAGGATCCAGCATCCCTCCTGGGGCACAGAAGCAACTCTAGCCCCTGGTCTCTGGAAGCACAGGCGATAAGGAACTAGCAACCTCACTGTCAGGGAGCAGAATGGCAGTTTCCCACCATCCCTGTGCTGAGTTTCCGTGTCTTTACACCTGTTGTGCCCATTATGAGGGATTCCCACCATCCCTGTGCTGAGTTTCCGGGTCTGTACACCTGTTGTGCCCATTATGAGGGATTCCCACCATCCCTGTGCTGAGTTTCCGGGTCTGTACACCTGCTGTGCCCATTATGAGGGGTTCCCACCATCATTGTGCTGAGTTCCTGGGTCTGTACACCTGCTGTGCCCATTATGAGGGGTTCCCACCATCATTGTGCTGAGTTCCCGGGTCTGTACACCTGATGTGCCCATTATGAGGGATTCCTACCATCCCTGTGCTGAGTTCCCGGGTCTGTACACCTGCTGTGCCCATTTGAGGAGTTCCCACCATCCCTGTGCTGAGTTCCTGGTTCTGTACACCTGCTGTGCCCATTTGAGGAGTTCCCATCATCCCTGTGCTGAGTTCCTGGGTCTGTAAACCTGCTGTGCCCATTTGAGGAGTTCCCACCATCCATGTGCTGAGTTCCTGGTTCTGTACACCTGCTGTGCCCATTATGAGGGGTTCCCACCATCCCTGTGCTGAGTTCCCAGGTCTGTACACCTGCTGTGCCCATTATGAGGGGTTCCCACCACCCCTGTGCTGAGTAGCTGGGTCTGTACACCTGCTGTGCCCATTATGAGGGATTCCCACCATCCCTTTGTTGAGTTCCCAGGTCTGTACACCTGCTGTGCCCATTATGAGGGGTTCCCACCATCCCTGTGCTGAGTTCCTGGTTCTGTACACCTGCTGTACCCATTATGAGGGGTTCCCACCGTCCCTGTGTTGAGTTTCCAGGTCTGTACACCTGCTGTGTCCATTATGAGGGATTCCCACCATCCCTGTGCTGAGTAGCCGGGTCTGTACACCCGCTGTGCCCATTTGAGGAGTTCCCACCATCTCTGTGCTGAGTTCCTGGGTCTGTACACCTGCTGTGCCCAATATAAGGGGTTTCCACCATCATAATGCTGAGTTCCCGGGTCTGTACACCTGTTGTGCCCATTATGAGGGATTCCCACCATCCCTGTGTTGAGTTCCCAGGTCTGTACACTTGCTGTGCCCATTATGAGGGGTTCCCACCATCCCTGTGCTGAGTTCCCGGGTCTGTACACCTGCTGTGCCCATTATGAGGGATTCCCACCATCCCTTTGTTGAGTTCCCAGGTCTGTACACTTGCTGTGCCCATTATGAGGGGATCCCACCATCCCTGTGCTGAGTTCCCGGGTCTGTACACCCGCTGTGTCCATTATGAGGGGTTCCCACCATCCCTGTGCTGAGTTCCCGGGTCTGTACACCCGCTGTGTCCATTATGAGGGGTTCCCACCATCCCTGTGCTGAGTTCCCGGGTCTGTACACCTGATGTACCCATTATGAGGGGTTCCCACCGTCCCTGTGTTGAGTTTCCAGGTCTGTACACCTGCTGTGTCCATTATGAGGGATTCCCACCATCCCTGTGCTGAGTAGCCGGGTCTGTACACCCGCTGTGCCCATTTGAGGAGTTCCCACCATCTCTGTGCTGAGTTCCTGGTTCTGTACACCTGCTGTGCCCAATATAAGGGGTTTCCACCATCATAATGCTGAGTTCCCGGGTCTGTACACCTGCTGTGCCCATTATGAGGGATTCCCACCATCCCTGTGTTGAGTTCCCAGGTCTGTACACTTGCTGTGCCCATTATGAGGGGTTCCCACCATCCCTGTGCTGAGTTCCCGGGTCTGTACACCTGCTGTGCCCATTATGAGGGATTCCCACCATCCCTTTGTTGAGTTCCCAGGTCTGTACACTTGCTGTGCCCATTATGAGGGGATCCCACCATCCCTGTGCTGAGTTCCCGGGTCTGTACACCCGCTGTGTCCATTATGAGGGGTTCCCACCATCCCTGTGCTGAGTTCCTGGGTCTGTACACCCGCTGATTGTCCTCCTGACTTCTAAAGTCATATCTAGACCTTTTAGCAGTGCCAAGGTCCTTCAATTTACATTTTTGTCAGTCTATGTATTTCTACTTAGTTTTATACTTTGTAACTCTTCGTTTCTGAATAAACTTTATAATCTTTTACCGTGAGCAGAGGTTTTTTTATCTCCTCATTGAGTGATAACCATCAACCCCTGAAGTGCAAGTAATGAAACAATAGTATGGGGAGGAATGTTTCACTCTTGGACCCGAGCCAGAGCATGGTGCCGGTAATATGAGTTTGTCAGAGCTAAATCAGAAGATAAAATGGGATTAGCAGGGTGTGCCAGGTGAACCCAAACAGCATGTTCCAATTGTCAGCGTTGCATAAGAGGCCTCCAAGACTTACATATAATACATCTGGAGAGGTGGGGGGCGGGGGGACCAATGGGCAGAAAGGCTCAACAGCATCCAGGATATAACCCCAGAGTACCAGCCAACATCTCCAAGGGGTTATTATTAGACAGGGTCTATTTATAAATGAATACACCCCTTAGTCTCTGTTCATAGGCAGCAACCTGCCAAGAAAGAGCTATGGGAGCTCCTACACCTGTACACCCCTTAGGGACCAGAACAATTTTTAAAGTGGGACTTCACTACCCCCTTGCTTTTTTTTAACCCCTCCTTACCTGTTATGAGGGTCCTGTGCAGTCATCTTGGTCCTCCTCAGTGATCGAAAAGCCACTTCCAGGTCCAGGCAGCCAGCCCTCAATGACACACATCGGCTCGGCCCACTGACCTTTGTGTGTCCCCCATTTCCTACATCCTTCCGAGATATGTGATGGGGATATCCCAGGAGACTGAGGGACCAGGGACATGTCATACCCACTTAGATGACACTAGAAAACTAGTGAAGAAAACAAAATGTGATTTATATTGCAAAGAGGAGGGGGGTGGGTGCAGGGGTCTAGATTGGATCCGGAGAGTTAATGATAAAGAGACACTATCACCATGTCCATGTCCCCCTTCACATATCACCGTATCCATTTCACCTATTCCATGTACTCATGCCCATGTCACCCTTTTCATGTCCCTCTGCCCATTTCACCCTTTCCATGGCCCCCTGCCCATGTCACCCTTTCCATGCCTCCTTGCCCATGTCAGCCTCTCTATGTCACCCTGCCCATGTCACTCTTTCCACGTCCATCTGCCCATGTCACCTTTTCTATGCCCCCTGCCCATGTCACTCTTCTCATGTTCCCCTTTCCATGTCCATCAGCCCATGTCACCCTTCCCATGTTACCCTTTCCATGTCCCCCTCTCCATGTCACCCTTTCTATGTCCCCTGCCCATGTTACCCTTTCCATGTCCCCCTCTCCATGTCCCCTGCCCATGTTAGCCTTTCCATGTCCCCTGCCCATGTTACCCTTTCCATGACACCCTGCGCATGTTACCCTTTCCATGTCCCCCTCTCCACGTCACCCTCTCCACGTCACCCTTTCTATGTCCCCTGCCCATGTTACCCTTTCCATGTCCCCTGCCCATGGTACCTTTACCATGACACCCTGACCATGGTACTCTTACCATGACACCCTGCCCATGTTACCCTTTCCATGTACCCCTGCTCATGTTACCCTTTCCATGTCCCCCTCTCCATGTCACCCTTTCCATGTCCCCCTGCCCATGTCACCCATTCCATGTCACCTTTTCCATGCCCCCTTGCCCATGTAACCCTTTCCATGTCCCCCTCTCCATGTCACCCTTTCCATGTCCCCCTGCCCATGTCACCTTCTCTATGTTACCCTGCCTATGTCACGCTTTCCATGTCCATCTGCCCATGTCACCCTTTCTATGCCCCCTGCCCATGTCACTCTTCTCATGTTCCCCTTTCCATGTCCATCAGCCCATGTCACCCTTCCCATGTTACCCTTTCCATGTCCCCTGCCCCTGTTACCCTTTCTATGTCCCCCTCTCCATGTCACCCTTTCTATGTCCCCCTGCCCATGTTACCCTTTCCATGTCCCCCTCTCCATTTCACCCTTTCCATGGCCCCCTGCCCATGTCACCCTTTCCATGTCCCCCTCTCCATGTCCCCTGCCCATGTTACCCTTTCCATGTCACCCTGCCCATGTCACTCTTTCCACGTCCATCTGCCCATGTCACCTTTTCTATGCCCCCTGCCCATGTCACTCTTCTCATGTTCCCCTTTCCATGTCCCCTGCCCATGGTACCTTTACCATGACACCCTGCCCATGTTACCCTTTCCATGTCCCCCTCTCCATGTCCCCTGCCCATGTTAGCCTTTCCATGTTCCCTGCCCATGTTACCCTTTCCATGACACCCTGCGCATGTTACCCTTTCCATGTCCCCCTCTCCACGTCACCCTCTCCACGTCACCCCCCCCTGCCCATGTTACCCTTTCCATGTCCCCTGCCCATGGTACCTTTACCATGCCCCCTGCCCCCTGCCCATGTTACCCTTTCCATGTCACTCTTCTCATGTTCCCCTTTCCATGTCCCCCTGCCCATGTCACCCTTTCCATGTCACCTTTTCCATGCCCCCTTGCCCATGTAACCCTTTCCATGTCCCCCTCTCCATGTCACCCTTTCCATGTCCCCCTGCCCATGTTACCCTGCCTATGTCACGCTTTCCATGTCCATCTGCCCATGTCACCCTTCCCATGTTACCCTTTCCATGTCCCCTGCCCCTGTTACCCTTTCCATGTCCCCCTCTCCATGTCACCCTTTCTATGCCCCCTGCCCATGTTACCCTTTCCATGTCCCCCTCTCCATGTCACCCTTTCTATGTCCCCTGCCCATGTTACCCTTTCCATGTCCCCCTCTCCATGTCCCCTGCCCATGTTACCCTTTCCATGTCCCCTGCCCATGTTACCCTTTCCATGTCCCCTGCCCATGTTACCCTTTCCATGACACCCTGCCCATGTTTCCCTTGCCATGTCACCCTGCCCATGTCACCCTTCCCATGTCACTCTTTCCATGTCACTCTTTCCATGATCCCCCTGCCCATGTCATCCTCCCCATGCAGGGCAAAGTGACTTAGCAAAGACCTTGGCTCAAAAGGTGAATGCAAAAAATATATAATTTGATATTTTTACCTGATTACATTTTTATTTTGTTTAACTTATTTATCCAGCCCAGGCTGTAATAAATAGAATAAAATAAAATATATGCAAAGTCATTACACATTCCCTTCAAAATTAAATGATTATTTAAGGCTTGATCTCGTCACAGGAAGGTGTGTTACCTGAGTTGGCAGTACACCTCGGGCAGTTCTTGGAATGTACTCACATGAAGCATCCGTCACCTTTTACATTTTGTTTGTCCTATATTTATAGTGTGATGCTTTTCATTTAATTATGACTTTGTGCATACAGGAGCAGCGTTGTGCGAAAGTAACTGCTTTATATGTATGATCAATCTGCAGTGGCAATGGTGGAGGGTGATCTCAGCCCACATTGGAACGGTCTTATGCCCCGTACACACAATAGGATTTCCCGTTCGGAAAGCTTGTTGTGTGTAGGCTCCATCAGACATTTTCCATCGGAATTTCCGTCACACAAAATTTGAGATCTGGATCTCAAATTTTCCGACAACAACATCCATTCTCGTAAATTCCGATCGTGTGAACACAATTCTAACGCACAAATTTCTACGCATGCTCGGAATCAAGCAGAAGAGCCGCACGGGCTATTGAACTTCATTTTTCTCGGCTCGCCGTACGTCTTGTACATCACCGCGTTCTTGACTTTCTGAATTTCCGACAAGATTTGTGTGACCGTGTGTATGCAAGACAAGTTTGAGACAACATCCGTCGGAAAAAAAAAACATGGATTTTGTTGTCGGAAAATGCTATCGCGTGTACGCGGCATTATGGTGTCTTGTGTTTTAGGCCTTATTCACATTATTGTGGGATCTCACACAATTCCGTGGGTGTTACTGCAACACGAGGCATCGCATGCTACTTGCAATGGTGCAATGCGGTGCAATGTATGGTCAGAGGTGTGCTGCACAGCTCCTTGTGCGTTGCAGTGTGGTGCGCCGTCCAAAAAAAAAGGGCAGATCCAGGGGGTCAAGTCCTGGGGAAAAAAAGTGTGGGAACTCCCCCCCAAGATACACTCGCCCACCCAAAAAAAAAAAAAACGATACGCTCATATGCACGAACGCTTCAAAAGTGGTATTTTTCATCCAATTTTCGTATTGTGTGTATGAAGCTTAACTGTTAGTACATAAAAAAAAACAATCCTCAATAAACATAAATACGGTAATTCTCTGAATAATCAGCATTCATACAATTGTGCTTCCATGCAAATGTGAACATCATGTTCTGATCTTTATTGGGGAGTTTTATTTTGTATATAGAGTGTTTATGTGGTGAGTTTACACTTTTCATTGAACAGAGTTTGGATAACACAGGGTTAAACGGAAAGCTGATAAATGAACTGCACATTATCTGGACAGAATGCTTGGGGAGATAGTGATGTGTTCCTGCTTAGGAGATGTATGTTAGCTTGGGGGGGCTGCAAACTCTGCAGGGCTCCAACACACACTCCCTGCTATTCCAACCCTTCACATATTTCCACATAAACTTCCCTCCTGGCATTAAACTTTGCCAGGTATTGTGCTCAGCTTACCACCCCAAACTGATGTTCCTCCCTCAGCTCACCTCTCTCCCTGCATGTCCTGTGAGCAGAATAGCTGTGCTCCTCCTCTGGGTTCTCTCATCATATGGCACCGAAGTTAGAGGAGGGGGGGGGGGGATTCAGCGGGACACATAGAGCAAGTATGCAGGAGACTGGGAGGGGAGAAGGTGAGGAGACAAAAAATCAGGAGGGGCCGGCGGGGAGGAGCACATCACGAGAGGTCTGACTAAATACAATCTCTTAGCAGGAGGGACCTGATCTACCCGTCAGCTAGCTCTGATTGACAGGTAGATCGAAGCGGAAGCTGTCATGGGGCCCCCTTCTGGCAATGCCTGAATGGTCAGGTGTGCGGAACTTACTATTACGAGCTGTGTCGGCAGCTGCTGGTGTAGCACCTGCCACACGGCTCGCATACTTCAAAGTCTTGCAGGACACGGCTGCTAACGGGAACTGAGTTCCTGTTGTGGAAAAAGTACAGGAACTCCGTTCCCATGCGTTCCCGCAGGACTTGAGCCCTGGGCAGATCCCATTTTTGGGCTGCTGATGTGCTTGCACATTCCTTTTATCAAATAGGATGCCTAACACAGAGCACATAACCTTGGGAAAACATGTGCGTGCTTTACTATACTGCACCTCAGTGGTTAGATGTGAACCCAGCCTTAGGGCTCATTCATACTAAGGCATGTGAAGGCATGCACACGGCAGGCTGACAGCGCTGGGGCATTGGTAGTAGTGGGCACTCAAAGTGTATGTAAAGCACTTCCTCTTGCAGGCTGACCGCACTCTTCTCAATTACCAGCAGCATTGTCAGCCTGCTGTGTTCATGCCTTCAGTTGGCCATTGACATGCCAGGACAAGATCATTCAGGCCAGGTTCACACTAGTTTGAATTGGATGAGGGTTCCCCGCATCCCATTCGCATGACAGGAGATTGTGCGTCTGCGGAGCAAATTGCACAGGGGTCCTGTGCTTCTTTGGCACCGTTTCAGGTCCGAATTCAGGCAAAAATTCAGGCCTGATTCATCCCTGAAATGGAGAACAGGAACACACCAGACCCCCTGCTGTCAGCCGCATCTGTCTGCAGTGTGAAACCAGCCTCAAAGCCCAGGGCAAAAATGGCAAATTGTGCCCCTACCCCCCTTTCATTAAAGCGAAGTTCCACCCAAAAGTGGAACTTCCGCTCATTTGTCTCCTCTCCCCCTCCGATGCCACAATTGGCACCTTTCGGTGGGGGGGGGGGGAGGATAGCTGTCTTTGACAGGTATCCTTTCCCACTTCCGGGAGCCTCAACCACGGCCCGTGACATCACCGCGGGCTCCCTCCTCCTCTCCCTGTCGCCGGGTCAGTAGCAGAGAGGAGATGGGCCTCGTGCACACGCAGTAGGGTTCCCGACGTGAAGCCATAAGGCTACATTGCCGGGTACCCTTACCCGCAAAGGCGGCGGCAGCACCCGACAGCCGATGGAAACATCAGCGGCGGTGCCGACATCGCTGGACTCCAGGACAGGTAAGTGTCCTATTGTTAAAAAACAGCAGCTACAGTATGTGTAGCTGCTGGCTTTTATTTATCTATTTTTTTTGGGCAGAACACCGCTCTAAGTGCAAACTTCTGAGGAGGAGGGGGAGAAAGAGCACAGCCTGCACCTCCTCCTGGCCCTCGCCTCCCTTTATTGCCGCTTCCAGCGCTGGGCTGACAGAAGTAGTTATGCTGCTGTTGCTACTCCTGTCAGCCTTATAGGAGAAGGAACTTGCGACACCCCCATCCCTACACTGTGCAATGTGTGCTGCGCCAAGGGCAGCCGCCCCCTTCTGCCCATCCCTTGTCCTTGCCCTGGTAGGTCTGCACAGCCTTTTGGAGGCCCACTTTTTCTTCCTTTAATTTTGATGTACCCATTAAGCCCACAATGGGACCATAGCAGGCTTTAGGGTTGACTATTCATCTTAGGTGTCAATATATTACTGAGTCAAGAAGGGAAAAGAGCCGTCCTCACCCCGGTTTCTGCCCATATGTGCCGATGACCAGGGCAGGGATTCCTCACCACAGGTGACTCACCAAAATAAGAGGAGAGGAGATGCTTACCAATGTCCTCCTGGGGAGCCATTCTGTGCAGCACAGGGTGCCTAGAAAAATAAAAAGACACATTGGGCCTTCTCTCAGGCTGCTCAAGAACCAACAGTTCATCAGCCACTGGCCTGTAAGACATTGGTGAAAGGGCTTTTGTCTGTATAAGAGCTCTGGATTCTGGTGTAGGCAGGTACAGTTTGGTTTCTCCACTGCAGGGGGCGCTCAATCGCAGCTGTAAAAGAAGTGTTAAGTACTGGGTTTAAGACCCAGAACCTTTGCTGTGTCAAGCAATGTTTCGTCTTGTTAAGCCACCTGGAATGCTGGACAGTTCCCTGAACTATTACTTAGTGGATCCTTCCTTGAACCTTGTTTGTCTTGAACCTGAAATCTTTGATTCTCCTATAAACTTCACGATTTAAGCCTTGTCTCTGCACTTCCTGTTTGCCAGCTTATTGTGCTCTCTTCAACCAGTATCTAGCTCTTGTCTTCCCTGCTGCCGTCCATTATTTGCTACCACTTGTTAATGACCTTTGGCTCGTTTACTAACAATGCTTCTACTTGACCCCTACCTGCTATATCTGCTACTGGACCCCCGGCTTACTCACCTCCTGGTGGGACGATCCTGAGGACTGCGACCTGGTACTAACACACAGCAGAATACCGGTTAGTACTTATGCACCGTACACACGGTCGGATATTCCGATGGAAAAAGTCGATCGGATTATGTTGTCAGAAAATCTGATTGTGTGTGGGCTCTAGCGGACTTTTTCCGTCGGATTCCGACGGAAAAAATTTGAGAGCAGGATCAGGATTACGAGACCAAAGCTATTGGCTACTAGCCTCTACGTAGTTCCGTAGTACGCAATGAACGTCACCATGTTCGGAACGATCGGATCTTCCGACAACTTTGTCTGACCATTTGTATGCAACACCAGTTTCGGACAAAATCCATCTGAAAAAATCAGACGGATTTTGTAGTCGGAATTTCCGACCGTGTGTACGGGGGCTTAGACTTGGCACATCAGGTGAGCCTGCCTCATCCACCAGGGTGACGGCCTGTGTACTTATCCTGCTGATCGGTGGTAGTCCCGCTACTGCTATAGCAACTGGTCTTCGAGCCTGAACCCTGATCGTGACAGAAAGCCAGGAGAAACCTGGTTCCTCTCTGCTTTCTTGGGTCACTGGGGAAGCTATCTGATTGGATGCTGTAGTCCCATGTGACTCTGGCAGCCATCCTGGGTCAAGCAGAGCTTATTTAAGGCCCTAGTGTAAAGTTGTGCAATTGGGGGCTAAGAATATGCATCATACATACTAGGGGGAGTACAACTGGGGGGATCCATAGTGGAGAAGGATCTGGGGGGATCCGTAGTGGAGAAGGATCTGGGGGGATTAGTAGTGGAGAAGGATCTGGGGGGATCCGTAGTGGAGAAGGATCTGGAGGGATCCGTAGTGGAGAAGGATCTGGAGGGATCCGTAGTGGAGAAGGATCTGGGGGTTTTGGTAGATCATAAGCTCAATAATAGCATGCAATACCAAGCTGCGGTTTCCAAAGCGAGCAAAGTCCTTTCTTGTATAAGAGAGGTATGGACTCCAGAGAGAGCGATATCATTTTGCCCCTGTTCAAATCATTAGTAAGACCTCATCTGGAATATGCAGTTCAGTTTTGGGCTCCAGTTCTCAAAAAGGATATCGGGGCAACTGGAGAAAGTGCAGAGAAGGGCAACCAAACTGATAAGAGGCATGGAGGAGCTCAGCTATGAGGAAAGATTAGAGGAACTGAATTTATTCACCCTTGAGAAGAGGAGAATAAGGGGGGATATGATCAACATGTATAAATATATAAGGGGTCCATATAGTGAACTTGGTGTTGAGTTATTCACTTTACGGTCAACACAGAGGACAAGGGGGGACTCTTTATGTCTAGAGAAAAAGAGATTTCATCTCCAAATACGGAAAGGTTTCTTCACAGTAAGAGCTGTGAAAATGTGGAATAGACTCCCTCCAGAGTTGGTTCTGGCCAGCTCAGTAGAGTGCTTTAAAAAAGGCCTGGATTATTTTCTAAATGTACATGTAGCACTAACCCCCAAGGAGCTGCTGGTTTGATTTGGGCTTACCGTTACCTTCTTGACCTTGTGTGCGTCTAGGGGTTTCCCGAGGTAGATGGCCCAAAGAACTGTAGAAACTGACACTGGATCCGCTTTGGGATTTTTATTTGCAAAAAAGGGTAGATAAACACAGTCTTTCAATGTAGGGTAAAGGGTTTAGGTAGAAAGTTCAGGTACTCTTGGAACTGCTCAAAACAGAAAGTCTCTCACTATAGATATCCAGAGAATAGCCACTCACAACTGGATTCTCGCGGCTACCGGATAGACCTCCTCCCACTAGGCCTAGGAACCGAGAGAGTGTTTAAATAGAGCAAAGTCTCTGCCACAGACTTGTTGTAGAACACTTGTAGTAAAGTCTCTGCCACAGACTTGTTGTAGAACACTTGTAGTAAAGTCTCTGCCACAGACTTGTTGTAGAACACTTGTAGTAAAGTCTCTGCCACAGACTTGTTGTAGAATACTTGTAGTAAAGTCTCTGCCACAGACTTGTTGTAGAACACTTGTAGTAAAGTCTCTGCCACAGACTTGTTGTAGAACACTTGTAGTAAAGTCTCTGCCACAGACTTGTTGTAGAATACTTGTGAATAAAGTCTCTGGCACAGACTTGTTGTAGAACACTTGTAGTAAAGTCTCTGCCACAGACTTGTTGTAGAACACTTGTAGTAAAGTCTCTGCCACAGACTTGTTGTAGAATACTTGTGAATAAAGTCTTTGCCACAGACTTGTTGTAGAACACTTGTAGTAAAGTCTCTGCCACAGACTTGTTGTAGAACACTTGTAGTAAAGTCTCTGCCACAGACTTGTTGTAGAACACTTGTAGTAAAGTCTCTGCCACAGACTTGTTGTAGAATACTTGTGAATAAAGTCTCTGGCACAGACTTGTTGTAGAACACTTGTAGTAAAGTCTCTGCCACAGACTTGTTGTAGAACACTTGTAGTAAAGTCTCTGCCACAGACTTGTTGTAGAATACTTGTGAATAAAGTCTTTGCCACAGACTTGTTGTAGAACACTTGTGAATAAAGTCTCTGTCACAGACTTGTTGTAGAACACTTGTAGCAAAGTCTCTGCCACAGACTTGTAGAATACTTGTGAATAAAGTCTCTGCCACAGACTTGTTGTAGAACACTTGTAGTAAAGTCTCTGCCACAGACTTGTTGTAGAACACTTGTGAATAAAGTCTCTGCCACAGACTTGTTGTAGAACACTTGTAGTAAAGTCTCTGCCACAGACTTGTTGTAGAATACTTGTGAATAAAGTCTCTGCCACAGACTTGTTGTAGAATACTTGTGAATAAAGTCTCTGCCACAGACTTGTTGTAGAATACTTGTGAATAAAGTCTCTGCCACAGACTTGTTGTAACTGAAGGATGTAGACAAATTCAGAGAGCCCCAGTACCAGTATCTTTCAGCCGGTCCGGCGATACCATACGAGTGTAGATTCACTTGGTGTCTTTCAACTAAGCCTCCAGGCTCTTTCTGAGAGACCAGCCTTACGCATGGCCCTCTCCCGAAAGAGTCCTCCCCTGGTTGCTTCATCAGTTGCTGCGCCTCTCCACAGATGAGACGGCACCGGACCACCTTGGAATCCTCCTTCCAGTTACTTTGCCTCGGGCTAGCCAGCCCCGAGACTCGGAATTGGATGGATCCGCACCCCCCAGGCCATAAGAGCCATGGGGGCTGGTCAGGAGGACCAGGACCAAACAGACAGAAAGACCTTTTGGACCGGAACCCCGAAGCACATGATGTCAGTACCTTAAGTACCCTCTCCCAGAATGCAAAGCAAGACGACACTCCCACTGGGCTGGTTCCCGAGAAAGAGTGGCACTCAATGCGCCTAGCCAAACTGCGTTCTCACACTTTCCAGAAGTGACAGCGACACCTGTGGCCAAGCAGAACCCATTGCAATCCAGCTAGACTGGTACTGAAACCATAATTTGGTATAATTAATCCCATAAAACCAAACTGCAGTTTTAGGAAATTTAAATAGAAAAAAACACATTGCGCGTGCTCTTCAGGAGCCGGCGCTACATACAGAATATAACTGGGTACTGACATTTATAGATAAAGTTGATCCAGAGAAAATCTGATTGCCTCTCGGGGGGATCAGGAAGGAATTTTTTTCCCCTGCTTTAGCAAATTGGAGCATGCTGTGCTGGGGTTTTTTGCCTTCCTCTGGATCAACTGTGGGTATAGTATTGGGTATATTGGATTGTATGATATTTTTATTTTTTTTTTTTTTTTTTATGGTTGAACAGGATGTCTTTTTTCAACCTGACTAACTATGTAACTAACTCCCAGGTTTAGCGTGCTTTATGCAAGTGGGTAGCGTAGGGAAAGGTAATCCGTCTGTTAGGGACACTACTAGCGGTAGGGAAGGTTCCTAATAAGGAGGGAAAGCGTAGGGTTGCCTCTCTTCTGGACATCTTGCCGATTGGGCACAGAATTCCCAGGCTGCATTCTGCCCCTCGCTACAGATGCTGTCACTCTGGCCCTGGAACCCGCTCTGTTCATGTTGCCGTAACCGTGAGGGCACCTGGTTGGGCAGTCCTCCCATCAGGATTGTTGTGAACTGTTGCTAAATTGCTTCAATACAAGTTTATTTTTACACCTGACTGTGTGAAATATTGCCGGCACACCACGCTGCGCCCCACCTACAGACGCATTGAATGTTTTCCAGACCAGTGAGCTCGGAGATTGAGGGCATTATTGGGGATTTCAGAGCAGGATAGTGGGAGGATCTACAAGGAGAAGCAAAATTTCAGCAGTGTGTTGCCGTCATAAGGGAGAGGTTTATAGAGTCAGAACGCTTCAGCTGCTGGCAACAAAACATATAGTTAATGACATTGATTGCATGATGACTTAATTATACTTGTATTGGAAGTGTACAGTCTCACCTCAGCATGAGAGGTGCAGCACATTTCAGATGCTTTTGTGTGCCCTTTCAACTTTATAAAAGGTATGTTCTAGAACCTTAACAAAGCTCAGTTGCGTCAAGCAGGTCTTTTAAGGTACCTGCAAAGCACCAAAAAACACATGGCATAGTGGCAGTACACCTATACAGGTTATGGAGGTTCACCTTCCTAACAACATCTATACCAGCAGTTACTCTAGAGAGGACCAGGTGGCCTCCAGTCCTTGCACCTTTGCCTTTATTTGATTAGATCAGCACTTTCTTTTAATAAAGTCCCATGCAGCAGAGTATCATTTTGTTGGTGGTCCATGCCGAATGGTGGTATATAGCGGGTTCGCCAGGACCGTCCCGGGATTTCAAGTAAATCCCGGTGTCCCACGTATCCGGGATGATTCCTGTAGTGGAGTCCAGTGCCGAAACAAGTTTTGGCACTTGACTTCACCTGTGATTTTGCGCCTCTCAGTGCCCAGCCAGCTCACCCGCCTGCCAGGTCGCCCAACCTTTCTACAGAATGGAAGAGGATGGAGGCTAGATGTGCTCCACCTCCTCCCCATGTCCCCTGTGTCTGCCCCCAAACCCTGGCGTACAGCCAATTCTGTGGCTATGAAGGGGTTGTGTGGGTGGGAATTTTGATGCAGTGTACACAATGTCACTGCCTGAGCCTCTGGAGAACAGCCAGGCTCGGGTGAGTGAACACAGTCTGTGACTGAACTCACCCCTCTCTCTCTTCTTTCCATGTACCATAGTGATCCTTCCTTCCTGCCTTCCGTGTGCCATAGTGATCCTTCCTGCCTTACATGTGCCTTAGTGATCCTTCCTGCCTTTAATGTGCCTTAGTGATCCTTTCTTCCTGCCTCACATGTGCCATAGTGATCCTTCCTGCCTTACATGTGCCATAGTGATCCTTCCTGCCTTTAATGTGCCTTAGTGATCCTTTCTTCCTGCCTTACATGTGCCATAGTGATCCTTCCTGCCTTTAATGT
Source organism: Lithobates sylvaticus (assembly GCA_028564925.1). Classification (NCBI taxonomy): domain Eukaryota; kingdom Metazoa; phylum Chordata; class Amphibia; order Anura; family Ranidae; genus Lithobates; species Lithobates sylvaticus. The sequence continues at coordinate 529,620,462 of CM053030.1, forward strand.
GCCATAGCGATCCTTTCTTCCTGACTTACATGTGCCATAGTGATCCTTTATGCATTTAATGTGCCTTAGCGATCCTTTCTTCCTGACTTACATGTGCCATAGTGATCCTTCCTGCTTTTAATGTGCCTTAGACATCCTTTCTTCATGCCTTACATGTGCCATAGTGATCCTTCCTGCCTTTAATGTGCCTTAGTAATCCTTTCTTCCTGACTTACATGTGCCATAGTGATCCTTCCTGCATTCCGTGTGCCATAGTGATCCTTCCTGCCTTCTGTGTACCATAGTGATCCTTCCTGCCTTTAATGTGCCTTAGCGATCCTTTCTTCCTGCCTTACATGTGCCATAGTGATCTTTTCTGCCTTCAATGTGCCATAGTGATCCTTTCTTCCTGCCTTACATGTGCCATAGTGATCCTTTATGCATTTAATGTGCCTTAGCGATCCTTTCTTCCTGACTTACATGTGCCATAGTGATCCTTCCTGCTTTTAATGTGCATGTGCCATAGTGATCCTTCCTGCTTTTAATGTGCCTTAGACATCCTTTCTTCATGCCTTACGTGTGCCATAGTGATCCTTCCTGCCTTTAATGTGCCTTAGTGATCCTTTCTTCCTGACTTACATGTGCCATAGTGATCCTTCTGCATTCCGTGTGCCATAGTGATCCCTTCTTTCTTTCTTCCATATATCATAATGATCCTTCCCTCTCTGAAATTAATATAGAAATAATTACAAGCTGATCGACATTTATGCTAGGGTGACGTCAATATGGTTCAGATAAGGTCACTAAAATTAAAAATATAATATTCAAATTTCATCATAGAAACGTGACATAAATAGACAGTTAAGGACCATATGAGAGCGCTGGAGAATCCAGCTTGTGGGCACAGCAATCAAACCAGATTTTATAGGTATTGCTGTATAAATGACAAATGTCCCAAAAATGCACCAGATTTTTTTGTTTTTGTTTAACCATGGCCCTTAAGCCCCTCCCATTATCATGTTTGGCCACAACCACCTTTTTCCCTGAAAGGTCCCTCATTCTGAAGTTCAAAAGTTGGGAGGTATGATATCGGAGGTCAGTCTGGACTCACATTGCTCTCTTGTGTCATGTTGAGTTGTTCAGGTGAGGTGAGACAGAACAGTACACCTGGTGCTTTAGTGAACTGGTAAAGAGTGGCACTTAGTGCAGGCTGCATAGCAAGACCCCTAATAGAGGAAGTCCAAACTGCGTGACCTCCAGTCAACAAAAGGAATTGTATTGGGTTCCCACTTTCACTTTTTTTTTTGAGAACAGAATGCCTCCTAATTAGATACTATCCTAATAAATAATAGAGTCTGATGATGGCATCCTTTAAAGTGCAGTCTTCCCAGTTTGGGGGCTTCAGCAATCTGCACACCGGTAGGTGGATCTTTGGATCTCTTACCCAGGTCTGCATTAAGCACAAACCAGCCGTATCAGCAGAACTCCAGATCTACTACCCGTTTTAACCAGCACAAAGCAACTCATTTTCCTAAATGTGTAATAGCCTAAAAGCCATGGAGGCTCTCTACAGTTAGTGTAGCTCACCCTATTTTTAGGCTTCAATCAACCTTGGCATTTAGAGCGTGTTCGGCATCCCTTTGAAAGAGCTAGTCACCATTTAAAGCGGTTCTGCACTGTCTATTTTTTTTTTTTTTTTTTTTTAGCGATGCTATGGATTGCAAGATGTTTTGTTAGTACTCACGTGTCCCCGTTCCCCGAGTCATTGCTGCCGGTTTTCGTCCTGTAAAAAAGAAGAAGAATCATCCTTCCTGCCGGGGGCCATCTTGCCTGTGGGCATGTGAAACCCCACAGGCACTTTAGATGGCCCAGCATGCACTGCCGTTACTGCGCCGAGCTCACGCGTGCGCAGTAACGGCAAAGTGCAGCTCACGTACTCCGAAATCTCGCGAGATGTCGGCACATCTGCCGACATCTCGCGAGATTTCGGAAGATGTGTCCGAAATCTCGCGAGATTTCGGAAGATGTGGCCGAAATCTCGCGAGATTTCGGAAGATGCCCGCACAGACTCCTGGGATCAATGACACCAGATCCCCGCACAGACCCCGCCCACCCCCGCAGAGACAGAAGACCGGAAGTCATCGATTACAAGGTAAGTGAAAAAAAAAAAAACACATTTCATTTAGTACTCTTTGCCTGATTTGGAAGGCAAAGAGATTTACTAAATGAAATGTGTGCAGAACCGCTTTAACAAGTATTTGATAAATCTGTCCAAACACCTAATAAAATACAGTACTTATTTAACCCTTTATTCTCCAAGATATTTGTGGGCACAGGAAGTAAGATTTTGTTTGGCTTTCAGTGTTGTTATTGTGTTGGGAAACTGTTGACTTGAGTTGGGTATTTGTCAGGGCCTGGACCTGAGACCTCTGCTGTGCCTGAAATGAATGATTCTCACTGAGCCACCGGAGATGATGGATAGCACCCTGGATAATTCCTTGAATGATCCTGCCTTGAACCTTGTTTCTCTTGACGTTTGAACCATTTGCTCCTCCCATGAACTTCCTGATTTAAGCCACATCACTGCACTTCCTGTTTGTCAAATTTTTGTGCTCTCCAGCCAATATCTTGCTGCTGTCTGTATCTTAGCTACCACTCATCACTGACCTTTGGCTTGTTCCTATGCTTCTGCTTGATCCTAACCTGCAACCACTTGTTACTGACCTTTGGCTTGTTTACTGACTACACTTTTGCTTGATCCCTACCTTCTATATCTTCTACTGGACCCAGGCCTGCTCATCTCCTGGTGGGGCAATCCTGAGGACTGTGACGTGGTACTAACATGCAGCAAAACCCATTCCCACTATCAGGAGCTTTGGTGAACACCGGTTATACCCAGCACCTCGGGTAAGCTTGTGTCATACGCCAGGGTGACCTGCTTGTATACCTATCCTTCTGGTCAGGGGGAACCTCTATAGCTACTGGTCTCCGTGACTGACTCCAGCCTGTGGCAGTTCTGTTGTTGCCTGGCTTCATTGAATATAGCAATTGATTTACAAAGGCTAAAACTTTGAACCCTGGGAACCTTTTTTTCCTTTTAGTGCGGCATGTTGGGTACCATTGGCATCCAGGTTAATAGTATATTCAGGAGGTCAAAAATTGGCATGCTGATGCCACCTATGCAAGCCCTTTAGCACAGTGCTCGACAAACCCCGGTCGCCAGGTCGCATTGGCGACTCGAATTAGTGACCTGGCGCCCGGGGCAGCACAGCTGGGGTATCCTGTCTCCATAGTGCACCCCCCCCCGCGCGCAATGGACCGCGCCGGCCGGTAATTGAGGCCACGGCTTTGCGGCCTTATGCAGTCCTATGGTACATTCTAGAATCTGGTGCCCTCTTGTGGTGGCCGTTGGTATGACACCCAGCAATGCTAATGGAGCTGTTTGTTTTCTCTGCCTGCCCATCTCCTTTACTTAGAACCCCCAAACATTATATATATTTTTTATTCTAACACCCTAGAGAATAAAATGGCGGTCGTTGCAATACTTTCTGTCACACCGTATTTGCGCAGCGGGCTTACAAGCGCACTTTTTTGGGAAAAATACATTTTTTAATTAAAAAATAACACAACAGTAAAGTTAGTCCAATTTTTTTTTTATATTGTGAAAGATAATGTTACGGCGAGTGAATTGATACCAAACATGTCACGCTTCAAAATTGTGCCCGCTCGTGGAATGGCGACAAACTTTTACCCTTTAAAATCTCCATAGGCGACGTCTAAAAAATTCTACAGGTTGCATGTTTTGAGTTACAGAGGAGATCTAGGGCTAAAATTATTGCTCTCGCTCTACCGATCGCGGCAATACCTCACATGTGTGGTTTGAACTCCGCTTTCAAATGCGGGCGCTACTCACGTATGCGTTTGCCTCTGCAAACAAGCTCGGCGGGACGGGGTGCGTTTAAAATTATTTATTTTTTTTCTTATATTTATATTTTAACTTTTATTTTAAATTTTTTCACTGTCCTTTTGAGAGAATAAAAATGTGTCATTTTTATTCCTATTACAAGGAATGTAAACACCCCTTGTAATAAAAAAAAGCATGACAGGGTCTCTTAAATATGAGATCTGGGGGGTCAAAAAGACCTCAGATCTCATATTTACACTAAAATGCAATAATAAAAAAAAAAAAAAATTGTCATTTGAAAAAAATAAAAATAATAAAATGTCCCTTTTAAGACCTATGGGCGGAAGTGACGATTTGAAGTCGCTTTTGCCCTGCAATGACTTGGAGACGGGCGGGGGCCATCTTCCCCTCACTCGTCTCCATGTCGTTAAAAAAAAAAAAAACCTGGCTCTTAACTTTTTTAGCTGGCTCCTAGATTCCAAGCAAATTTGGCAAGCCCTGCTTTAGCATTAAAATGGTTCCCCCTAAAAATGGTGCCTGATGCTAACAGGTACCAGGCTCTTCAACAACAACCCCCGATGGCCAGGAAAGGGGATTGACTGGAAAGTGGGAGATTATGTGCCAAGGTCTCCCCTTACCTGGTGAACTGAACTGATTTCTTCTGGCCCCCGAACCAGTTCCTACAGTATATGTATAAAATTTACTAATATCTACTTTCTGGGTTCCAGAGGCACCCAAAATTGTCTCACGATTGCTCTCCTCCAGTGACAGCACTACAAGCGAAGGAGCACAGGTCCACCCTCCATCCTTCTAAACTTCCTGGTTTCAGCACCATGGAGAGGCCCACTGGCCTAAAATCTGTTTTGACACCTCATTGTACTTGTTCTCACCATTCATACCCAGTAACTGGGCAGTCTACCTGAAACCCATATATCAGCTACAGGTGGAATGTAGTAGGTCTGTTACTCACTTACTCTTGCTTGGGAACTCCAACAATGGATACCGTTTCTGTTCTTTACTTGCCAATCTACAAACTTCCCACCTACCTGGTTCAATTTTCTACTTCGATTGTTAGGGGAGGATACAGAAGGTAGAAGAGCTTACAATCTATGAGGGTATGAGAGAGGATACAAAAGGTGGAAGAGTTTACAATCTATTAGGCTCCATAGGCTCTAATAGGCTTCTAAAAAGGTGGACTGTGAGCGCAAAGCATTGCGCTTGCAGTCCACCCAGATGTCTTAGAAAAGCAAATTAATATTTTCTTTTCTAACACTGAACCGCTTCTCTGCCAATTAGGGAGCGCGGGTCTAATACCCATCACCTGATTGGTTGAAGGCACAGGTGCCCCTATTGGAAGCCTAGCAGGACAAGAAGAGAAGCATGGAGGACAGCATGGAGGACACAGGAGCCATCCCACACAGCTCGCCGCCGTCACCCGATGCCCGCTGCCTGACCCGCCACCAAGATGGGGTAAGTGCTGGGCAGACAGTGGGCGGGTGGGGGGCACAGTAGCAGCATTTGTTGGGCACAATTGGCTGCATATGATGGGCACAAGTGGCGGCATTTGATGGGCACAAGTGGCTGCATATGATGGGCACAAGTGGCTGCATTTGAAGGGCATAAGTGGCTGCATTTGATGGGCACAAGTGGCTGCATGTGATGGGGGCACAAGTGGCTGCATTTGATGGGCACAAGTGGCTGCATTTGATGGGCACAGTGGCTGCAATTGATGGCACAGTGGCTGCATTTGATAGCACAGTGGCTGCAATTGATGGACAGAAGTGGCTGCATATGATGGGCACAAGTGGCTGCATATTATGGGCACAACTGGCTGCATATGATGGGCACAGGTGGCTGCATTTGATGGGCACAAGTGGCTGCATATGATGGGCACAAGTGGCTGCATATGATGGGCACAGGTGGCTGCATATGATGAGCACAGGTGGCTGCATTTGATGGGCACAAGTGGCTGCATATGATGGGCACAAGTGGCTGCATATGATGGGCACAAGTGGCTGCATATGATGGGCACAAGTGGCTGCATTTGATGGGCACAAGTGGCTACATTTGATGGGCACAATGGCTGCATATGATATAGTTACATAGTAGGTGAGGTTAAAAAAAGGCACAAGTCCATCAAGTCCAACCTATGTGTGTGATTATATGTCAGTATTACATTGTATATCCCTGTATGTTGTGGTCATTCAGGTGCTTATCTAATAGTTTTATGAAACTATCGATGCCCCCCCGCTGAGACCACCGCCTGTGGAAGGGAATTCCACATCCTTGCCGCTCTTACAGTAAAGAACACTCTACATAGTTTAAGGTTAAACCTCTTTTCTTCTAATTTTAATGAGTGGCCATGAGTCTTGTTAAACTCCCTTTTGCGAAAAAGTTTTCTCCCTATTGTGGGGTAGACATGTGCGATTAGATTCGTAGGAATTCGTAATTCGTACGAATTTTTCGAAATTCGTACGAATTTACGAATCCGTAGTACGAATTTTTTCAAGTACGAAATTCCGTTTACGAATTTCGTCGGCAAATTATTCGAATCCGACTACCAAATATCGAATTTCAACTAATATGAAAGAAATTATTATAGCGGATATAACGAATGATTCGAATGAATTTGAATGATTTGAATGAATTTGAATGATTCGAATGAATTCGAATGATTCGAATGACAAACTGTAATTTTTGCAGGAAAAATTCCATTTACGAATTTCAGCTCCAAATTATTCGAATCAAACTACCAATATTGAATTTCAACCAATTCGAAAGAAATTATTATAGCGGATATAACGAATGATTCAAATGAATTCGAATGATTCGAATGAATTCAAATGATTCGAATGACAAAGTGTCATTTTTGCAGGAAAAAAAGCTATTTAAAATCACTAGCGGATATTGCCGGCTAATGAATTGTCGGCTCCGTAACACAGAGAACAGTCATTGATTGATTAAAAAAAAAAAAAAAAAAAATAACCAGCCCCTTCAGGTCTGCTATGGATCCCCCAGCCAAAAAAAAAAAAATTCAATATCCATACCAGACCTTCAGGTCTGGGATGGATTTTAAGGGAAACCCCGGCCAAAAAAAAAAAAAAAATGGCGTGGGGTCCCCCTCAAAATCCACACCAGACCCTTTATCCGAGCACGCAACCTGGCAGGCCGCAGGAAAAGAGGGGGGGATGAGAGCGCCCCCCCCCTCCTGAACCGTACCAGGCCACATGCCCTCAACATTGGGAGCGTGCTTTGGGGTCCCCCCCAAAGCACCTTGTCCCCATGTTGATGAGGACAAGGGCCTCATCCCCACAACCCTGGCCATTGGTTGTGGTGGTCTGCGGGTGGGGGGCTTATCGGAATCTGAAAGCCCCCTTTAACAAGGGGACCCCCAGATCCCGGCCCCCCCTGTGTGAAATGGTAAGGGGTACAAAAGTAACCCTACTATTTCACCAAAAAAGTGTAAAAAATGAGACGGTCTTTGACGGTCTTTGACAATTCCTTTATTAAAATCTTCTTTATTCTGGTCTTCCTTCTTCCTTTCTTCATCCTTCGGTTTCTTCATCTTCTCTTTCCTTCATCTTCTTCCATCTTCTTCTTCCTCCGATCCGCTTCTTCTTGCTCCCGTCTTCTCGTCCTTCTCGTCCGGCATCTTCTTCCATGGCGTCGGCGTCTCTTCTCGGGCCGCTCCTCGCAATGGGAGGCTCCCGCTGTGTGAGGCTTCGCTGCGTCTGACAGGTCTTTTATAACGGAGGGCACCTGGTGACCCCGCCCCCCTCTGACACACGGGGACGTCATGGGGACTTCCCTATGGCTTTCCCCATGACGTCAGAGGGGGGCGGGGTCACCAGGTGCCCTCCGTTATAAAAGACCTGTCAGACGGAGCGAAGCCTCACACAGCGGGAGCCTCCCATTGCGAGGAGCGGCACAACAGAAGAACAGACGCCGACGCCATGGAAGAAGATGCCGGACGAGAAGGACGAGAAGACCAGTGCAAGAAGAAGCGGATCGGAGGAAGAAGAAGATGGAAGAAGAAGATGGAAGAAGATGCCGGAAGGAGAAGATGAAGAAACCGAAGGATGAAGAAAGGAAGACCAGAAGAAAGAAGATTTTAATAAAGGAATTGTCAAAGACCGTCTCCTGTAATTTTTACCATTTTTAACACTTTTTTGCTGAAATGGTAGGGGTACCTTACCATTTCACACAGGGGGGGGCCGGGATCTGGGGGTCCCCTTGTTAAAGGGGGCTTCCAGATTCCGATAAGCCCCCCGCCCGCAGACCCCCACAACAAATGGCCAGGGTTGTGGGGATGAGGCCCTTGTCCTCATTAACATGGGGACAAGGTGCTTTGGGGGTCTCAGACCCCCAAAGCACCCTCCCAATGTTGAGGGCATGTGGCCTGGTATGGTTCAGGAGGGGGGGGGCGCTCTCGTCCCCCCTCTTTTCCTGCGGCCTGCCAGGTTGCGTGCTCGGATAAAGGGTCTGGTATGGATTTTGAGGGGGACCCAACGCCATTTTTTTTTAAATTTGAAGCGGGGGTTCCCCTTAATATCCATAGCAGACCTGAAGGGTCTGGTTATTGAATTTGGGGGGACCCCCACGCTTTTTTTTTTTTTTTTTTTATCAATGACTTTCAATGAATGACTGTTCTCTGTGTTACGGAGCCAACAATTCATTAGCCGCGAGTGATTTTAAATAGCTTTTTTTCCTGCAAAAATGGCACTTTGTCATTCAAATCATTCAAATTCATTTGAATCATTCGAATTCATTTGAATCATTCGTTATATCCGCTATAATAATTTCCTTCGTATTAGTTGAAATTCGATATTTGATAGTTGGATTCAAATTATTCTATGTGTTACGGGAACCGGCAATGCATTAGCCGCGAGTGATTATTATCGATTCGTAACGATTCAATTTTTTTTTAACGATTCGTACGAAATTCGTATTTCGTACGAATTCGAACGGAATTCGAACACGAATTACGATTTTTTTTTTTTACGAATCGAAACGGAACGAAACTGAACAAATTTTTTGACGGTTCCTATGTCTATTGTGGGGTCACCAGTAGGGATGAGCCGAACACCCCCGGGTTCGGTTCGAACCAGAACCTTCGAACGGACCGAAAGTTCGCGCGAATTTTCGAACCCTATACGTTATAATGGACGCGAACGTTCGAAATCAAAAGTGCTAATTACAACGGCCAATATGCATGTTAATGTCATAAAACAGGTTTGGGGACCCGGGTCCTGCCCCAGGGGACATATATCAATGCAAAAAGAACTTTTAAAAACTAACGTTTTTTCGGGAGCAGTCATTTTAATGATGCATAAAGTGAAAAAAAAAAAGTGAAATTTTCCTTTAAATATGGTACCTGGGGGGTGTCTAAAGTATGCCTGTGAAGTGGCATGTGTTTCCCGTGTTTAGAACTGTCCTTGCACAAAATGACATTTGTAAAGGAAAAAAAGAAGCCATTTAAAACCACTTGCGGCTTTAATGTCATGTCTTGTCCTGGCCGCCATATGGCTGAAAATCCTTGAGAAAAATGTCATGGCTACCCCATCAACCCCCCCACCCCCCACCAGAGGCCCTTTGGGTCTTGTATGGATATTAAGGGGGACCCCGCACCCAAAATAAAACCCTATACCTACAACCCTATATACTCTGAACAGCAGTATATAGGTGGTGCAAACAAGACACGGACTGTAGGTTTGTTCTTAAGTAGAATCTGAACAGGTACATTATGAAGTGTAGCTCCATCCCAAAAAAATCTATTTTTAAGCTTTTTGGAGAACATAGGGAGGGGTTATCACCCCTGTAACATTTGCTGTCTTTGCACATCTGTTCAGAACATGTCACCTCACTTTCCGTCCCAATGACAAATGTTTTTGGAAAAGTGGGGTTTTAATTGAAACAAGGATTGGTGATAAAGCATCAGTAGAGAGGAGATACCTTTTTCCCAAATTAAATCTAACAGGATAGAATTTCCCTTCCTAGGGGTAGATTTCCTCTCACTTCCTGTTTTCTCTTTCCGTTTGCAAGTAGGAGTCGTTTGTAAGTTGGATGTTTGAAAGTAGGGGCCTGCCGTATATACTCTGCAGAAATTTGCCCTATTAGATGTTGGTGTAGCCACAAGACTGGTGGGCACAGGAATGGGCCCTGCTGTGAGTTAATAGATCAAGATTTGTACTTGCATGCACCTGTTCAACCGGGCAGAAAAATTGGGCCTTTGGTGGTGGTGGTGGTGGTGGTGGTGGTGGACGGTGTTGCCACAAGACTGTTGGTGGGTGCAGGAATGGGCCCTGCTGTGAGTTATTAGATCAAGATTTGTAATTGCATGCACCTGTTGAACAGGGCAGAAAACTTGGGCCTGTGGCGGTGGTGGTGGTGGACGGTGTTGCCACAAGACTGTAAGCCCTCACAGTTACTCTTGGTGGGCGCAGGAATGGGCCCTGCTGTGAGTTATTAGATCAAGATTTGTAATTGCATGCACCTGTTAAACAGGGCAGAAAAATTGGGCCTTTGGCGGTGGTGGTGGTGGACGGTGTTGCCACAAGACTGTAGGCCCTCATAGTTACTCTTGGTGGGCGCAGGAATGGGCCCTGCTGTGAACTATTAGATCAAGATTTGTAATTACACGCCCCTGTTAAACAGGGGCTGAAAAATTGTGCCTTAGGCATTGGTGCTGGTGCACTGCAACCCCTCACAGACACTGTACTCTTAGCACAGCAATGAGACCTGTTGCAAAGCATTGCCTAAAAATTGTAATTACACGCCCCAACAGGGGCTGAAAAATTGTGCCTTAGGCACTGGTGCTGGTGCCACAACACTGCAACCCCTCACAGATACTGTACTTGGAGCACAGCAGTCACACCTGTTGCGAAGCATTTTTTAAAAAAATTGTAAGTACACGCCCCTGTTATACAGGGGCTGAAAAATTGTGCCTTAGGCACTGGTGCCACAACACTGCAACCCCTCACAGATACTGTACTTGGAGCACAGCAGTCACACCTGTTGCGAAGCATCTTTTTAAAAAATTGTAATTACACGCCCCTGTTAAACAGGGGCTGAAAAATTGTGCCTTAGGCATTGGTGCTGGTGCCACAACACTGCAACCCCTCACAGATACTGTACTCTTAGCACAGCAATGAGACCTGTTGCAAAGCATTGCCTAAAAATTGTAATTACACGCCCCAACAGGGGCTGAAAAATTGTGCCTTAGGCACTGGTGCTGGTGCCACAACACTGCAACCCCTCACAGATACTGTACTTGGAGCACAGCAGTCACACCTGTTGCAAAGCATTTTTAAAAAAAATTGGAAGTACACGCCCCTGTTATACAGGGGCTGAAAAATTGTGCCTTAGGCACTGGTGCTGGTGCCACAACACTGCAACCCCTCACAGATACTGTACTTGGAGCACAGCAGTCACACCTGTTGCGAAGCATTTTTAAAAAAAATTGTAAGTACACGCCCCTGTTATACAGGGGCTGAAAAATTGTGCCTTAGGCACTGGTGCCACAACACTGCAACCCCTCACAGATACTGTACTTGGAGCACAGCAGTCACACCTGTTGCGAAGCATTTTTTTTAAAAAATTGTAAGTACACGCCCCTGTTATACAGGGGCTGAAAAATTGTGCATTAGGCACTGGTGTGGTGGCATGGATCATTGAGGAGGAGGAAGAGGATAGTCAGTGAACATAACAGGACAGTCACTCAGCATCAGCATAGGCAGTCTTGAAGGGATGTGACATTATAAATTATTCCGTTATACCCGCTTCAGGTGCCTGGTAGCTGGTGGTGATCCAAGACTGATTCATTTTTATGAAGGTCAGTCGATCAACCGAGTCGGTGGACAGGCGCACCCTATGATCAGTGACAAATCCTCCAGCAGCACTGAATGTGCGTTCGGAAAGAACGCTGGAGGCAGGACAGGCCAGTAGCTCAATTGCATACTGAGCAAGCTCTGGCCAGTGATCCATCCTCAGGACCCAGTAAGCCAGAGGATTTTCGGTGGGAAAGGTGTCCAAGTCTGACCTTGCCCCAAGGTATTCCTGCACCATGTATATCAGACGCTGGCGATGGTTGCTGGAACCGATCATACCTTGGGGCTGCGGACTAAAAAATTGTCTGAACGCATCGGTCAGACGTCCACCTTCCCCACCGCTCCTTCTGCTACTGACCGAAGCCTCAGCAACTCGTCGTCCAGGACCAGGAGTTTGTAACCTCCCAGTTTCTGGGAACGCGTTGCACAGACCTTTCTGCAAGGCCTCCCTGAGATGTCTCATCCTCTGCTCCCTCTGCGACGGCAAGATAAGGTCCGCAACCTTACCCTTGTACCGTGGATCAAGGAGAGTGGCCAGCCAGTAATGGTCCCTCTCCTTGATCCGAAGAACCGGAGGATCCTTCCGCAGGCTTTGCAGGATCAGGGAGGCCATGCAGCGTAGGTTAGCTGAGGCATTCAGTCCGGAGTCTTCTGGGTCACTGAGGATGACATGATCGCCAGCCACCTCCTCCCAGCCACGTACAAGTCCACTGGTTTGTTGGGACTGTACATCATCCCTAAAAGACTGCTGATGCTGAGTGCCAGGCTCCACCTCCATGCTCACACAATCCTCCTCCTCCTCCTCCTCATCCTCTTCCTGTGTGATGGGTGGGACAGAAGGAACACTGTCCGGATAAAGGGGGCCTTGAGAGGCAAGGAAGTCCTCCTCTTCCTGCCTCTGTTCTGCCTAAAGTGCCCTGTCCATTATCACACGCAGCGTATGCTCCAACAGGTGGACAAGAGGTACAGTGTCACTGATGCATGCACTGTCACTGCTCACCATCCTCGTGGCCTCCTCAAATGGTGAGAGGACAGTGCATGCATCCCTGATCATGCTCCACTGGCGTGGGGAAAAAAAGCCAAGCTCCCCTGACCCTGTCCTGGTGCCGTAGTCGCAAAGGTATTCATTGATGGCCCTCTGCTGCGTGTGCAGTTGCTGCAGCATGGCCAACGTTGAGTTCCACCTGGTGGGCATGTCACATATTAGGCGGTTCTTGGGCAGGTTCAGCTCCTTTTGCAGCTCAATCAGCCGAGCACTGGCATTATAAGATCGGCGGAAATGCACACAGACTTTCCTGGCCTGCCTCAGGACATCCTGTAAGCCTGGGAACCTGTCCAAGAACCGCTGCACCACCAGGTTGAGGACGTGAGCCATACAGGGCACATGGGTGAGCTGCCCCTGTCGCAGGGCGGAGAGGAGGTTGGTGCCATTGTCAGAAACGACCATTCCTGGCTTAAGCTGGCGTGGCGTCAACCACCTCTCGGCCTGCCCCTGCAGAGCTGCCAGAACCTCTGGCCCAGTGTGGCTCCTGTCCCCCAAACACACCAGCGCAAGCACGGCATGGCATCTTTTTGCCTGCGTACTCGCGTAGCCCCTTGTACGCCTACGGAGCACCGCTGGTTCCGAGGACAGAGCACTGGAGGAAGAAGAAGAGGAGGGGGTGGAGGAGAGAGGTGTGTCACAACCAGTAGTAGCGTTTTGGAGGCGTGGTGGCGGAACAACCTCCAACACTACTGCACCTTGTCCTGCATCCCTCCCAGCTGCCAATAGAGTGACCCAATGGGCCGTGAAAGAAAGATAACGTCCCTGTCCATGCCTGCTGGACCATGAGTCAGCGGTAATATGCACCTTACCGCTGACCGCCCTGTCCAGCGAGGCATGGACATTGCCTTCCACATGCCGGTAGAGAGACGGAATCGCCTTCCGTGAGAAAAAGTGGCGTTTGGGAACCTGCCACTGAGGAACCGCACATTGAACAAACTCACGGAAGGGGGCCGAGTCTACCAACTGAAAAGGCAGCAGTTGAAGTGCTAGCAATTTAGCCAAGCTAGCATTCAACCGCTGGGCATGTGGATGGCTGGGAGTGTACTTCTTTCGACGGTCCAGCAACTAGGGCAGGGAAATTTGCCTGCTACAATCGGACGTCGGTGTACTGCAAGTACTTGGTTGTGACACACCTAATTCTACACCTTCAGTCCTCTCAGAGCAGCTTTCAGAGAGGACTGAAGATATAGTGGGGATGGAGATCCCAGCTGATGAGGAGCAAGGAGAGGTCCGCTTAGTTCTTTGGTGTGGGTCTTTTATGTGGGCTTGCCAACGAGCTGCATGGCAGGTCGACATATGTCTGCTCATGCTTGTGGTGCCCAAGCGGCTGATGTTTTGGCCACGCGAGATACGCTTGAGACAAATATTGCAAATAGCAGTGGTGCGATCTGATGCACTCGTCTCAAAAAAGGCCCACACCAAAGAACTTTTCTGATAACGTGCAGAGGCAGCGCCCTGCACAGGCGGAGCTCTGCGGTGTGGTACAGTTGCTGTGCTGGCCTCTAGCTGGCCTCCAGGGGGCATCCTGCCTCGTTGGACATGTGACGCCGCATCCTCCTCCTCCTCATCCTCCCTTCAGGCACCCACGTGGAGTCAGTGACCTCATCATCCCCTCCCTCTTCACCACTAGAGCAAATCTGGCAGTAAGCTGCAGCTGGTGGAACAGTACTGCCAGATTGCTGTCCTTCAGCATCCCCTCTCTCTGCGCGCACACTACTGACTTCCTCAAGCTGGGTATCATCATCCGAGCCTTCGAATCGTTGGGCATCCTCCTGGAGCATGTACCCAACACTGTGCTCAAAGAGTTTGGGGGACTCCTCAGGAGGACATGGTGGGTCTAGGGAAGGGGTGGCTGATGATGCCATTGAGTACGCGTTGGCAGCTGCCCTGCCAGTACCCTGAGCCTGGGTGAGAGAGGATGAGGAGGATGAGGAGGATGAGGAGGGCTTGGTCATCCATTCTACCAAGCCTTCAGCATGATGCGGCTCCACATGTCCAGCTGCCGAAAACAAAGACGCGCGTGTCCCATGGCCACGTGCTGATGACGATGCACGACCACGTCCACGGCCACAGCCACGTCCACTAGAAACAGAGCCTGCCTGCCCTGTGTTCTTGCCTCTGCACGCTCTGCCTCCCCTTGGCGGTCTTCCAGCCATTGTAGTCGGTAGTGTATATAGTATAAAAAATAGAGCTCCTATGTGTGCTCACAACACACTGTAGGTCCTATGGGTGCTGACACTAACACACTATAGGTACTATGTGTGCTGCTGACAAGAAAATATAGGAGCTCTGTTTTGCTGCCACTAACACACTAGAAGTCCTGTGGGTGCTGCTGAGAAGAAAATATAGGAGCTCTGTGTGATGCCACTAACACACTAGAAGTCCTATGGGTGCTTCTGCAAAGAAAATATAGGAGCTCTGTGTGATGCCACTAACACACTAGAAGTCCTGTGGGTGCTGCTGAGAAGAAAATATAGGAGCTCTGTGTGATGCCACTAACACACTAGAAGTCCTATGGGTGCTTCTGCAAAGAAAATATAGGAGCTCTGTGTGATGCCACTAACACACTAGAAGTCCTGTGGGTGCTGCTGAGAAGAAAATATAGGAGCTCTGTGTGATGCCACTAACACACTAGAAGTCCTATGGGTGCTTCTGCAAAGAAAATATAGGAGCTCTGTGTGATGCCACTAACACACAATTGAAGTCCTGTGGGTGCTTCTGCAAAGAAAATATAGGAGCTCTGTGTGATGCCACTAACACACTAGAAGTCCCATGGGTGCTGCTGAGAAGAAAATATAGGAGCTCTGTGTGATGCCACTAACACACAATTGAAGTCCTATGGGTGCTCATGCAAAGAAAATATAGGAGCTCTGTGTGATGCCACTAACGCACTAGAAGTCCTATGGGTGCTTCTGCAAAGAAAATATAGGAGCTCTGTGTGATGCCACTAACACACAATTGAAGTCCTATGGGTGCTTCTGCAAAGAAAATATAGGAGCTCTGTGTGATGCCACTAACACACTAGAAGTCCTGTGGGTGCTGCTGAGAAGAAAATATAGCTCTGTGTGATGCCACTAACACACTAGAAGTCCTATGGGTGCTTCTGCAAAGAAAATATAGGAGCTCTGTGTGATGCCACTAACACACTAGAAGTCCTGTGGGTGCTGCTGAGAAGAAAATATAGGAGCTCTGTGTGATGCCACTAACACACTAGAAGTCCTATGGGTGCTTCTGGGAAGAAAATATAGGAGCTCTGTGTGATGCCACTAACACACTAGAAGTCCTATGGGTGCTTCTGGGAAGAAAATATAGGAGCTCTGTGTGATGGCACTAACACACAATTGAAGTCCTATGGGTGCTTCTGGGAAGAAAATATAGGAGCTCTGTGTGATGGCACTAACACACTAGAAGTCCTATGGGTGCTTCTGGGAAGAAAATATAGGAGCTCTGTGTGATGCCACTAACACACTAGAAGTCCTGTGGGTGCTGCTGAGAAGAAAATATAGGAGCTCTGTGTGATGCCACTAACACACTAGAAGTCCTATGGGTGCTTCTGCAAAGAAAATATAGGAGCTCTGTGTGATGCCACTAACACACTAGAAGTCCTGTGGGTGCTGCTGAGAAGAAAATATAGGAGCTCTGTGTGATGCCACTAACACACTAGAAGTCCTATGGGTGCTTCTGCAAAGAAAATATAGGAGCTCTGTGTGATGCCACTAACACACAATTGAAGTCCTGTGGGTGCTTCTGCAAAGAAAATATAGGAGCTCTGTGTGATGCCACTAACACACTAGAAGTCCTGTGGGTGCTGCTGAGAAGAAAATATAAGGAGCTCTGTGTGATGCCACTAACACACTAGAAGTCCTGTGGGTGCTGCTGAGAAGAAAATATAGGAGCTCTGTGTGATGCCACTAACACACTAGAAGTCCTATGGGTGCTTCTGGGAAGAAAATATAGGAGCTCTGTGTGATGGCACTAACACACAATTGAAGTCCTATGGGTGCTTCTGGGAAGAAAATATAGGAGCTCTGTGTGATGGCACTAACACACAATTGAAGTCCTGTGGGTGCTTCTGGGAAAAAAAATATAGGAGCTCTGTGTGATGGCACTAACACACAATTGAAGTCCTATGGGTGCTTCTGGGAAGAAAATATAGGAGCTCTGTGTGATGGCACTAACACACTAGAAGTCCTATGGGTGCTTCTGGGAAGAAAATATAGGAGCTCTGTGTGATGGCACTAACACACTAGAAGTCCTATGGGTGCTTCTGGGAAGAAAATATAGGAGCTCTGTGTGATGGCACTAACACACAATTGAAGTCCTATGGGTGCTTCTGGGAAGAAAATATAGGAGCTCTGTTTGCTGCCACTAACACACTAGAAGTCCTATGGGTGCTTTTGGGGTGCAGTGCTGTGCTAACAGCACTGCGGTTGGTACTACTGAAATACTGTACTAACAGTAAGACACGTACCAGACGCCGACGGCGTGGCGGCCTTTTAAATGGTGGGGCGTGTACTAAAGCCCCTGAGCTTTAATTGGCTACAGGCGTCCTGCCTGTAGCCAATTATTGCTCTCCGAGTTTCCGGCACTGTGATTGGCCAAGCATGCGGGGTCACAGTGCATGCTTGGCCAATCATCAGCCAGCAATGCACTGCGCCGGCCGCGCCGGCCGCAATGCATTGCGGGGCCGCTCGCATCACACGAATGTGATGCGAGCGGCCAAAATAGTTCTGGGCTCGCCGAGCGAGCGAACGCCCGGTGCTCGATACGAACGTGGGTTCGCATCGAGCACCGGGCCCATCCCTAGTCACCAGTACGGTATTTATACATTGAAATCATATCCACTCTCAAGTGTCTCTTCTCCAGAGAGAATAAATTCAGTGCTCCCAACCTTTCCTCATAACTAATATCCTCCAGACCCTTTATTAGCTTTGTTGCCCTTCTTTGTACTCGCTCCATTTCCAGTACATCCTTCCTGAGGACTGAATAGGGCGCAGTAGCTGCATTTGATGGGCACAGTGGCTACATTTGATGGGCACAGTGGCTGCAAATGATGTGCACAAGTGGCTGCATTTGATTGCACAGTGAGACTCCAATTGATGTTTTTTTTTTGTCAGTATTTTTCAGTTTGTTTGCGCCCCCCCCAAATTTTTTTTTAAAAAAGCCGCCACTAGTACACTAGTACACGTCCTATCCTGGGGTGCTGCTGAAGTGTCCGATCATCCATTGATAATAATACGTGACTGGCGTGACGCAATGATATGTGAGCTCGTCTCTCCAGCCATAGAGATGTATGAGAAGCGGTCTCGGAGGTGTCAGGAGAAGTTGGGTAATCAGAGCTCAGGCACTCCTAGGACATGTTATACAACAATCACACCTGACATCAAACACCTCCAAACTTCGCCAGAATTTTAATCACATTTTTTCCCTCTGAACTGAGTTTTATGTTAATGAGGCAATGTGGGCGGGACCTATAAAGCTTTGTACAGGGGCCTCACTGGCTCCATTCCTCTCCAGCGTCTCACCAAGATGAAGGTGCTGATCTCCTGTCTGCTGGCTGCAGCTCTTTTCTTAGTCCCAGGTAAGCCGTCTGCAGTTGTTGGCATCGGATTTCTGGTATTTCTAGTTACATTTCTTGTGTCGTAGTGAGAGCGGAATTCAGATATTATTCATCAAAATCAGGACAACGCCGGATCTCAGAAATGGGACCATTTATAAATCGGAAGATATTTCTCATATCAAATGGAAGATTTTTTCTTTTGTTGTTTTACTTTTCTATGATTTTTTTTTATTGTGTAACAGTAGAAGTGTCATCTATAGAGTATACGGGAGGATACAGAAGGTAGAAG